>JAXQQM020059472.1:0-440035 GCA_034641835.2 Pinus albicaulis
TAAATTACGCAATCTATTTTTAACTTGCAATGTAGCAGGTTATTTCTCCTCATCGCTTTTTTCTTCCCCCTTCCCACAGTAGATTGCAATACATTGATATATCATTAAAACCTTATAAACTTCATACAACGTAACTTAAAGCTTTCATCAATTAATAAAACTACACTTAATTGTAGTGGGTTTCTCTTCTGCATTTCAAAAAATTTAGATTGTTAGTATGATCTTTTCGTCGTAAAAGATCACTTTAGCTATGCATATCAAGTAGCCCTAACATCAAATATGGCTGCAAAATATCTTTCGATTTGCTGCATAATATTAGATCTAAACATAACAAGACATTAAGCAGATAAAATGTGAAATGGCTCCATGCATCCAATGGACAAGACAAGAACAATGTATAAAAAGAATCTTATATTATATTAAAGAATGGGGCACCTGAGAGGAAAACAAGAAAGGTGTTTTCCAGTTCTCCTCAGTGGGATGGGTTCTTGGAAGTCCTCAGTGTTTCAGATCTAAAATTCCTCTCTTTGGTTGATATGAAAAACCCTAACAAACATGGAACTCAATGGGAGTTCAAAATGCAAACAAAATAAAATTGGTGACCAAGAGTAGATCTAGTGTGATCTAATGCAATGGAGGTGACTAATGAATGGGAAAAACCCTCCTATTTATAACAAAATATTGGGGTGTTCTAGAACCTGGTGCATGAATAAAATATTATTAAACATCTTCTAGAATAACCCTTTAGGAATATTTTATTATATTTGTTGGAGGGAAAAGGGTTTTTGACTTGGGTCAATTCCTTTATTTATAAATAAAAAATAAATAAATGATTTATTTATTATTTAAGGGAGATGAGGGGAATATAATTAAATAAATAATGGTTTATTTAATTATTTAAAAATGATTAAGTCAAATTTAACTAGGAATAGTATTTAAATAGTGATTTAAATAACTTATTCTTAGGAAATAATTAAATAAATAATGATTTATTTAATTGATTACCTTGTTTTGGGTTAAATATGACCAAGAAATGTAAACGAATGTGGTGAAAGCGATTTTACTTGGGGTAAAATTAGTCATACATGGTGTACTTGGGTTTATCTAATGATAATGGGGTTAGATGACCAAAAAATGGTGTAACAGATTGCCCCCCAACGTACGAGTGTTAGGAGAAAATCGTATGACTGAAGTACGTTGTAAGAACTCAGTCGCTAGACAGCAAGATAGAAATGAAAGAGAGGAATGTAAGGTAATCTAAAGTGGTGGAGGACTAGACCCTGAGGAGATGAGACTTACAGGTGCAACAAGTCTCAAGTGTATGATGTGGTACCAATGTGAAAGGTGGCGGGGGAGGCATACCTATGCCCGCTGAGACAATAGTACGAAGAATAAGGCGCCCGGAAAACCACGGAATGCAATAGTAAAACCAGTGCTGGCCTAAACATGAGCCAGAAAACAAGAATGATGAATCCCACATACATGTGATGCCTGGAATAAGCTTCAAGACTTATACAACCAGACTTCAATGCATGAATATTAATACACCCAAATACCCCTACAGGGAAGGATCGTGGAAATCAGACAGCAGATCCGTCAGAGTCTTTTAAGCGGCAGACGATATCATCAAATGAGCTACATCAAGTGTTGGAAATGAAGAAGTCAATAGGGTATGTGGGGGTGCCACCTTGGGGCCACTCATCAGGGTTGAAACATCTCACACACCACCGGGAATCAGCCAGCGTGCCTCTGCATCAACTGAACCATCAGAGTGTAGAAACGTCCAGTGCAAAGAGCTGGTCAGGCCAGACTTCCCCTAGATACGGCTTACGCTTAAATGTATCACATCTGTCCCCAACAAAAAATTTTCGTCATGAACTCAGACTTGTAAGTATGGATTTATTATGACATTTCACCTTTTTTATCATTATGCTTGTCATCATCATATACTGTCGTAATTAAATGCTCTGCTCCTACTTCTTACCTTATGTTAATTTCATCTCAAGGGTGAACATATTTATCATGTCTTGGACCTTTACACATTATCGCCTACCCTTGCAATTTCACCTTGGTCTTGAGGTTTACCTATTTCATTTATCGAATTGTTGAATATAATGGTAAATTATATGGCACGTATAATCAAATAGGAATCAAATGATCTTTGGGTCAACCACAAGTTCGACCCTTTGGCACATAGTTACGATTTCTCCACTATGTGTTTTGGTATAGCCTTGAGGGAAATGATTTTTGTTTTTATGTTTATATGATCGACATAGTATTGTTTGGCATCACCCCTCATGTACGCTGATTGATATGACACCTATCACGTTACATAAGATTTCCAATCGCCTTTAGATATTGTACTGCAAATTGAAATCCATGTACACGTAAGGCGTATGGTCAGAATAGATTTTAATTGTTATGGTTATCACTACGTAGTCACTTGTGACCACGTCAGGCGTGATAACGAACAAATGGGAGTGGTATAGTTGTGTAGGTTGCCACACCCCTCTACTCGCTGGTCTGGTGAGTCCACGTCAATGTGCCAGCTCACTACGCGGGATGTACAACAACCCTACCCACACAGGTGCCGGACATATCGACTGGAATTTGGATTTAACCTCCGTTAATGCGATACGCAAATCTTAACTCACCTCGGCTACCCTCGATCCGTGGCTTGGCCTCCACGATTCCGCCAAGTGGACGATAGTGATCTTGTTTGATTAGGGTTAAGGTGGTTATTCATGAGTTATAAAAGTCTTCTGGATAACGCTAAGTCGGGTTTATGCATTCTTCCGCTCGTGGTGCATCTCTGCATCTGCCAATTTCTACATTTGGCCGAGGGTTTGTGACTTCTCTGTTGCAGAGAAAGCCATGGCCCTTCAGTTCTGTCTACCAAAGCTCAGGTAATTATCTCAGCGTTCAGTTTAATGTTATTGTATTGCTTAAATGATTCAGGACTTGTTCAACTCTGGTCATGCGCTGGCTCTGCGTATGTATTCAGTCCTTAGTAAGGGATATGCTTCTTGTTTCGAGAGCACGTCGCATACTCTCATCACTAATTGTGATTGAAGTTACGATTGCGGGGTTATCGTCAACTACTCTGAAGTTTATAGGATGGAATTCATGCGTGTTATGCCTCTGGTGTAGTGGCTTCGCGTCCTATCCAACAGGCGTCTACCATTTCGTGGATTTTCATGAGGTAATTTCTCATGCTCCTCGCCTCTATTTTGAAATTGAAATTTTCTTTTTATTTTGAAGATATGGCGTGTTAATCCCTCTCTGCACACAATTTTGTTTCAGGAATCTACGTATCTGTCCTTGCGTTCCACAGGTATGGCTTTACCCGCTTTAATACTTTCGTTCTTCACTTATGTCCCTACGCTACATCAAGTCGACTAATCCCCTTTGATTTTGTTTGCATTTGTTGTTTGCAGGTAACCAAATGATTATGGCATGTTCGTAAACACAGCACTTAATCTTTTAAATTGTGAGGGTTGCTAACGTGGACCTCTTGGCCGTCCAGGTCGGTATTATTGTGGGATTTATTGTCCTTCTCCTGTTGCATCATTCTCATGGGCGTCGAATTCTGATATCGACCTCCTGTACTATTATGCAGAAGACGCTTGTTTAGATTTATTTTGTTGAAGTAGAGATTGCACGTTGAATACTCCAGCCTGCGAGGCTCTTTATGTATTTGAACATTATGGGAATTGTATATATCTATAGCTTATGATGTTAGATTGTCTTTAGATATACTATGCCACAGTATACTTTTACCGGTACTGTATACATTATGCGTATAATCTCACACCATGTTATTTTAGCTTTGTTAAATTTGCTCGTCTGCCTTATTTTGGTTTCTGGAAATGCTACTGACATTCCAGATTTCTGAATGGCATACATCAGATTTTACAGGTTGTTATATAAGATATTTATCTACTTCTCTGATGTGCTTTGTTCACTCTTTTCGGTGAAATTCTATACTCTGGTATTTATAGCATAATTACAGTTGCCTCTGCTCCTGGTTATACTGAAATGGTTTTATGCCTGACCGTCTAGACATATGAACAGCTTGCTGGACATTTATGAGATCATTTTATCCATAGATGCTTACTGTATATGAAAGTCTATAATTTATAATTTCTCATTTTTCAATTGTGTACAAGCATAGTTCTATTCTCCAGTTCCTTCTCATTTTATTTTATCTCTAGTTACCCATCTCTGGTCTACCTGTGTACATGATAATAATTGTTGTTGAATGCTAGTTATGAGATTAGAACCCATTCCATTTCTTCTCTTAATAAATGAACATAGTGTTTATATAAAGGTATTGTACATATGGATTGAAATAGTTTAGCTCTTTACTACTGTAGTCCTCAACTGCTTGCTCATGATTATTACCTTATATGGAATCAATCCCTGTGATATGATAGCAGAGTAGTTATTCAGGAGACTCTAGTTCCTATTTCATGTTGTTTATAATTAGGTACTCCTTTCCTCCCCTAGGCAAAGTGACTCATGCACAACCTAGTTGATTTGAATTATTAAATGCTCTGGAATTATAACAAAATTCCTTGGCTAAACTTGAGATCAGTTTGTTGATTTTCTCCCTCTGTGTCTTTCATCCATAGTATAAGTCTTAATTTATATTCTACTATAGTTCTGGTTTACTATAGTGAATCTCATTTCGAGCTAAGGTAGGCGCAATAAAAACTCACCACGGAAAAGCGATTAAAAATAAATTCACGGTGTTTTCTGAAAGAACGGATTTCCTCGATTTAAACTGCTGGGATTAAACGATTACGAAATTCACTTTACGGAAGGTTATTCTTCTACAACTATACGGAGATGACGGTCACTACCGGTGACTACATTTCTGTTAGGCGTGTAAATATCGTGTGAACTAACAGATATCGATTTTGTTTTTATATGTAGCCAATTCATACTATAGAAATCAATAAGACAAGTTTTCCTCGGAGAGACATACCACTTGTACGACGGACAACCTCCCAACCTTGGAAGCTCTTTTGTCTCCCCGAACTCACCCCCCGAAAGTGGAATCACCTCCTGTGACGGATTAACCTCTAATCTGTACAAGAAAGCAATGGCTATGATTTCCCTAAAGCTTTGTTTCCTAATTAATCCCGAGAATCTGGGAATGAAGTCCATCTTGTTTGCCTAGGCTTCCCACTTAGGGATTCTTTAAAGCTGTTTTATGCTTTTCCTCAGATTTTCAGCTTTTTACCTCTTCCCAACTACTTGCCTCATCATTGGGGAAATTTAGATTTTTCCTCAAAAATCTAAATTTTAAAACTTACTATCTTCCAAGGATTTTTTTGAAAGATTGTGGGGAAATATTTGCCTCATCCATCCTCAGATTTAGCAAGTGATCTCATCATCTCATTTTTGGTCAATTTGCACCACAATAATTTATTCATTTCCTCAATTAAATGTTTAATTACATTCACCAAATAACTTTCCTTTGGGGTCCACTCCCCTTAGGATATAAAGTTCAAGTATCTAACTTTAAATTGCAATCACATGAATTAGGGGTGTTACATATTCCCCCTCTGAAAATAAACACCATCCTCGGTGTTATTATTCAACTACTAGAGTTTATTTTGCAAATAAAAATGGATATTTTTCCATCATTTCAGTCTCTCGTTCCCAGGTAGCTTCTTCAGTAGTAAAGTGCTTCCACTGCACCTTTACTCTGGCTACTGTTCTGCTTCTCAATTCAATTTCTTCCCGCTCCAATATTTGAAGCGGTTCTAGCAGAAACTCCCCTTCTGGTTCCACCTGTACAACATTCCAATCAACTATGTGAGAAGCATCATGCACATATCTTTTTAGCAATGAAACATGAAATACATCATGAAATCTAACATGGGGTGGTAAGGCCAGCTTGTAAGCCACTGGTCCCACCCTTTCTAATATTTTAAAGGGACCACAATATCGAGGGGACAATTTTGCACAACTCCCAGCATAAAGGGTGCTCTTTTTGGGTTTAATACGCAAATATACATGCTCCCCAACTTTAAATTCTCTATGCACTCTTTTCTTATCTGCATAACTCTTCTGGCGATCTTGTGCTGTCTTGATGTTCTTTTGTATATGTTTGACAATTCCTTCCATTTCTTGTAAAGCATCGGGTCCCAACATCGGTTTGTCTTCTGGCTGACTCCAGCTCAAAGGGGTACGACACTTCCTTCCATACAGTGCCTCAAACGGGCTCATTTTAATGGAGGATTGATAGCTGTTATTATAGGCAAATTCAGCTAAATGTAAGAAATCTTCCCACTTTGAGGGTCTATCCATCACATACATTCTCAGCATGTCCTCCAAAATTTGATTAGTTCTTTCCGTTTGACCATCAGTCTGCGGGTGGTAGGCGGTGCTAAAATTTAATTTAGTGCCCATTCCTCCAAATAACCCCTTCCAAAAGGCTGTTGTAAACTTAGCATCCCTATCAGACACAATCACCTTAGGAACTCCATGGAGCCTTACTATCTCCTTCAGAAACACATTCGCTACTTGAGCGGTTCCAAAGGTAGATTTCACTGGTATAAAATGAGCAGCTTTGGTTAGAGTGTCTACCACTACCATTACAGAATCATGCTGGTATTTGGTTTTGGGTAATCCGGTAATGAAATCCATGGAAACGGTGTCCCACTTCCATTCTGCAATGGGCAAAGGATTTAGAAGACCAGCAGGATGCTGATGTTCCACCTTAACTAATTGACATTCCATGCATCTACTTAAATATTCTGCTACCTCTCTCTTCATTCCTGGCCAGAACAACTTCTTTTTCAGGGCAGTTAACATTTTCTGATACCCTGGATGGCCTGCATAGGGTTGTTTGTGGTACTCATCCATAATTTCTCTTTTTAAAGACTCTACATTGGGAATATACAATCTGCTCTTATAACAAATCAGCCCTTCTTGGTTTTGGGAAAAGTCAGTTTTCTCCTTTTTCTGTAATTTCACCAAAAGTGTTTCATAATTTGGGTCTTGGTGAGCAGCCTTACTCACCAACTCTTCTATATCTATCTGAGCACTACTTCCAATATTATTGATATGCTGACAAGCATTTCTGCTCAATGCATCAGCAACTTTATTCTCCTTCCCTTTAATATGTTTTATATCCATGTCAAACTCACTTAAGAAGGACAGCCATCTGGCTTGTCTGGCATTCAATTCAGTTTGAGAAAAGAAATATTTGAGGCTAATATGATCAGTCATCAATGTAAATATTTTTCCAAGAAGATAGTGCCGCCACATTTTCAAAGCATGAATAACAGCTGCTAACTCTAAATCATAGACACTATAATTATGTTCATGTATTTTCAGTTTCCTAGATTCGTAGGCAATCACTGAGTTCTCCTGCAAAAGAACTCCTCCCAATCCTTCTCCGCATGCATCTGTACATACTACAAATTCCTTATCCGGATCTGCAATCTTCAATATAGGGGTTGTGGTAAGTTTCAGCTTTAATTGGTTAAAACTGTTTTGGCATTTTTCAGTCCATACAAACTTGACACCTTTCCTCTGTAAGGAAGTGATGGGATGTGCTATGGCAGAAAATCTCTCCACAAATCTGCGATAATAGCCGGCAATCCCCATGAATGATCTAACTGCTGAAACATCAGAGGGTACTGGCCATTCTTTTATAGCCTTTATCTTCTCCGGATCAACAGCAAGGCCTTGTTCAGAAATAATATGACCCAAGTATTGAATCTTGTCCTTATAGAACTCACATTTGCTAAATTTAGCGTATAGCTGATTTTCCTTTAGAGTTTGCAGCACTATCCTCAGGTGTTCTTTGTGTTCCTCTTCACTATTTGAGTAAACTAAAATATCATCTATGAACACAAGGACAAATTTATCCAAATACTTGTTTAACACACTGTTCATTAGGCACATGAATGTGGCAGGGGCGTTTGTCAAACCAAAAGGTAGAACTACAAATTCGTAGTGGCCATACCTGGTTCTAAAGGCTGTTTTGCTGATCTCTTCCTCTTTAATTCTGAGCTGGTGGTAACCAGTTCTTAAGTCAATTTTGGAGAATATTGAAGCTCCTCTCACCTGATCAAAAAGATCATCGATTCTAGGCAAAGGATACCTATTTTTAATGGTCAACTTATTCAGTTGCCTATAATCAATGCACATCCTGAAAGTTCCATCTTTCTTTTTCACGAACAGCACTGGTGCTCCCCAAGGAGACACACTTGGTCTTATATACCCTTTGTCTAGCAGTTCTTGCAGTTGCATTTTCAATTCTATAAGTTCAGGAGGACTCATTCGATAAGGTGCTCGTGAAACAGGTGTTGCTCCTGGCACCAGATCGATTGAGAAGTCAATCTCTCTTTTTGGGGGAAGATGAGGGATTTCCTTTGGAAAAACTTCTTTGAATTCTCTTATTACTGGTACAGCATCCAGTAATTCTCCTTCAGTTTTCTGTTCTGTTTCTTCCACATGCACTGCATAAACCTGATATCCTTTTCTAGCTGTTCTTTTCAATTGCAAAGCTGAAATTTGTCTGACAGAAATTGGTTTTTGTTTCCCTTTTAGAATGAAAGGTTTCCCTTCCTCATCTACAGAGTGCAAGGTCTTATCCCAGCAATTCATCAAATCTTTCTTCTTTTCCAGCCAGTCCATTCCTATCAATAAATCATATGACCCTAAGGGTAAAATGTTCAAATTTACTTCTGTTCGGAACTCATTTAATTTGATTTCTGTTCTGGGTAGTTTATGTGTTACCTTTCTTTTTGTTCCAGTGGCCATCTGTACTAGCCATGACTGTTGAAATTTTTCAGTTTTTAAGTTACATTTTTCTACAATATTTGGACTAATGTAACTCAAAGAAGCACCTGGATCAATCAGAACAGAAACAGGTAGGTCAGAAATCTTACCCTCCATTTCCACCATGGTTGCTTGATGCTCTGCTTGCTAATTTTCCAGGGTTGCACTGATAGTTGGTATGTTTCTGGCTATATCATTTACTGTTGTCACTTCCCGATCTCTCATGAGCATATGAACATTTCTATGGGGGCAGTCCCTCAAAATATGGGGTTCTCCACAGCCCCAACATTTCAAGGGCTCCTTCATTCTGACTGTTCCCTCCTTTTTACTGTCTCCCTCTATGGGTTTTGATGCCACTTGAGACTGTGCAGTTTGGCTTTCCTTGGGTTTACCAAACCTTTTCCTCTGATGATCTCTGCCAAAATTATTCAAATAGGCTGGTTTCGGTTTTCTCCCTTTGAATTCATTCTTACTTACCCAACTTTTTCCCTGATCATTTTTTCCTTTGAACTGTTGGTAACACAATCTGGCTTTTCTAACAGCTTCGTCCATTGTTTTTGGGTTGTCAAACTCAATTTTCTCTTTGTATATCATAGGCAAACAATTCAGAAATCTCTGTACCTTTGCCTTTTCTTCCCTTATGTAAGGTACATATCTTAATAGATTGGTAAATTTTGTAACAAACTCATCGATAGTGAGCTGTCCCAATCTAAGCTCATGAAATTCTTTTGCTTTGTCATCATAGTACCGCTCATTCAAGTAGCGATTTTTGAATTTAGCCTGGAAATCTTCCCAAGTAACTGTCTTTTCATCTATGGCATGCACCATCTTTGTCTCCTCCCACCACAAGGTAGCCTTACCTTGTAGCTGGTAGACAGCTAATCTGGCCTTCAGATTTCTTTCATATTCATAAACCTAGAAATACTTAATCATATTCAACAACCAGGCTTCAACATCCTCCTCCTTTTCCCCATCATAGGAAGGAGGTTTGATTTTCCGGAATTCCCCTTGTAATTCCTTTTTCTGCTTATTCTGATGTCGAAGAGCATCTTCCTCATCAGATTCATCAGTTTTCCTCTTCCCGGAACCTTCGCCTTCTTGGTTGTTCCGTGAGGTTAATTCCCTGATGAGCTTTTCCTGCTCCTCACTGGCTAATGACAATCTGTCATTCTGGCTTTTTATCTCAGCCAATTCTTGTTGCAATTTTTGCAACATAGCCATCATGGCCGCATTCGGATCTGGCTCACCCTGCAGATCTACATAAATTCCACCACCTTCTTCCATTCTATCACCTCACTGTACACTACATAGCACAGTTCAGTGAACAGAAAAACAAAACAACAAAAAACAAAACTTTTGCTACAGCAATAAAATTACTTAGTGAGTACACAACAATCGTGAGCACAAAGTCACCAGCCCAGTTTTATAACTTGGGCTCTGATACCATTTGTCACATCTCCTAATTTCACACCCAACAAAAAATTTTCGTATGAACTCATACTTGTAAGTATGGATTTATTATGACATTTCACCTTTTTATCATTCTGCTTGTCATCATCATATACTTGTCGCAATTAAATCCTCTACTCTTACTTCTTACCTTATGCTAATTTCATCTCAAGGGTGAACATATTTATCATGTCTTGGACCTTTACACATTTTCGCCTACCCTTGCAATTTCACCTTTGTCTTGAGGTTCACCTATTTCATTTATCGAATTGTTGAATATAATGGTAAATTATATGGCACGTATAATCAAATAGGAATCAAATGATCTTTGGGTCAACCACAAGTTCGACCCTTCGACACATCGTTATGATTACTCCGCTATGTGTTTTGGTATAGCCTTGAGGGAAATGATTTTTGTTTTTATGTTTATATGTTCGACATAGTATTATTTGGCATCACCCCTCATGTACGCTGATTGATATGACACCTATCACGTTACATAAGATTTCCAATCGCCTTTAGATATTGTACTGCGAATTGAAATCCATGTACACGTAAGGCGTATGGTCAGAATCAATTTTAATTGTTATGGTTATCACTGCGTAGTCATTTGTGACCACGTCAGGCGTCATAACGAACAACTGGGAGTGGGATAGTTGTGTAGTTTGCCACACCCCTCTACTCGCTGGTCTGGTGAGTCCACGTCAATGTGCTAGCTCAATACGCGGGATGTACAGCAACCATACCCACACAGGTGCCAGACATATCGACTGGAATTTGGATTTAAACTCCATTAATGCGATACACAAATCTTAACTCACATCGGCTACTCTCAATCCGTGGCTTGGCCTCCATGATGCTGCCAAGTGGACGATGGTGATCTTGTTTGATTAGGGTTAAGGCGGTTATTCATGAGTTATAAAAGTCTTCTGGATAGAGCTGAGTCGGGTTTCTGCATTCTTCCGCTCGTGGTGCATCTCTGCGTTTGCCAATTTCTACATTTGGCCGAGGGTTTGTGACTTCTCTGTTGCAGAGAAAGCCATGGCGCTTCAGATTCTATCTACCAGAGCTCAGGTAATTACCTCAGCGTTCAGTTTAATGTTATTGTATTGCTTAAATGATTCAGGACGTTGCTCAACTCTGGTCATGTGCTGGCTCTGCGCATGTATTCAGTCCTTAGTAAGGGATATGCTTCTTGTTTCAGGCTACACGTCGCATACTCTCAGCGCTAATTGTGATTGAGTTTCGATTGCAGGGTTATCATCAACCCTACTCCTGCGAGTTCATAGGATGAGACTCATGCGAGTTCATAGGATGAGACTCATGCGTGTTATGCCTCTGGTGTAGTGGCTTCGCGTCCTATCCAACAGGCGTCTACCATTTCGTGGATTTTCATGAGGTAATTTCTCATGCTCCTCGCCTCTATTTTGAAATTGAAATTTTCTTTTTATTTTGAAGATATGGCGTGTTAATCCCTCTCTGCACACAATTTTGTTTCAGGAATCTACGTATCTGTCCTTGCGTTCCACAGGTATGGCTTTACCCGCTTTAATACTTTCGTTCTTCACTTATGTCCCTACGCTACATCAAGTCGACTAATCCCCTTTGATTTTGTTTGCATTTGTTGTTTGCAGGTAACCAAATGATTATGGCATGTTCGTAAACACAGCACTTAATCTTTTAAATCGTGAGGGTTGCTAACGTGGACCTCTTGGCCGTCCAGGTCGGTATTATTGTGGGATTTATTGTCCTTCTCCTGTTGCATCATTCTCATGGGCGTCGAATTCTGATATCGACCTCCTGTACTATTATGCAGAAGACGGTTGTTTAGATTTATTTTGTTGAAGTAGAGATTGCACGTTGAATACTCTAGCCTGCGAGGCTCTTTATGTATTTGAACATTATGGGAATTGTATATATCTATATATATATATATATATATATATATATATATATATATATATATATATATATATATATATATATATATATATATATATATATATATATATAGCTTATCTTTATTGAATTGTCTTTCGATATACTATGCCCACAGTATACCTTTACGGAATGTGTATACATTGTGCGTATAATCTCACACATGGAAATTTATTTTCGCTTTATTCGATTTGCTGCGTACCTTATTTTTGGTTGGAAATGCTACGACGGTCTAGATTTCTGAATGACGCATCAGATTTTACGAGTTTGTTATATAGGAATGTTCTCTACTTCTGCGAGGTTATTTATTTCACTCTTTTAAAATTCCTATGCTAAGTGACCCCATAGCATAATTACGATTGCCTGCTCCACAGTTATCTTTTAGTGGTTTATGCTGACGGTCTGAACATATGAACAACTTCTTGGACATTTATGAGACCATTTTATCCATAGACAATTCTTGTATATGAAAGTCTATAATTTATAATTTCTCATTTTTCAATTTGTGTGCAAAAGCATAGTTCTATTCTCCAGGTTCTTCTCATTTTAACTTTACATCTAGTTAATAAATGTTGTTGAATGCTGGTTATGGGATTAGAACCCATTCCATCTCTTCTCTTAATAAATGAAAATAGTGTTTATATAAAGGTATTGTACATATGGATTGAAATAGTTTAGCTCTTTACTACTGTAGTTCTCAACTGCTTGCTCATAATTATTACCTTATGTGGAATCAATCTCTGTGATATGATATTAGAGTAGTTATTCAGGAGACCATAGTTTCTACTACATGTTTTTTATAAATAGGTAATCCTTTCCTCCCCTAAGCAAAGTGACTCATGCCCAACACAGTTTGATTTGAATTATTAAATGCTACGGAATTATAACGAATTAGCCCATTTGGTTGAGATCGAGTTTTGTTGATTCTCTCCCCCTATATGTCTTTCATCCATAGTATAAGTCTTAATTTATGTTCTACTACAGTTAAGTATGCTATAATAGGCACCATTTCTCTCTAAAGGTAGGCTTGTAAGAAGTAAAAATTATTCTATGCGATGATGACTCAACTTGGATGCTCTAAACAAGGGCGACTCGATGATGCTGCCACACAGTAAAGGTCCAATGGGGGACCATAATAACATGAGTACAATAGGGTATCTCATGATGAAAATCAACACGAACAAGGACAAGTAAGGAGGAAAAGTGGTGCCCCCAGTACAAGTGTTGTAAGTGAGGAAATTCGATTTGGAGGAGAGGTGAATAGACACTTCATGGACACAATGGGTCCTGGTGAAGTATCAAGGGACTAAAAATTAACAGGTACCTAGAGCTCATCAACAGGCCAGGTCGCACTTTTTGGGGTTTGTGCTGTGGCCTGGGTAGCAGGTACTGGGCAGAAAACTGCGACCTATCCCAGGAAATGACCTGAAAAGTGTGACCTGTCAGAGAAAGGGGGTTTCAGTGCTGTTTTTGGCTGAGATTTGGGATTTGTATGGTTGAGGGGCCTAGGTGCCCCCAAGCATGTTGTGGTCATGCCAAAATGTATTAAGGGGGATCTAAACACATTTTAATGATGTGATGCGCCATTTTTTTGTGTTATGGTTATGCAGTATGAGAAAGGAAATGGAGGATTACCAATCTCTTTTAGTACTGCATATATGAATCAAATGGACTTTAAGTTTTTGGGTTGGCATACCTAGTGTCACTATCCCAAAGAGAGGATTTGGAGATAATGAACTGATGCTCTTCTGGAAAACCTATAGGTTGGTCAACAACAATGTCTAAGAGACTGGGTTGCTGATGGAAAATGAAGGAACGATAAGGGGTATCATCCCGAGAGTGATCTGAAGTGATATGGGACTCTAGAGGTTCTGCTAAATTTGGAAGAATAATGGTACTAGAGTCGGCATGACCATATATACTAGGAGAGTTGTAGAGAATTGCTTCTCTTGGTCTCTCAAATATGGGTGCCCCCTTACTTAAACATTGGGTTTCAATGTAATGGCCACAAGGTGTATGTGGTGTGAATGCATGGGTTTGATGTAAGGGGGAATAGATAAAGTTAGGGGTGGGGATTTTTTCCATAATGTCGTCATCGTGATAAAGGATGGGGTGACTGGTGGAAAAAAGACCACCTGACGCGGCGAAGCTACCTGACTCATGATTATGAGAAGAGAGGTTCACAGGCGCATCGTCACAAGGGGTGACAAAAGAGTAAGTAGATAAGGGATCTGCCGATGTGGAGCCCAGGGTGATCGCTAAAGGAAGGTCAAGCGAAACAATAGGGGAGGATTCAGAGGGAATGTTCCCCGAGGGTCGCATGGATGATGATAGGTAGAATATGGTGGACGAAGGCTCCGTCATCTTGTCATCAAGAAGGGGAATGTCAATGGGCGCCATCATGTCTAGTGATTTTGTTGAAGCAAAACGCGTAAATAGGGGAGAGGTGGACTCATGACGCTTGGCCTCGAATTGGCGGACCGCGGCTAGAGAGGTGCGGAAGTCCTTGAGGCGGGGACAAAGGTGGGTATAATGGCCATGGAGATCACACAAAGCACAGAGGTGGTTGGTGTGAATAGTCTGGAGGTTCTTGGCCGCAGCCGTGGAAGGAAAAAAGTCTTCCGGGACCGTGGAATCAGGGAACGCGACATTAACCATGGGCTTGAGATGAGGAAATTCAGGACAGGTATGGGTGGCGTGACCAACAACATCACACAAAGTACACATGATGGTATGCTTTGGAGGCTGAGGAGGGGCAGGGTTTGTTGGGGCGGCCTTGTCCTTTGATGCCCCCCTGTGAGCTTTGCCAGTCTTACTCGAAGCGGTCGCAACAGGAGGTGGGCCCTGTTGAGGTGACTGAGGCACTATTGCAGTGGGAGAAGTCATGGGGACTGGTTGGACCGGGGTCAAAGCAAGATAAGGTTTGGGTTGACCGGGTGGGGTAGCGACTGGAGGAGCAAGGTACCAGACGGGAATCCCAAGGGTCAGGTTAGGAAGAGAGAGGGTGGCCATGACAGGTATCGTGTACACTCCTGGTGGGGGAGCTAGGAACGGTAGTTGACCAGCGGGGTAATGGCTAGGAGGGATGGCTCCAAGATGGTTGAGACCTGGTGGAACCAACCCAGGAGGGTAGAGAGGCACATGGATATTAGCAGTAGGAGAAGGGTCACAGGGGAGAGGTCCGATTGGCTAAGGCGAAGGGCTAGGAGCGGGTTGCTGTAGGCGAGGTTGGGGTTGCTGACTAGCCGAAGTGGGCTGTTTAAGGTTAGCCCGAGACGATTGCATCATGCAAACATTCGCTAAGCTGGGATCAGAGATAGGAGGAGGAGAAAGACCAAGGAAGGTTCCAAGCAAGGAGGAGTCTTTGTAAACGCCGGGGGAAACATTGGTCAAAGAATCAACAGTTTATTGATTGGGGAAAACAGAGATGGTGGACTCAGGGAAAGTCTGAGATGTTGGTTCATGATACGTTAACTGGTCGATGGTGACAATCTTTCCATTATGTGGGAAAAACAGCTTGCAGTGGACTGCGGATGGGATGGCAGACATGGCATAGGTGTAACTACGCCCTAAAAGAATGCTATAGTCAAGAAGGGCGTCGATAACTTCAACGTCGACACAAACAGTCTTGCCTGCAAGGGTGATAGGACAGTTACGGAAAAGGCCAATGGGCTGGGAGGCATGGCCATCCCATGCATGAAGGGTGATTGTGGAAGGGGCCAGCTTAGGAGATCCGAGTTGTTTCCAAACCGAAGCGGACATTACACAGGTGGATGCCCCCTCGTCAATGATGCAGCGGGAAATGTTAGCGTTCCGGATTTTGACTGAGATTTGGAATGCTACGGAAGAAGGAAGAGGAGGAGACTTTGACTGATGGGCATCGAAAACAATCAATTGGTCATCTGCTGGATCTACAGCGCCCAGGGCAAAGAGGAGAGCTTTTCTTTGGGAAGGGCACGACTGGAGGAGTTCCAGCGTGGAAATGGCAACATGAGATTGGGCCAGCTCATCGACTATGCTAAACGAATGGGCAGCTCAGTCAGAAGTAGCATTTCGGCGTAATGGTCCCTTAGGAATCTTGGTATGAACCTCAGCGTTGGGCGGAGGGATATGCAAGGGACCATTAGTTTTCGAAAGAGGCTCTGTAGAACCTAGAGAAGGTGACTCGGGGGCAGATGGAGCAAGAGGCGGGGGGTACGGACGGGACTGAGTTTGAAGGTTAAGGTCGACGGTTATAGGTTGGTCAGAGTTCATCATGAGGATCTGGTAATCAGAGGTACCAGATGGAGGAGGTTGAGCGGTTACTGGTCCGTGAGGTGGTTGGGTAGCCACAAAGCCCTGCTGTGCATCCACCTGCTCTTGAGGGGGCAGTGAATGTTGTTGCGGGGGTTGAAAAGACAAGGGAGGCGGAGGTACGAATGCTAGAGGAGCTGGAGCACTAGGCTGTGGAGATGGGTGATAATGAGGTTGGGGAATAGTGTGGTAAGCCAAAGGTTGGGCAGAAACACGAGGTGTGCCGGATCTTGGATGCATGCTACTGAGAGGGGGAGAAGTGCAAGAGGTGGTGCCCCCTCCCACAGGAAAACCATAGCTCATGGGAGGTTGGGCAGATGGATGAGAGAGAGCTCCCAGCGAGGCTGCTGAGCGACGTGGGGGTTGCCACCAGTGGGTGGTGTCCTTCCAGGTACGGGGAGGGTCGGGGAAGGACGGGTGTCGACACTCAGCACAGATTGAGCATAGATCAGGTTATATTTCAAGGCTATTTGGAGGGCAGCTTCTTCAATTTGAGGAAAATGGGATGTGACATCTTTTCCGATGGCGCGTAAGAGAGATATAAGGAACCAGTCCATGTAGACATGGTCTTCGAAGGTAGGGGCTTGACATAGGCTCTTTCTTCTCCACCATTCTTTAACATGATCAAATAGGCGGGTGCAGATGGACAAGCGGAAAGTCAAAGGTACCGTCTTTGTGTCATGGCAGGGGGGAAGCTAGAAATAAGATGAAGAAGGCGGCAGGCAAGGGTCATAAGGTGGTATGGGAAGATTGGGGATGGGGTCAACATACCATTTGAAGCTCCTTTGCTCTGGTGTGCGTTGGAACGGCAAGAAACTATGGAATCATCGGTGATGGGGTGGAGAACACCACATGTGGAAGATAGGATATGAATAGAGGGATCTTCAATAGCATGGCCTTTCGAACTTGGGAATGTGGAGGAGCTTGGTTACAGCATAACCCAGGCCAGCGACATCATGGCGGATAGGATCATTAATAGGCCCGATTGGTAAGGAGGGCGGGAGCGACACCATATCTGAGTAATGGGGGAAGTCGGTGGGTCCTGGTGGTTCCTGAAGTGGACACAGCGATGGGAGCCGGGGGTTAGGGCTAGGTCCGGAACTAGACATGGTGAAGGTAAAAGGGGGAGAACCCGAACAATCAGAGGAAAGTTCAGAGTGCGGACTCGGGGGAGGACTTACTTGATGACGAAGGGAAGGAGGAAGTCTACCAACCGGAAACTGAGGGTGAAGGCCAAGAAGTCTCCGGGATAAACGCCTTGGAGGCATAATGATGACGGGAAGAAGAAAGACCGACAAGGGCAGCAAGGTGCAAAAACAAGACGCGACAAGGGCAAGGAGGTGCAGTGTCAATTGATTTTAGAGTCTTTGCCAGGCGGTGTTAACCAGGCTCTTCTTCACTTAGGGTCAGTGTGTGGCGTGCGTTAATTTTAATTGATTAAACCCAGACGTTTTGAGAGTAAAAGAAAAAAGTGTGTTGCGTAACTGAAAATGAATCTGCAGTAAATAAGACTGAAAGAACATAAAATTAATAGCTACCAATGCATCAATCTAACCCAAGAAGGCTGGTCTCTCAAAAATATTCTATAAGAGGGAAAAATCTAAGCAAAGCACGCTAAAAAGAGGCCAATAGATCTAAGGTCAGGAGGGACAGGGATCTAAAGGTTAATACGGCACATTCATGACAATGACCAGCGGAAACTCATGTTAAGCTAAAGGAGGAGATTTAAATTCCTCTACAAGGAAGTGGCCTTAGAAATGAACCCAAACAAAACGATATGAGGTGGTTTTGAGAGGGAGAAGAGCTGATCTAAAGGGATCTGAAAAGGAGGTATCAGATCGGACAAAAAGAGGGTTGAAACTCTGGAAATTCAGACTTCTGAAACAGAGAAAACTCTCCCACAAAAAGTGGAGGGTACTTAAGCCCTAAGGGGCTAGATTCCCACTTAGTTGAGTAAAACGGAGTAAGAATAGGTCTAAACAGGCGAAGATGGAGGTCAGACAACCCTGACAGAGGTTCAGACAAAACCCAGAAAATTTTTAGAAAAATTCCAGAAAAAAGTCCAGGTCGCAGTTTTTGACCTGTTTTTCGCTCAGGTCGCACTTTTTGGGCTGTTTTCCGCGACCTGGGACGCACTTTTTGGGCCAAAAAGTGCAACCTGCACTTCCGGTACTCTCGGGGGCAGATTTCAGAAAAAAGTGTCGTTTCAGCTGCGACTGATGTCGGTCACCTGCGCAAAAAGGCCAGAAACACACGGAAGTTAGAAATTTGAATGTTTGAGGGTTTTAGAGGGGAGAACTAGCATAAAAATGGAAAAAATAGGAAAAATAAAAAAATGGAAGAGAAACCCCAGGGTCTGAAACAGCTGGATATGCAGGAAAATAGACAACGACAGTGGTCGCAAAAGAAAACCCGTGTGGAGTCGCCAATTGTTAGTATGATTCTTTCGTCGTAAAAGATCACTTTAGCTATGCATATCAAGTAGCCCTAACATCAAGTATGGCTGCAAAATATCTTTAGATTTGCTGCATAATATTAGATCTAAGCATAAAAGACATTAGGCATATAAAATGTGAAATGGCTCCATGCATCCAATGAAGAAGACAAGAACAATGTATAAAAAGAATCTTATATTATATATTAAAGAATGGGGCACCTGAGAGGAAAACAAGAAAGGTGTTTTCCAGTTCTCCTCAGTGGGATGGGTTCTTGGAAGTCCTCAGTGTTTCAGATCTAAAATTCCTCTCTTTGGTTGATATGAAAAACCCTAACAAACATGGAACTCAATGGGAGTTCAAAATGCAAACAAAATGAAATTGGTGACCAAGAATAGATCTAGTGTGATCTAATGCAATGGAGGTGACTAATGAATGGGGAAAACCCTTCTATTTATAACAAAATATTGGGGTGTTCTAGAACTCGGTGCATGAATAAAATATTGTTAATCACATTCTAGAATCACCCTTTAGGAATATTTTATTATATTTGTTGGAGGGAAAAGGGTTTTTGACTTGGGTCAATTCCTTTATTTATAGATAATAAATAAATAAATGATTTATTTATTATTTAAGGGAAATGAGGGGAATATAATTAAATAAATAATGGTTTATTTAATTATTTAAAAATGATTTAGTCAAATTTAACTAGGAATAGTATTTAAATAGTGATTTAAATAACTTATTCTTAGGAAATAATTAAATAAATAATGATTTATTTAATTGATTACCTTGTTTTAGGTTAAATATGACCAAGAAATGTAAACAAATGTGGTGAAAGCGATTTTAATTGGGGTAAAATTGGTCTTACATGGTGTACTTGGGTTCATCTAACGATAATGGGTTAGATGACCAAAAAAATGGTGTAACATAGATGTACGACCCACGGTTGCTTAAAGCTAAAAGTTGCGATGCGCACATGTGATGCGGTCTCACTTCTTCCTGCCACATCATTCACCTCCTCTCATGTACCACACTTCCAAGTTTTTAGTGTTTACATCCCCCACAGCAATCGCACTTTGCAGTTTTTAGTGTTTACACTCCTACGCCCATATCGCTCAAGTTGTGATGTGTGCTATCAGGTGGAATCCACCTACCCTCCACGTCACACTCCCTTTCGCATCGCATCACATTGTCGATTACATTTTTTATAACTTAAACTATAAAGATTGCAAAGTGCGCGGATACGTGCAACTTCATAATTAAAATTTAATTTTTCAAGTTCGGTATTTTGGTTTTTCACCTTTTTTTGTTTACAAAGGTTTCAACAACACCAAAGGATTTCTAGTAAAAAAGGACGGAAAGGTCAATTCCAAGCGAGAAAAAGCGTGTAGCGATCCGTTCACGCAACAAATCTACCAATAACTCTTAGCTCATCTACCACCATATCAAGAAATTATGGTCCATAAATCCTGAAAATGTCCCCACTACCTTGACCTGCTCCACACAACGCATTCCCACCAAAACTATAATTTTGTAATAGTTAGAGTTTTTAGCTCAAGCTTTGTTAAGAAATTTGTTTTGTTGTATTTTTGTATAAATACTTCGAGTTTTTGGAAAATATCAAGGAGTTGGAAGTTGGAATTAGTTTCATTTCTACTTGATCGAGATACTTTGTATCTTAAATTTTGGCCATTAATACGAGGAGTTGCGGCTACATTTTTGGGATACATGGAATTGAGTGTCTTTCATTGTTTCTTCTTTAGTCGCATATGTTTGAATGTATTGTTCATATTCACTTTCATGTCTATGTTATGATATTTTATAAGTGTTAAATTCAAAATAAATGCTCGCCATGCTTTATTTTGGCTAGCTGATCATATTTTTTCATTATCTTATGTCTAAAAGAGAAATACATCTCTTATGCCCTTAGCCTCATACATTTTTTAAACCATTCCATAACCATTATCTTCAAGTGATTGGAATTATACCTACCTTGCCCCATTCATCCCTCTGACCTAAATCTGTGCCACGACCTAAATTTTCATGCAGCCTAATTCCATTATCCATTGATTTAGCCAACCAAACCAAATCAAAACAACCGGAGTTGCACTCATTACCTAGCCTAAAACCCAAATTTACTTGGCCACTCTTAGCTCTAACCCTTTTGAAGAGAGCCCTCTGCGGCGCAACGGGGATAGCTATCCGGTTAAAAGCTTGGTTTGTGGTTACCTCTTTGTTTGATATTCCTTCTCATTGTGAATATGGTATGTTTGAGTCTAATTTGCATGTGCTTGATATCAATCTCATATCAACAACTGTAGATGATGAAGAAAATGTAAGCTTAGTTCCGGAGTATCATATCTCTTTTCATCATCCCCTTAGTATGCTAATATTATTTAGGTTTTAAGACATTTGAATCCTCCTCTCAACATGACAAAAGAGTAAGGCAAGGTCTTAAAACCCAAGGCTTCAAAATATTTCATTCACGATAGTACATATTACGGAAGGATCTGGAGGAGTATTGCTCAATTTTTGGGGAAGATGAATCTAGAAGAGGTGATGAAATATTTCCACAAAGGATATTGTGGAGGTCATCTGTAATGGAAGACTACAACAAAAAAGTACTAAAAACGAGTTATTGTTGGCCTACTTTGTTTGTAGATGCTGACACGAAAGTCATGGTACAGCAATAGTGCCAAAATTTTCCAGGTAAACATGAGCTCCTTCCTTTACCATTACAACCAATGTCAATTGAAGCTCCATTCCAAAAGTGGGGCTTGGATTTTATCGGTGAGATAAACCCACCTTCATCACCTTTCGACATAAATGGATACTTACCGCTACACATTATTTCACAAAATGGATCGAAGTGATCTAAGACGGAAAGCTACGCACGGACATTATTCGATTCCTTGAAGATAACATTTTTTCTCATTTTGGATTTGTCCTAGAAAGATAATCACAGGACAATGTTTGTTGATTTCAAATCAAAAACGACAAAATTTTAGCTGATAAATATAACATCAAATTGGGTCATTATACAACATATTATCCTTGGGGAAAAAATTGGTAGAATCTTCCAACAAGTCTCTAGTCAATATCATCAAAAAAATATGTTGGAAGATAAAAAAAATAATTGGCACAAAGAAGGCGATAAATGCACTGTGGGCGGTGCGTCGCCGACAAAGATCCATTAGCATGTCTCCATTTAGTTTATGGGGTAGATACAGTTTTCCCTACTTCATTGGTTGTCCCGGTCGTGAAAATTACGCAAGAGGAGACGGAGAAGTGAATAAAATGATATTCAACGAAGAATAAACCAAATGATCCACTTGCAACAAACAAGGAAGAAGTGTTCTAGAACATACAGCTGTGATAAGATCGAGAAGATTTATGACAAAGAAAACTAAACATGATGATTTCAATATTGATGATGTGGTACTGCGGTAGGATGCAGGAATGAAGACAAGGTAAGCATGGGAATTTTGATAATATATGGAAAGGTCCTTTCAAAGTTCTAGCTTCTCGTGGACAATATGCATATATTTTAGAATAAATGGATCGACAAAGTTACTTAGGGCGATAAATGGTAGGCTCTCGAAGCACTATCTCTTCGATCTAAAAATTATGAGAATTTTCATCCTCATTGTATATATCGAGTTTAATATTTACTGAGTGTGAAGTGGAACAAGCATTGGTTGTTGAAGTAAAGGCCATGAAGCTTCATTGAGTTTCAACTTTTTCAAGTTGAGTATGCATTGGGGTAAGTTCGGTTTTGGTCTTTGTTTTAGTTAAGTCAAATTGAGTCGGTTTCATTAGGTTTATTGTCATTGAATTCTCAAAAAATCGGTCCTACCATTCATCTTCGATTATTTTTCTTAGTGTTGGCCCAATTGTCACACCTCCCATTTTTTTTTTTTGTAACAGGTTTATAACTTTCTCCATCCCCCGGTATGTACATGTTCATTAAAGTCAAATGATAATAGCGCACCCGATTTATTTCGGATAACAACCTTAAATTGTGAATTAATACGGTATCGCTTTAGAACCCCATACATATGATAACATTAGACCCATAATCCTAAAGTGTAGTATATAATTTATGTATTACCACTCGTCCTATATATATATTTTACGCGATATATATATATGTCGGCTTGATGAATATACATTTATACGTATGCTCTCACCATATATATTTATTGTTATTCAACCTATTTCTACAAGTGATAGTGATGGTCATCAATTGTAATGATTAAAATATATATATTGTTTGTGAAAGGTCGATGAATACCATTTTAATTATGTGTAGGTTACCAAACCCTAATACGCATAGACCCTATCATTCGCGCATTTTAAATCAGCGTGACATGTGCTTCACTTATATCGAACTCCCCTGTCCTTTTTTTTGTATGTAGGTCGTCGATAAGAATGTTTTAATGTTTTTGATCTCTCGCTTTGTTGCTTACGTGCCGGCGTTTCACATGTGAATGAAAGTGGTTGGTATACGTATGTCCCTTTCTCTCGAGGCTGGAAGGAGCAAAATGTACAATCCTCCTGCGCCACCACATACTGCGCATCCAAGTTGGCGTGTTTATTGCTTTCGATTCGGGAAACGTGTTTCAACCTTTGAACTCCGGCTTATGAGCCGATGGCACGTCTCATATACGGCCCGGAGAGAGTATGGGAAAGGTCACTTCGACGGGGTTTAACTCGTAACTACGCCCGACAACGGCCACTGCTTGTGCAACGCGTGGGTAAATATTAAATCCTTTCGAATGGTACTTGATAGTTCGATTCGATTTGATCACGATAATCCCCCTCGGGATTTTGTTATGCTCTCGGTTCTTGAGAGTTTATTAATGCAACTCTTTCGGTGAATGTTGCCGATACGGTGTCGATTTTGGGATAGGGTTATT
This sequence comes from Pinus albicaulis, assembly GCA_034641835.2. Lineage (NCBI taxonomy): Eukaryota > Viridiplantae > Streptophyta > Pinopsida > Pinales > Pinaceae > Pinus > Pinus albicaulis. Next base: position 23,843 of record JAXQQM020059472.1, read on the forward strand.
GTTTCTAGTTTAAACCCTCCATTGCCCGAGGTTCTTTCACGGCTAGTTCGCCCTTCGTTTTTTTGACTACGACAAGTTATATTGTACGGATGTGCATAGAAGGTGTGCGCTCATGCTAGCAGTGGCTTAACTCTCACCACAGCCGGTTATCTGCAGATTAATATACACGTAGCGTTCCCCTTCACACCGAGTTAGTCTCTTGCTTCTATATTTGTTACGAGGCTGGTTCTTGTTTTTTTTTTTTCATAACTTAGTCTTATGATGCAATTTCGGCATTTGCGCTTAACCTACGTATATTTCGGAGTTACGTATGGTATGCAGTTGCACTTACCATCTTTGAATAAGGGGTTTCACACTGTCTGCGCGCGGAAAACATTTTGTTGCTTCCACGGGACGGCCCCCTTGCGTTTTCTGCACGCCGATTTCATCACGAGCGAGTTAACCTTTACGCTTCGAGTTTATCCTTCTTCCTTTGGATACTAGTTTAAACTAAACCTATGCGATATTTTTTTATAACGCGTACGTGTTTTATTTTTTTGTTGCGAGTGTCCCTCGTGGCTCTGCGTTCACGTCTACGCTCGGTCACCTCAACCTCGATGTCCGTTTTGAGCTACTCCCGTTATCACTTCCTCCAAGGTGTAATTTGAGACGCGGCTATGAGTTTGTCGAGGGTTGTTTTACGTTTTCAGTACTCTTTTGTAGGTGCGTTGGTCCAGAGCACTCACATTTGTATAAAAATGTTCGAGAATTGAATTTATCTCATTGTCGAGCCCTATAGTTCAATGATTTATGGTTTCAAACTAATATATATTACGATCAGCGGGAAGTATGTATCATATCATTACTACGGTAAAGAGGTTTCCCTCGTTTTCGCTCTACGGTCGGGTAGTATATCAACAACATAGTTCGAAGTGGGTCTTGTGCGGGGTTTCGACTCTCGCTCCCAACCGATTCATACTCTTGCGCCCTTAATTCTTTGTTTACGTTTTGCTCCTCCATGATGAAGACGAAATGATAAATCGTTGTTTTCTTTTCACATAAGAAACCGATTTCTAGCGATACTGACACTTATATAGATATAATTTTTTTTTTGTTGAAATACCCAACTTAACGATACGAGAAACCGAAATTTTGTTCGTAACCCAGGGACTCACATTCGCCTCAACGCTAAGGGAGATTTTTTTCCATATGCCGAGAGTAACTATTTCCAATAATTAAAAGCGTATCATTCGCGGAAATTGTAGATTCTAAGCACAACTCTCCAATAATCGATTAAAAATTTTAAGTTTGTACCGCTATCAAACTTTTGTTAATGTCCCTATATCATACCTATGTTTTTGTTTATTTCGCTCGCTTTCTTTTATGATTGGAAAACGTAGCAGATAACCATATTTAAATCTAGCCCTTTTCTCTTATTAGTTCATATAAGGATACAAGTGATCTTTTACCTTCTTTATTCGTATCATGCTTTTATATAAAGATTTTGGTATACGCTCCGGTCGTTTTTTTTTTTTTCTTTTGATAGCGAAGCAATAATAAGAGTAAATACAATCATCTCTTATTATCCATATTTTATCTCTGTATACCATAACTTATGCGAGAATATTCTCGTTTTTTTCTTGACCTAAATGTTCTTGTTGTAGTAACTTATAAAATGTCATTTTTATTTTCCACAAAATACTACATGTTAATGCAGGAGCTTATTGTGCTCGATTATTAAAGAGGTTTTATCTATGAGATGATTATGGAAGTTTCAATACTTATCCTTTATATTCTAGTTTGCTTACGGGTATAGTTAAAAGAATTTATCTATTGCTATCTCCACTCTAGTGTCGGGACTTTAAATTTCTTTCCTCACTGTGTATAGATATCCATTTGGATGGTTTTATAAAACGAACGATTTGAACTAACACATCAAGTTTTGTTTTCTGTGAAGATAAGTATACATGGAATTTAAACCGGTTAGGGTTTAGATATTCCTATAAGATTCTACTCTACATATTAATATTCTACAACCATGCGAGATAGCAAGGTGCACTCCTTGTAGCTCATCTTGCTAAATGTAGAGCTGATAATAAATATCAAATCAAGTAAATCATTTTGTTTATAACTGTAGCCAATTCATATTGTTTGAAGTAAATAAAACATTTCATTTCAAGAAATACCATTCATGCGGTAGACCAACCTCCCAGCGAAGCCCAAGTTCTCTTTTTTCTCCCCGAACTCACCCCCGAGGGGCGAGACCACCTCCTCCGGATCGGCCTTCTAATGCGTTTAGGAGCAGCTTATTTAAGCTAATAGTTCCCCCAAAGCACATTTCTAATTGCGTCGAGAATAGCGGGATGCTTTTCTTCTGTGTTTGCCTAGGCTTCCCATTTTAGATTCTTTAAAGGCTGTTTTATGCTTTTCCTCGGCACTCAACTTTTCACCTCTTCCCAACTTCTTTCCTCATCATTGGGGAAATTTAGATTTTTTTCCTCAAAATCTAAATTAGAAATAATTCCTTTCAAGGATTTACGGAAGGATTTTTAGGGGAGTACTTGCCTTATCCATCCTCATGGATTTGGCATAGTGGTCTCTAAATCTCATTCTTAGTCCATACGCACACCGGAAAAGTTTATTTATTTCCTCAACTAAAATATTGAATTACATCCATAATTAATTTATCCTTTAGAGGTCCACTCCCCTTAGGATTAAAGTTCAAATGTCAAACTTTAAAATTTCAACACATAAATTGAAATTATTACATATTCCCCCTGCGAAAATAAACACGTCCTCGGTGTAGTTGTTTAACTTTACTGGGATTCACTTAAACAAAAATGGATATTTTTCCATCATTACGCTTCCCTTTCCCGGTAGCTTCTTCGAGCGGTAAAGTGCTTCCCTTTTGCACTTTTACTGCGACCCTTTGTTCTGTTTCTCAATTCAATTTCTTCAGCTCGATATTTGTTGGAAGCGGTTCGGGCGAAGCCATGCAGTTCCACTGTTACCAACATTTCAATCAACTATGTGAAAACATCATGCATATCTTTTTAATAATGAAACATGAAACACATTATGCAACGTAACATGGGGTGGAAGGCGACATGAAACGCGGTCCCACCCTCTCTAATGTGAAAAGGACCACAATATCTGGGAGCCGGTTTCGCACAACACGGCCTCAAGTGTGCTCTTTGGGTTTAATACACAAATACACATGGTCTCCCACTTTGAATTCTCGGTGCACTCGTTTCTTATCAACATAATTTTTTTAAGCGATCTTGTCTTGTCTTGATGTTACTTTGTATCCGTTTCATAATTCTTTCCATCTATTGTAGTGCATGCGGTCCCAACATTAGTTTATCCCTGCGGTTGGCTCCAACTCGAAGGAGTCGACACTTCCTTCCATATAGTGCCTCAAACGGACTCATTTTAATAGAATATTGGTAGTTATTATTATGTCATGAAACTCGGCTAAATGCGGATACTCTTCCCACTTTGATGGTGTTATCCATCACATACATTCTCAGCATATCCTCGAAATTTGATTAGTCCTTTGTTTGCCGTCGGTTTGAGGTGATGGCGGTACTAAAATTCGACAGTACCCATCCTCGAGCAATCCTTTCCAAAATCTTAACGTAAACTTGGCATCTCGATGCGACACAATTACCTTGGGAACTTCATGAAGTCTTCTTTTATCTCCTTAAAGGCATTGGCTACTTGAGCACATTTTCCCAGGTGATTTCAACGGTATAAGAGTGGGGCGACTTTGGTTAAAGTGTCCTACACTACCATTACGAGAATCATCTTTGATGTTACTACATTTTAGATAATCTTTGTGATAAAGTCCATAGGCAGCATCCCTTCCACTCTACAATTGGCAAAGGGATTCAAAAAAACACAACACGAGATCTTTGATGCTCAACTTTGACTCGTTGAAATTCCATGCACCTACTTAAATATTCTGCTACATATCTCTTCATTTACGGCGAACAACTTCTTTTTTCGATCTTCATTAACATTTTCTGATATCCTGGATACTGCATATGAAGTGCATTTGTGATATTTATCAGAATCTCTCTTTTTAAAGACTCTACCTTGGGAATATACAACTTTGTTTTTATAGCGGATCGGCCCTTACGAGTTTTGAGTGAAATCAGTTTTCTCTTTTACGTAACTTCACTAAGAGTGTTTCATAGTTTGAATCTTGATTGGGCCTTTTCTCACTAACTCTTCTACTTCGATGCGAAACTGCTTGGTGTTTATATTCGGCAAACATTCTACGTTGCTTAATGCATCAACTTTATTTTCTTTTCCCTTGATATGTTTTTACCTTATCCATATCAAATTCACTTAAAAAAGTGACCATACGGCTTGTCTTGCATTCGAATAAGTTTGGGAAAAGAAATATTTGAGACTAATGTGATCGGTCATCAATGTAAACTTTTTTCCAAAGAAGATAGTGCGCCACATTTTCAAAGCATGGATAACGAAGTTGCTAGTTTGCTAAATCATGAGCACTATAATTGTTCATGAATTTTTCGGTTTTCTAGATTCATAGGCAATAAGCTGAATTTTCCTGCAATAGGACTCCTCCCAACCCCTCTCTACGAACATCTACGTACACATCACAAATTCCTTATCAAGATACGCGATTTTCGGGGATAGGGGCAAAATGAGTTTTTGCTTTAATTGCTCAAAGCTGTTTTGCAGCATTTTTCAGTCCACACAAATTTAACACCCTTCCTTTGCCATGGGTTATGGGATATGCCATGAGAAAATCTCTCCACAAATCTGCGATAATAGCCTGCAATTCCCATAAATGATCTTGCTATTTTGAAACATCAGTTGGAGTGGCCATTCTTTAATGGCTTTTATCTTTCGGGGTCAACGCCAACCCTTTTCGAAATAATATGACCCGGATATTGGGTTTTATCTTTATAAAATTCACATTCTTTGAACTTGGCATATAGGCGGTTTCTTTTAAGGATTTGCAACACTATTCTTAGGTGTTCCTTATGTTCATCATTTTAGAGTAGACTAAGATATCATCTATGAACACAAGAAAAATTTATCAAAATACTTATTCAACTTCTTGTTCATCGTACACATAAAGGTAGCGAGGCATTCGTCGAGGCAAAGGTAGGACTACAAATTCGTAATGCATACAGTTCGAAATGTTGTTTTAACGTGTCTTCTTTAATTCTAGGCGGTGATAACGATCCTTAGGTCAATCTTGGAAAAGATGACTCCTCTCACTTGATCAAAAAGATCATCAATTCTAGGAAAAAGGGTATACGATGCTTGATAGTTAACTTGTTCGGTTGACGATAGTCAATGCACATCCTAAAAGTTCCATCCTTCTTTTCACAAATAAAGCGGGGCTCCCAAAGGGAACACACTTTGAGTCTTATATACCCTTTATCTAACAATTCTTGCAATTGCATTTTCCAGTTCCATGAGCTACGGAGGATCATTTCGATAAGGTGATCGGAAACGGGTGTTGCTCACGGTACCGGATCGATTGAAAAATCAATCTCTCTTTTGGGGGAAGATAGAGAGTTTCACGGGAAAGACTTCCTTAAATTCTCTGATCAACGAGTACGACATCCATTCTTCCTCAATTTTGTTCTATTTCTTCTACTGCTTTGCATAAACTTGATATCCCTTCCTAGTTGCTCTTTTCATTTGCCAATGTTGGGGGTACCTTACGGAAATAGGGTTTGTTTTCCCTTTGAGAATAAAGGTTTCCCCTTCCTCATCTACACGAAGTACGAGTCTTATCCGTGATTCATCAAGACTTTCTTCTTTTCCGGCCCGGTCCATTCTGTCCCCGACCAAATCATGGGATCCTAACGGCAATATGTTCAGATTTACTTCTGTTGGAAAACCATTGTATGTTGCTATTTTGGGCAATTTGTGTGTTTACTTTCTCTTTGTCCCGATTGACGTTTGTACCAACCATAATTGCTAAAATTTTTCGGGTTTAATTTTACATTTTTCTCACAATTCCGGAGATAATATAACTCAAAAAAGCACAGGTCAATCAAAACGTTAATAGGTAAGGTCAGAAATCTTACCTCCATTTCCTACCATGGTTGCTTGATGTTACGCAGGTTACCAAAACGATATTGGGTATATTTCGCTATGTCATTTACTATTGTCGCCTCTCGCTCTGCGCTGATCATATGAATATTTCGATGGGGGAGACGGTCCACTCAAAATGTGGGGTTCTCCACATTCCCAAAATTTCAAAGGTTCCTTCATTCTAAGCTGTCCCTTCCTTTTTATTGTTCCCTTCTACTTGTTTTGAAGCCACTTGGGGCGAGCGAGTTTGGCTTTCTTTTGGTTTATTAAATTTTTCGATGATCCACCTTAAAAATTCCTTAGATATCTTTGGTTTTTGTCTTTTCCCTTGAACTCACCCTTCATTCAACCGGCTCTTCCCTTGTTCGACCTTTCCTTTAAGCGCGATAGCATAATCTTTCTTTTCTAACGACTTCGTCCATGGTTTTTGGGTTGTCAAACTCGATTTTCTCTCTTTGTATAGGTAGGCAAACAATTCAAAAATCTTTGCACTTTTGCCTTCTCATCCCTTATGTGGGGTACATATCTTAGTATATTTGTAAACTTGTGCTGGAGATTCATCGATAGTAAAGAGTACAATACGACCTAAGTTCATGTGAAATTATTTAGCTTTATCATCATGGTAACGCTCATTCGAAGTAGCGATTTTTGAACTTAACACAGAGGAAATCTTCCCAAATGCTTGTCTTTTCATCAATGGCATGGACCATTTTCGTCTCCTCCCACCACAATGTAGCTTTTCCTTGTAGCGGTAACAACTTCATCTCGGCCTTCAAATTACTTTCATATTCATAGACACGGAAATACTTGATCATGTTCCAACCAAGCACGCATCCTCCTCCTTCTCCCCATCATAGGAGGGAGGTTTGATCTTCGAGAACTCTCACACGCAATTCCTTTTATGGCACTGGCTGCTTGTCTGTGACTTCCTCATCATCGGACTCATCCATCTGCTCTTTTGAACGCCAGCTTCTTGGCTATTCGGAAGTTAATTCTATGATGAGTTTGTCCTGCTCCCCCTTCTTGGCCGATGACAACTTTGTCATTTTGGCTTCTTAGTTCGACCAATTCTCGTTGCAACACATTGCAACGGAGCCATCATGTTAGCGTTGGGATGCGATGTATGGCTCATCCCATGAGATCCACATAATCCTTCACCTTCAGCCATTTCAACTATACACACTCATAACACGGATTAGCAAGAATTTTGTAAAAACGAAAATTTTTCCTAAAGAAAAACATGTAACAACGATGCAGAGCACAATAACAACATTGGTACCTTAACGTACTCAGAAGTACAAGCTGTCCACCTCCCATTTTTTTTTTTTTTGTAACGATTTCTAACTTTCTCCATCACGGTATGTTTATGTTCATTAAGGTCAACGATAATAAGCACTTTCAATTTATTTCGGATAACAACCTTAAATTGTGAATTAATAACCTTGTTATCGACACAGAACCCTTACATATGATAACATTAGACCCATAATCCTAAAGTTTAGTATATAATTTATGTATTACCACTGCGTCCTATATATATATTTTACTTGATATATATATATATGGAAATAATGAATATACATATATACGTATGCTCTCCTACATATATATTTATTGTTATTCAACCTATTTCTACAAGTGATAGTGATGGTCATCAATTGTAATGATTAAAATATATATATTGTTTGTGAAAGGTCGATGAATACCATTTTAATTATATGTGAGTTGCAAACCCTAATACGCATGAACCCTATCATTCGCGCGTTTTAAATCAACGTAACATGTGCTTCACTTATATCGAACTCCCTGTCCTTTTTTTTTTTTTTTGTATGTAGGTGTCCAATAAGAATGTTTCGATGTTTTGATCTCTCGCTTTGTTGCTCTTGTGCCGGCGTTTCACATGAATGAGAAGTGGTTGGTATCTAGTATGTCCCGTTCTCTCAGTACAGGAAGGAGGAAAATGTACAATCCTCACACTGCGCCACCATACTCTTGCATCCAAGTTGGCGTGTTTATTGCTTTCGATTCGGAAAACGTGTTTCAACCAGCATAAACATGAGGCGATGTAGCACGTCTCATATCACATTTGGAGAAGAGTATGGGAAAAGGTCACTTCGACGGGGTTTAACTGCGTAACTACGCGAAACAGCATGCACCGCGTACCTTGACGTGAATTGAAAAATATTAAATCCTTTCGAATGGTACTTGATGATTCGGTTCGATTTGATCACGATAATCACCGTCGGGATTTTTATGCTCTCGGTTCTTTGAGGTGTAATATTTTATCTTCAGTGAATGTTGCCGATACGGGTGTCGATTTTGGGATAGGGTTATTGTTTCCCGTTTTAAACCCTCCATCGCGAGGTTCTTTATGGCGAGTTCACCCTTCGTTTTTTTTTTTCAAGCTACGGCAAGTTATATTGTACGGATGTGCATAGTAGGTGTGCGCTCGGCCCCGCTGCTTAGAGGTAGTAACTCTCACACACAGCCGATTTATCTACTGCGTTAATATACTGCGGCATTCCCTTTCACCAAGAGTTGATCTACCCTTCTATATTTGTTACGAGGCTTAGTTCTTGTTTTTTTTTCATAGCTTATTCTTATGATGTAATTTCAGCGTTTGAGGCTTAACTACGTATATATTTCGAGGTTACGTATGGTGTTCACAGTTTATTTGCCTATCTTGAATAAGGGTTTCACATGCGCGGGAAAACATTTTGTTTACTTCTGACGCAAGCATAGAGCTTGCCATACCCGGAATCTTCAAATTAAAATGCATACTCGGCCATTTATGGAAATCAAAATCATCATTTCTTGCAAATTCACCATTTACCCATTTCAACGTGCGGAAGTTTTCATTATATGGCTTTATGGTTGTAAAAACCATGACCATGAGGAAACCATCTTTCTCAAACAAACCAAAAAAACCCATTGATTAAATCCCAATTCCAACTCCCATCTTTATGATGCGAAGTTCAAACTCAATAAAGAAACTTGGCCGCCCTTACCATTTCGACCCCACATAGAAACCTTACATCCCAAATCCAAATCTTGAAACTCTTCGGACATTCCAATAAACAATCTCAAAGTATATTCTGGACTCCAATTAAAGTGCGCCTTACCTTTAGATTCGGATGATTAATCCTCATATGTACGCCACTAATCTATTTAGTTCAAAACGAAGCTCTAAATTTTCATTATACATGACTCGAAGTTTTTCCATTTCACTTGATCTTACTCATTCTATTTCGCCCTTCGGATTCTAGATTTTAACGGTCGAACTATTCGATTTCTGAAATTTAAGCATTTCCAAAAGTCCATTGTTATAAAACACACCTGTTTGTCATCATGGCATAAGTTGGCATGCGTTTCCTCCAAGCCAAATACAATACGCACTCTTTACGAGATCGGTCATTTGCGTCCAAATTCAACACGTCTCTATTAGCTTGAGTGCGAGGATTAACGTGGGTTCATCATTTTTTATGCGCCTTTGTTTTTCTTAAACAAGAGGACATTATTTCATTAATCAAAATCATATGGAATTTAAACATTTCAACCAACCTTCACATTCCAAATATACCATGGCTTCTATTCAAATAATCGACACCTTAATTAAAAACATGTAAGCTGAAACCCATACATGCATCGAGTAAACCTTTGAATAATTCACGCATAAATGTGATTTATATGTTTGTCTCGTTAATTTCCCATTTGTTTCTTGTTTCTTCATGCGTGCGACATTCCATCTCATTTCTATCCTGGCGTCACTGCATTAATTAGGATTGAAACAAATTCATCAATTTAATGAAATATTCAAACATGTAATTGTTTATTTGAGAATTTCGATTTATTGTTCGACCACGGTTATATGATGGTCTTTCCCCACGGAATTCGAACATCGCGCATCTTTTCCTTTCTGATGGATCGCCATATAACTTCAAACTCGGATTTCATTAAATGGCTTCTTATAAATGTATTATACGATTGCATATCTGCGTTCTGGTACAATTTTGTCTTCCACCCTTCAACATGAGCTTCAGTCAATATTAATCCTTGTCTTTGCGGATACAATGGGAACGTCGGGTTAAAAAAGCTTTTTGTTTCACTTGACATCATTAAAAACTGCGTTAATATTAGAACTCAATCTCGGTTCTTCATACTTCACACGATGTATATTCAACTGCATTGATTTTAAATGTAATTGCACGGCTTTGTGACTACGTGCGCCCTCACTGTCCAACCAGAAAAGCAATCAATTTATACACACGGTTTTCCTCGGCAATTTATAACATCAATTCTTCGAGTTCATGTGTAGAGTCTCAACACACATTAACACGCACAATGTTATATGATATCGATTTTGCGGTCGGGTGCGAGCCATATCCCAAAAAATTTATTAAACGCAACCATGTTCACACGGAATTGAATTCAACATACTCATATGTATATAAAAACAAACATTCACAAAAAACTTTCTATTCATGGCAGGATATGCAAATTTATGGCCCACCTTCCCCCCTGTACCCAAGAGCACCTACACACACTCACAATCTCCCAATGTTGTTTTCTCACAAAACCCCTTTCTGTTATACAATTTTAAAAATCACTTAATTAAATGCTCAATCCTTAAAAAATCCTCAACAAACCCCTAAATTTCTCAACATCCTAAAAGGATAGGTTTTTATCCTAAAATCCTTCAATTGTCCCATTTCCTCATATCCTTTTATTAATAAAAAAAGATATTTACATAAATCCTCACCTTCTCCTAATTAATTCAAATTAATTAATAAAATATTAAAATCATCACACCCCATATTTACAAATTAATATTATCACACCCCTCATTTACAAATGGAAGAAAAAGGTCTTGATGCTCACACGCCAGACTCCCCATGTAAGAAAATTCATGACCACCTGGTCATAAGTACGGATATCTCCTCCTGGATCCCAAATTTTATTTTGTAATCTTCCCGTGCTTGTTGATTGCTTCAACATCGCATTTGTCATCTGTTGTTGTCTTCCGAGGTTTCCATAGTTTGTGTTGTAGTGCTCCACACTCTTTGCTCTTGCAATCCTTCTTGTCATTCTCTTGTTGTCGCTCCTTTTCTTTCTTTGTTTGTCTTTCTACGGGATGTTTTTACCATTAATCTCCTTATCAACTCAATTTCTATAAAGTCAGTATGTCCTCTCGTACATTGATTGTTTCCAACATCTTCAATAAACCATGTTGCTCTTCTTGTCACTATGGATGTTGCGGCCTCCCAATCTTCCTTTTCCTACGCAACATTCCTTTGCTTGTCTACCAATTTTATACGCAATTTCTTCTTGATTATCATTTATGACAATGCTTTGTCATCCTTCCCCGACAATCTATCCTGGACATCCTTCGGTAGATGTTCTTCCTCTTTCTTTCGGTTGACTATCCACCTGTGCCAAATATGTTCTAGCGTACGCAACAACATCTTCAATCATAAGACAATCATTATAATAAAAAAAATGACCTCTGTACCTCTTTTCCTTTAGCAACACTTCGGTATGTTGCGTTGATTTCTCTTCTTCTGTCGACATATGGAGTACGTGATCCAAACTCAAAGAACTCTTGGGGCTTGTCGACTAGTCTCCACTTCTCATCGACTATCTCAATGAGGTCTTCCGACGTTTGTCCACTTTGTAGTGAGCGGATTCTTTTCCGGCCTGCGCGAAACTTTCATCTTAGGAAGGTACTCTTTCACATATTTGTCGGCTTTAAAAAGGCGCTCTATCTTCTTCCAAACTTTGAATCACACACAAATCATCGGTTTTAAAATCACAAGACCTTACGGTCTTGTTTGATCATCGATCATCAAATCTTCGCGGCTTGCTTTGAATCATTCATATGATTCAACTCCTCGACTCTTCATCCTTTCAAAAGTAATGGTCCACTCTGCGGGTAACATATTGAAACTTCAACATCTTCTTCGACATCTTCCTTTTGCGTAGCTCAAGCTGTTTCGAGCTTCTCTCTCTTACGTACGGCATACATAACTTTTGTTCAAATTCCTTAGTTCCTTTATGTTGCATATTTTTGATGATTCCATACATTGTAGCCTACGCCACCTCAACTTCTTTCTCATGACATAACCACGCTTGGTCTTCCTCATTTCTTTGCAACATCTCCATTAACACTTCAAGGTAAGTAATTATCTCGACCTTCTCCTCTCATATTCCTCTTTGTACTTGTCTACGTATGCCAAGCTGCCTTGGCACCCTTCTCCTTTTGTCTTCTAACGTGGTTGATTTCGAACCTTTGTTATGTTGTCACTAGTCACCATCCTTTCCATCTCTATGAGTCCTTCACTCACTTTCTTATGAGTTGCACTAAAGCACATTCGACGTGAAGTCTACATCTGCCGCCACTTACCTCACAAAGCCCTCCTCACTCGGTCTTTGCTTAGCGATTAGTTCTATCTCTGGAACCTCCTTTGAGCACTTCCCTTTGCTCTTCTTTGAGCTAACTCATGCTGTTCTGGCCTGTCTTCCTTATCCAATCTCTGTGGATTTCCTCAAGGATACCGCCACACCTATGCTTTCACCGAGTTTTTACGGTGGCAATTTTAAACATGTCTCCTATGGATTTTCCTTTTGGGGAGTTGCAAAAATATTCTTTGCTTTAATGCGAAGACTACAATCTTTAAATTCAAATAAACCCGGATCACCTTACCTTCAAGATCTCGGTCTGATCTTGTCCTTCCATTCTCACATACTTCAATTTCATCTTTATGCTTTCTGCAAAATTTCAGCATCGATCAGATTTTAAAAATCGATTCTCTCTTCCAACCTTACGTGATGCGAAAGCCAAGTTGTTGTACGACAACAATTCCTTCCTTCTTGAGTTTTAACATGAAATCATCGATTCTCATTCCATTTCTTGTCGATCGAAACCCAAATCAAAAAAATTAACCAAACACAATACTTGCTCAATTCTTCGGTGTGCTACGGTTTGCTTTGACTTTAGGTTAGATACGACCTCCTTTGCACACGTACACATACGCATACTTCATCATTCATCACATTCGAAATATATTCCGGTTCGCAAAAAACCTTCTTGTCATCATTCGGAAGATAAACATTCCATGAGCATTCGGCTGCGATGCAAAAATGACGCAAGCATAGAGCTTTCCATACCCGGGATCTTCAAATTAAAATGCATACTCGACATTTAACCAAATCAAAAATCATCATTTCTTGCAAATTCCACCATTTATCCATTTCAACGTGCGGAAGTTTTTTCATTATATGGCTTTATGGTTGTAAAACCATGACCGTGAAACCATCTTTCTCAAACAAACCAAAAAAACCCATTGATTAAATCCAATTCCAACTCCCATCTTTGTAGTGCGAGAGTTCAAACTCGATAAAAAAGACGCCCTTACCACCGACCCCACATAGAAACCTTACATCCCAAATCCAAATCTTCGAAACTCTTCGGACATTCCAATAAACAATCTCGAAGTATATTTTACGGACTCAATTAAAGAGTGCGCCTTACCTTTAGATTCGGATGATTGATCCTCATATGTACGCTTACTAATCTATTTAGTTCAAACGACTCTAAATTTTCATTATAAACATTTCCGAAGTTTTCCATTTCGGCAATCTTACTCATTACGAATGCGCCCTTGATTCTAGATTTTAACGGTCGAACTATTCGATTTCTGAAATTTAAGCATTTCAAAAGTCCATTTTGTAAAACACCTGCTTTGTCATCATGGCATAAGTTGGCATGCGTGTTTCCTCCCGAGCCAAATACAATACGCACTCTTTACGGATCGATCATTTCGTCCGTTCAACACGTCTCTATTAACCCGGTCTGCCGAGGATTAGCATTGGGTTCATCATTTTTTTATGCGCCTTTGTTTTCTTAAACAAGAGGGACATTATTTCATTAATAAAAATCATATGGAATTTAAACATTCCAACCAACCTTCACATTTCAATATACCATGGCTTCTATTCAAATAATCGGCACGTAATTAAAAACATATGTGGAAACCCATACTGGCCACATGCGAGTAAACCTACGAATAATTCACGCATAAATGTGATTTATATTTTTGTCATTAATTTCCCATTTGTTTCTTGTTGCTTCCCCATGCGTGCGACATTCCCATCTCATTTCTATCTTGCAAATCACTGCATTAATTAGGATTGAAATAAATTCGTAATTTAATGAAATCTTCAAACATCATGTAATTGTTTATTTGGGCATTTTCAATTTAACATTTCGACCATAGTTATATGATGGTCTTTCCCCACACGAATTCAAACATGTAACATCTTTTCAACTACAATGGATCGCCATATAACTTCAAACTCGGATTTCATTAAGTAGCTTCTTGCCAAAATGTATTATACGGTGCCATATCTGCGTTCTGGTACAATTTTGTCTTCACCCTTCAACATCGACTTCCGAGAAGTCAATATTAATCCTTTGTCTTTGCGGATACAATGGGAACGTCCAGGTTAAAAAACACAATTTCACTTGACATCATTAAAAACTACGCGTTAATATTAGAACTCCAATCTCGGTTTACTTCATACTTCACACGATGTATATTCAACTGTTTGCATTGATTTTAAATGTAATTACTGCGGCTTTGTGACTACGAGTGCGCCCTCACTACCAATCAAACGACGATCAGTTTATACACACGATTTTCCTGCGGCAATTTTATAACATCAATTCTCCGGTTCATGTGTGATCTCAACACACATTAACCCACTTTGCACTTTTAATGTTATATGATATCGATTTTACTGCCGGTTAGGTGCGAGCCATATCCCAAAATTTATTAAACGCAACCATGTTCTGAGAATTGAATTCAACATACTCATATGTATATAAAAACAAACATTCACGAAGCTTTCTATTCATGGCAGGATATGCAAATTTATGGCCTTTTTACAAACGCCCAAGGCACCTACACACTCACAATCTCAATGTTGTTTCTCACAAAACCCCTTTCCTATTTATACAATTTTAAAAATCACTTAATTAAATGCTCAATCCCTTAAAATCCTCAACAAACCCTAAATTTCTCAACATCCCTAAAGGATAGAGGTTTTATCCCTAAAAATCCTTCAATTTATTAAATTTCCTCATATCCTTTTATTAATAAAAAGATATTTACATAAATCCTCACCTTCTCCTAATTAATTCAAATTAATTAATAAAATATTAAAATCATCACACCCCATATTTACAAATTAATATTATCACACCCCTCATTTACAAATGGAGAAAAAGGTCTCGATGCTCTGCATCACTTCCACGAGACGACTTCTCATTTCCTGCCACGCGGAATTTCATCACGAGCGAGTTAACCCCTTTACGCTTCGGTTTATCCTTCTTCTTTGGATACTAGTTTAAACTAAACCTGTCTTGCAGGTCTTTTTTTTTTTATAACGCGTCTGTGTTTTCTTTTTTGTTACGGTGTCACCTAAATGGCTCTCGGCGTTCACGTCTACGCTCACATCACCTCAACCCTCGATGTCTCGATTTCGAGGAGCTTCCTCAGTTATCACTTCCTCAAAGGTGTGATTTGAGACGCGGCTATGGTACAACGTCGGTACATTTTTTTACATTTTCAATTGCTACGTAGGTGCGTTTGAGATTCGACACTCACGTTTGTATAAAGGTTCGGAATTGAATTTATCTCATTGCGAAACCCTATAGTTCAATGATTTGTGGTTTAAAACTAATATATATTCTGATCAAGCTGGGGGAGTATGTATCATATCATTACTATAGTAGAGGTTTCCCTCGTTTTCGCTCCCCTACGGTGGTGGTATATCAACGGCATAAGTTACGAGGAAGTGGGTCTTGTGCGGAGGTTGTTATCGCTCCAACGGGTCATACTCTTGCACCCTTAATTCCCTTTGTTCTCGTTTTGTCCTCATGATGAAGCGAAATGATAAATCGTTGTTTTTCTTTTCACATAGAAACCATGATTTCTAGCGATATGACATATATAGATATAATTTTTTTTTTTTGTTGAAATACCCAACTTAACGATACGAACGATTTTATTCACGGCTTCGGGACTCTTTTGTTCGCCCTCAACGCTAAGGAGATTTTTTCCATATGCGGGAAGTAACTATTTCCGTAATTCGCGTGTCACATTAGTATGAATTCTAAACACGACTCTCCAATAATCGATTAAAAATTTTGAGTTTACATGCCGCTATCAAACACATTAATGTCCCTATATCGTACCTATGTTTTTGTTTATTTCGGCTAGAAACTTTCTTTTATGATTGGAAAACGTACTTGAGATAACCATATTTAAATCTAGCCCTTTTCTCTTATTAGTTCATATAAGGATACAAGGCGATCTTTTACCTTCTTATTCGTATCATGCTTTTTATATAAATATTTTTGGTATACGCTCCGGTCATTTTTTTTTTTCTTTTGATAGCAAGAAACAATAATAAGAGTATAAATAGAATCATGCGACTATCACATATTTTTATCTCTGTATATAACATACGGAATATTCTCGTTTTTTTCTTGACCTAAATGTTCTTGTTGTAGTAACACATAAAATGTCATTTTTATTTTCCACAAAATACTACATGTGTGCGGAGCTTATTGTGCTCGATTATTAAGGGGTTTATCTATGATATGATTATGGAAGTTGCAATACTTATCCTTTATATTCTAATTGCTTATAGGTATAGTTAAAAGAATTTATCTATTGCTATCTCCCACTCTAGTGTTAGGACTTTAAATTTCTTTCTCCTGTGTATCGATATCATTTGGATGGTTTTATAAAACGAAGTAGATTTGAACTAACATCAAGTTTGTTTTCTGTGAAGATAAGTATCTATAGATTTGAACCGGTCGAGGTTTAGAGATTCTATAAGATTCTACTCTACATATTAATATTCTACAACCATGCATAATGGCAAAGGTGCACTCCTTGTAGCTCATCTTTCTTCAAATGTCGGCCCGATAATAAATCTCAATCAAGTAAATCATTTTGTTTTTATATGTAGCTAATTCATATTGTTTGAAGTAAACTAAAACATTTCATTTCAAGACATACCATTCATACGGTAGACCAACCTCCCAAGCGGTAGAGTTCTGTTTTTCTCCGAACTCACCCACAGAAACTGAGACCACCTCCTCGGATACGACCTCGGTCATTTGGAGCAGCTTATTTAAGCTAATAGTTCCCAAACTGTTTCTAATTCGTCCCGAGAATAGCGGGGATGCTTTTTCTTCCTGGTGGCCCGAGGAGCTTCCCATTTTTGAGATTCTTTAAAGGCGTTTTATGCTTTCTCAGCTTTCAGCTTTTCACCTCTTCCCAACTACTTTCCTCATCATTGGGGAAATTTAGATTTTTCCTCCAAAATCTAAATTGAAAATAATTCCTTTCAAGGATTTGAAGGATTTTGAAATTACTTGCCTTATCCATCCTCATGGATTTAGCAAGTGGTCTCTAAATCTCATTCTTGGTCCATCTGCGCACAGTTTATTGTTTCCTCCAACTAAAATATTGAATTACATCCATAATTAATTTATCGTTTGGGGTCCACTCCTTAGGATTAAAGTTCAAATGTCAAACTTTAAAATTTCAACACTTAAATTGGGGTATTACACCAATGGAAGAAAGAGCGTGTACTCAACTAGGATATATGCGGTCCTTGACACCTCTACTCAGGAAGCTAACATCCCCAATAAGGCCAATGTTAGAGTCAAAATATGCATTTTTCCATTAGTGATTAATACCATTCCTTCATTTCTCATTTTAGGTGTCCGATGCGAAATTTTCTATATCATTCCATTAGGTCATATAAAAAATTCTTTCAACGATGGTAGCTTTCCTCCAAAAAAATTTCACTCTCCTTCGAGAGAACCATGTTCTTGACTCATTCCCATGTCTTGTTCGACATAATAACACCTATGAAAATGCTCATTTCACCATGTCTTGTCTCCAATTAAAGTCGGTCATGGAGATCGAAGAACTTGAAGTCTCATTAGGTCATTAGGGTTTTCTCTTTCGAAGATCCAAATGCATTACTTCATCCAAATAAAGAGATCGGGATACATACTTAAGAGTGAATCAAAGACATTTTTTATCTTCCTCTCCCGAGAAGATCATCACAATGTAACTATTTTATTTTTCAAGTTGTAATTTTGATTTATATTATTTTAATATCAAAATGTCATTTTTTTATATAGAATAAAAAATGTAATTTAAAATTGAAAAAAAGGGAGATAACATAAAAAATAAAAATAGGGTATATGTTATAAATAGAAATATAAGATGTGAACCCTTGAAAAAGAATAAAAAACAATAAATTATGAAAGTGTTGCACATTCAAATGCCACTACTCTTAGTTTAGCTTGCTTCGAAAATAAATTGTGTGCGGCTTGTTTAAAATGCCACAAAAGTTCAATAAAATTCAATCATATAGTTTAAGCATGGTTAACTTAGGTTTAAATTTCTTTTCCATAGGTAGTGAAAAATAATTTGTCGATCTATTTAAACTTAATAGATTAATTAGTTAGGTGGAAAATAAAAATTGGTTCAATAGTTTAATATAAACCAAGGGAAGTGTTGTAACATCATTTTATTTTGATAAGTTAGCATAAGTAGTTGAGATAATTTCAAAATGATAAGGTAGGATGTGGATGTAGAAAAGTGAAAAAGTTAAAAATGTTAGGAATATTATTATTTTTGTAGGCATCCATTTTTAATAAAATGTTAGGTATGGGTCTCTAAATAAAGAAGGCAAAAAAAACATTGAGACGAGAAAGAAAATGAAAAGCTTCATTTTGTTTTAAAGGTTTGGTTTTAATCTAAATGTGCCTATGGAAAATTTACTTGTATGGTTTAAAAGTAAGTTATTAATTTTTATCCTAAAGTTTTAAACCCTAACATATTCTCCCCCCCTACTTTCATTTCATTCATTTCCCTTTTCATTTCCTTCCCCACTCATATATTTCCATATTTCATTATAGTCTTGCACATTCAAAATCATTTTTCGCATAGAAAAAAATAAAAAATCATTTACATTACCATCTCCTACAAACCTTTCGAGACAATACTCGAGGATGAAGTGGGACCCATTTTTCCACTACACTTCCCTTCCATTTCATTTTATTTTGAAAAACATTAAAAACCTTACATTTTTCTACCTTTACGCTTTACCTTTCTACCTTTTAATCGCTTTTCACTTACTTCGCTTCCTATTCCCCGATCGTGACTAAATTGGGGCGCTCACATCGCATTTCTTTTTGATTTTATACATTGCAGAACTAATCTTTAAAACTTGCCGCTTGCCAATTTGAGATGCTCACATACGTTGATTTGCAAATACATTGCAATGCATATGTTTTACCTTTGTGAGCACTCACAATCTGTTTTTAATTTTCATGTAACGAGTTGGCCCCACCATAATAGCTTTCTTGCCCCCACTTCATAGTAATTGCAATACATTGATATATCATGAAAAATTTATAAAATTCATGCACTTCTTTGCTTAAACCTTCCAGCGATTCATAAAACTCCACCAATTGTAGTGGGTCCCTCTTCCCACATTTGTAAAATTTAGATGTTAACCTTGACTTATAACTAAAACCTAAGGATTGTGATGTCGCTACGATCCGGTCAACTTCTTCCACCGCCGTATCAGCTACCTCTTCCCCCTCCATGTCACACTTCATCTAATTTGCAAATACATTGCAACACATTTTTTGCAACACAGCGAGCACACTGCAATCTACTTCTTTTAACTTTCAATGCGGCATGTTGGCCCCATGTCGGTGGCTACGCCCCCACTTCACGGTCGTTGTAATACATTGATATATCATGAAAACCTTATAAACTTCATACACTTACCGCTTAAACACGCTTGGAAGTTCATAAAAATGTTTGTCAATTGCGGTGGGTCCACTCTTCCCACATTTCACAAAAAATTAGATGTTAACCCCACGACATAACTAAGCTAAGAGTTGTGATGTGCGCTTGCAATCTAGGTCCAATTTCTTCACTGCCACATAATTCACCTCCTCCCCCACACGCCGCACTTCATAATTTTTAGTGTCTACATCCCTGCGTGTCGCACTTAACAATATTTTAGTGTTTACATCTGTGATTATAACCAAAAAATAAAATTTTCAACGTCTGCGTTGGTCGTTCACCTACCTCCACGTCACCTCATCGCATCCTTGAATGTATTATTTATAACTTAAGCGTAAATATTGCAAAGTGTGCGATGAGATAAAACTTTAGAGATGAAATATAAAAGGTTTCAAGTGGTATTTTGGTTTTTCAAGTTTTTTTTTATTTACAAAAGGTTTTAATACGAAAAAAGTTTCGAGGTAACAATAAGGCAGAAAGGTCGAGTCGGAAACAAAAAAACATTCAACACTCCATTCGCGCAACGGATACGCAACACAACACTCATCTCATACGCCGACATATCAACAAATTGTGGTCCCGTCTGTTGCCCACTACACTTGACACACCTCTTGCACGGCGCATTCCACCAAAAATATAATTTTTTAATAGTTAGAGTTTTTTAGATCAAGTCTATTAGAGACTTTTTTGTTGTAAATTTTTGTATAAATACTTCAGTTTTGGAAACATCAAGGAGTTGGAAGTTGGAATCGAGTTTCATTTTTTGCTACTTGATCGAGAGACTTTGTACTTGATTTTGTCGTATATAAAGATTGCAACTACATTTATGGAATACTGTGTATTAAATGTCGTTCTTTGTTTCTTCTTCGATCACATATGTTTGAATGTATTGTTCATCTTCACCTTCATGTCTATGTTATGATCTTTTATAAGTGTAAAAATTTAGAATACATGCTCGCCATGCTGCGATTTTTGATAACGGATCATATTTTGTTTCATTACCTTATGTGCGAGAGAAATACATCTCTTATGCTTCCCTCGACCTCCTTACATTTTCTAAACCATTCCATAACCATATCTTGAGTGATTGGAATTATACCTACCTTGCCTATTCATCCACTGCAACCCTAAATCTATTTCCCTATCCTAGATTTTTCCTTGACCTAATTCCATTATCCTTTGATTTACCCAACGAACCAAATCAAAAAAACCCCTTGCACTCATTACCTTGCCTAAAACCCAAAATTTCTCCGACCCCTCTGGTACGTGATGTTAACCTCTTTCATAAGGAAATTATAAATCCAAAAATAAATAAAATCAAATAATGTAAAGTTAGGATAAATATATTTATTAAATTAGAATATTTAATAAATATTAGAGATACATAGAAATAGTATTTTGTTAGTAAAAATAGGAATATAGAATGAAGTCGTTTCCTAGGCTCTAAAATAGGAATAAAGTTAGTAGGATGGTTAGAATCCTTATTGTAAATGGACACTTTTGATTTTCCAAGTGATCCATAACTAGATTAAGTTATGACACAGAGCTTATAAATAGGTTAGTTCCTAATTTCATTGTAATGAGGTAATGTGAGAGAGAGTTTACGTTTGTAAACTCCTACAATTTGTTATGTAATCTTTTCATGATCGGTAAAGTTATGTCTAGGACACTTCTAAATATACATGTGGTATCGAGCCACGGTAGTGAGGGCTCGAGTTCGGTCATTGTGAATGTGAAGGTAGAAGTGAGGTGCGAGTGTTTATGCGATTGTTTTTACGGTAAATACGATTACAGCAAAGGTTGAAAAATGCACTGTAACATTCCCGAGAAATAGTGCGAGCTTGTAACACCCCCAATTTGTGTATTTGAATTTTTAAAGTTAGACATTTGAACTTTAATCCTAAGGGGGTGGACGATGGATAAGTATGGTGTGAGTGTACTTGCATATTTAATTTGAGGAAATAAATAAAATGATTGTGCATTTTTGACCAAGATGAGAATTAGAGATCACTTGCAAATCCATGAGGATGGATAAGGCAACAAATCCCCACAATCTTTAAAAAAATCCTTGAAAGAAAATTAATTTAGATTTTGAGGGAGAATATAAATTTCCCCAATGATGAGAAAGTAATTGGAAGAGGTAAGAAAAAAGGCTGGAAAAGTGAGAAAAGCATAAAACGGCTTTAGATTCCCAAAATGGAAGCCTAGGCTAAACGGGATAGAAAGCATCCTGCTGATACCGGAGCGCGAGAATTAGAAACATGCTTTGGGGAAATATGAGCTTAAATAAAAATTTGCTCTAAGAATATCGAGAGGTTGGTACGTGCAGGAGGTGATCTCGGCTCGGGGAGTGAGTCACGGGAGATAAAGGAGACTCTATGGTTGGGAGGTTGGTCATTTGCAATTGTGGTATGTTACGGGAATTCTTGTTATTTTGTTTTATGATGGTATGAATTGGCTACATATAAAATTAAATTAAATGGTATGATTGATTTTAGTACTACATTTAACGAGTCCATCCTAAGGCATTCACTTCAGTTACATTTTAGTTGTGGGCAATCCATAGAGTAGAAACCACGGCTTCTAAACCAAAGGTCGGTTTAAATGCGGGAAGTTACTTAGTCTCCATAGATAATTAAATATTTTCTTGTTTCATGTAATTAAGGTGATATTATATTCTCATATGTATGTTAGAAAAATATTGTAGCGGAGGCAGGATTTACATGAGTACAAAAAAAAAAAAAAGAGAAGAAAGTAAAAGTGACAAAGATATGAAATTTGAAATTCTTCTAGATATAAAGAAGTAATTCTACTCTATAGGAGTATTATAGCATTTATAGCATTTTATAGGGTATATTGCATTTAAATTCACCTCTAAACCTTGAAATAAATATTATGGCAATGGATTCAATCTATCTTTGATATTACTACCAAATGAACTACGAATACATGTATATGCATTTAAAAAAAAAAAAAATTTTAATAAGTATCAAGAACTAACACAATGAGTCCTTTTAACATCGACTACAAATGAGCTATACATATATATGAACCATATATGTTAAAATGAGATATAAATACGAATTATTTATGTTAAAATAGAAATATATATATGATCCCTACGGCTATTTGAAACGGAAATGTGTAGTCAAACTACATTAACGCAGTGGTTAATTAAAATACTATGCCTTGGCCCTATGTCAAAAACGAATCCCTTTAGTATTACCGACATTTATACTCACGAAATTTTAGGACCTTTTGAACGTTAGATAAAACGAACGGAGGTAAAGTTAAAACGATGACACGATGCATAAATAACGGTTGCAACAATAATAACTATGAGACAGCGTGTAGAAAACAAAGGCCGATTACATGACTTCACGTTTTATTATATTAATCTCTATGCGACGTATTTTGGGTTTACTTTGATATGCGATGGGGTAAAACGTGTTAAAATACCACAGGTGGTAC
This sequence comes from Pinus albicaulis, assembly GCA_034641835.2. Taxonomy (NCBI): domain Eukaryota; kingdom Viridiplantae; phylum Streptophyta; class Pinopsida; order Pinales; family Pinaceae; genus Pinus; species Pinus albicaulis. The sequence continues at coordinate 47,290 of JAXQQM020059472.1, forward strand.
AACCTTACCTCTAGTTAAGTGAAGAACGCTACCATTGTTAAACCTATCGTTAGTGCACAAAGATTACCGATGGGAGAGTTGGTCATTAGTCATTTTTGCCATTAAATCGAAATGAAGCCATAAAAAATATGTTGAATCGGTAGCCATGGCACTTTGACCATAGCCACGAGTGAGACGGGTTTAACAAAAACATAAAAGCTTGTAGCCATGATATAGGTTCTAACGACTAGCGTTTTATTTCAAACGATATCAAATTTGAATGAAAGCACAAAACCCACAAATTTGATGCATCATATATGACCGTATGGAAAAAACTTAGGAATTACCTTGAATCGGAGTTTTCTTCCCCTGCAGGGCATACGCATCGACGCTTACAACGGTAAAATCGAGAAATCCACACGGTTTGTGTAAATAGATTAGAACGCCTACTTATCCAATCGGGATGCAAAGAAACCTAAGCGCTCGAAGACTTAAAAAAAAAAAAATATAGGTTTCTTCATATGGGACGCGTCTTCCCGAATGCGGCGATGAAAAGCGGGAAATAAAACTCACACAAGCCAACCAACTAGGGTTTACATCATAGCAGGTCTAGAAAAATTATGATAAGGAGAAAATTGGTGTATGTATAAATCAAACAAGAGCACGCGAGCGAAATAAAACGAAGCTTAACAAACGCTAGAAGGAAACGAATGAGTCTCCCGGCCACCGAGATGCCAACACTGCAATCTCTGCCGAAGAAGCAATCGAAGATAATGAGATACGCTAATTTTCTAACAACAAAAGAAATAAAAGAAGTCTTTCAAGACGTAAGGGAGAATATAAAAGAAATGGGATTCGGGAGATAATGTGAACCACTTCTGTGAATCTCTCCATTTGGGAGTGGTCGAACACCTTCGCAGTGAAAGCCGCATCCCTGCGCAGGGCATCCATAAAAGAATCGCGAATTAGGTGGAAAACGACCTGTGGGAGACAAACACAAAACCGAGAGAGAAGATAAACTATAAACGCAACCCTAATGCGGTACATGCCATCAACCACGGGCGGGAGTGGTGGAAAACAGCGATTAAGTATTTCGAGAAATAAATGGGAAGAGGTCGGATGAACCAATCGGCACAAGAGCCTCGATTTAAAAAGAACCTCGTAACCCTAAACTCAACGCCCCCGGAAAATCAGAAAATCCTGTATGTTGATTGAGGAAACTCGGCCACGTCGACGAGAGCGGGTACCGGTGATATTAAGGAGCGCGAGAGGAAGTATGGAGGAGCGCGCACCGCATGCACGAGAATAGAGGGCTAACCCTAGAATTAATGATTCTCAGGGGTAGGACTTGGCTCACACGATGCCAGGCCGGCGAGCATGACAAATAGCAAAAGCCACCGTCGGAAACTCTTGCGAGTATGGGACGATATACACCGACGGTGGTACTTTCCTCTCGAGGAGCGAGACGCCATCCACACTGCCAAAACCATCGAACGCAACAAAAACCAAACTCACACGTTAAACCAAGTCTAATAGAGCACGGTGCGACGCGTATGTTACGAACCGAACTTCGATGCGCATGTTGCGCCCTCCACGTGTAAATCAACGTGTACGCACTGGTTCGGAACCCAAATCATGATCGCCATAGAAATTTGAAATGAGTCGGGGTTTATATGATTTCGGTGTGTCGATACGCATACACGAACATTATTACATTCGATGCTATTTGTATAATTGTGAACGAATAATAATATGTTATGTGAAAAATCGACGGAAATAATTGCAAGTAAACAATACCAAAATGGGTACGATTGGGGTTAGAAAAGTCCCGAAAATTCATAATTCGCGAGAGAAGCACGATATGTAATTATACCAATAGTTCGACGCCCCAATTCTCGACTATGGTAGACACGCGGATATATATATAGATACATGGATATATATGGATTAATTAAATGTAGACTGTCTGTTACATACCTAATCGATATTCAAAGTATTGTGAATGCACAGTGATATCTATTACATGTCTATATATGTGAGGACCCAATGATAATATCAAAAGGGGTTATTTTATATATATGTGCTATGTGTATGCGATTTGCGCATTCAAATAATTCTATCAAGATATATCTATATATGTTATATATATATATATACATATGTGCATTCAAGTAATATTATCGAAAGGATATATATGTAAGTGGTATATGTGTTATATATATATATATATAAGCGTATATGTATTATATATGAATAGCTTATATGATGTTATCAAAAGAGATGAATGTACCTAGGGTCTAGACTTATATTATATGGTTTTAAGGTACACGGGAGGAATACAAATAGAGAATATTGAATATTATTAAATACAAAATGAAACCCCGGTATATATATGAAAAGAAAAAAAAAAAATCCTTAAAGCCGGAGGTGTTACGAGGCTATATGGATATTCCAATTTTGGTGTTGGAGCTATTGGAAAAGGCCATTGTTGGAGCACGTAAGTGGAGTCAAATCAACCTACCTACGTCTGTTTTGAAGGCGAGAGGCTTTTAAAAGGAAATACTTTCGACACCCATAATTTTGTGAGCCGAAGTAGATTTGGGTACAGGTGAATTAGTGCGGTATTTTTATTATGTGTGTTCCTTTTTTTTTTTTCCATGTGCGTTAAAAAAATCAAAGTTGAAGGTTATCAATAGGATTGGAGGAAGGCATTGTTACAATATGAGAATTCCAATAAGGAGTTGATTCGCTATCCTTGTACAAACCTTTATGTGATGCTTGTGAGGAGACATATTACAAAAGATCTATCATTGAATTGTCTTACGAAGATGTTGAGATGCGAGTGAATTATGTGATAGATTGTGGTGCATTGATATATCTCGCATTGCGGGCTGCATTGTCATCATTTCTTTCATCCGGAATCGATCTACTATGGCACGAAAGTGTTTAGTACGATGGGTGAAGCATTCTTGTGTGAATAACATTTTGGCAAGCTGCGTCGATTAGAAAATGTTGTCATCCTTTCCCTTCTTCCTCCTGATGCACCATCCACAGGAGCCACGGATACATGAAGTTTATGTTCCTCCTCGCCCGGGAGGGTTCTGGTCCCTTTCTCATAATTTGAGCCAATTTAGACGGGTTATTACCATTTTGTCACAATCATCTACTACCCTGCACTAGCCATTGCCCACGATACGCGTGTTGATCTAAGTTAAATTGGGTATTGACTGGATTCGATCAAGCATACGAGCATCTCCTTTAAAACTCTTCACAAATTCAATTTGACCATCACATTTTAGCCCACATTCACCATTGTTGTTCATCAAAATTCATACTATACACGGTCATGCAGGTGTGGAAGTGATTCCCTTCAATCTAGATTAATATTCACCATCTCCCCGCTACTTAGAGCTTTCTTCAACTTATCACGAATATTTTCTCAACAAGTGCGGAGGGGAATGGTAATCTTACGCAAATACTCGGCTATTGTGTTGTCCTCTTCGGTGAATCCATGGTTATAAGAGATTCAATTTATTTTACGTAACTAAGACTATTGTTGATCACGATACATGCATTCCAAACCTTTAAAGAAAAGTAACAATCTCAAAGTGATCAATGAGTAAAAAGCTAGAAACGTCTATTCTAGATTCCTATTTTTACTAAAAAAATACTATTTCTATGTATCTCTAATATTTATTAAATATTCTAATTTAATAAATATATTTATCCTAACTTTACATTATTTAATTTATGTATTTTTGGATTTATAATTACCTTTATGAAAGAGGCTAGCATTCCCCCCCTTCGAGGATAAATCCAAAATAAGAGCAGGAACCATCTTCAAGTTCTCAAGTTGATGCGAAAAATCTTCAATCTCAAGAGACCATGAGTCAATTTGTATGTTTGATTCATCTGCGAGATGTTGATTGACAACTCCAAGCCGTTTTGGAGAGAGCCCTCTCTTGCTTGACGGGGCCAGCTATAGAGTCAAAAGCTTGGTTTTGGCAGATTTACCTCTATTGGGATTCCTTGATACGACCTTGAGAGTACGGTGGAGTATTAACGAGTTTCAAGGTATGTATAAACAATTTTTTTACCCTTTTGAAAATATGTAGAGAGGAATAAAACTTTTGATTCTATAGCCAAAGCCTTTCTGAGAGAAAGTATTCATCTACTACTAAACTTGATTTCTATAATAAAATAAATATTAACAATGTCTTTTTGCTACCAATAATAATATTTGGTTCTCATTATTTTATAGATAAAAAGAAGACTTACTAATTATATATATATACATATATATATACATATATATATACATATACATATATATATATATATATATATATATATATATATATATATATATATATATATATATATATATATAATTTAAAAATATTATATTAATTACATTTTAAATAAATTTAAATTTTACAATTATCATTAGTTTAGTTTTTATTAATTTATTATTATATTTTAGATTTTATACTTTCAATTTTTAAAATGAAAAAATATTAAATATTTACGGTGTAAGGATTTTCTTTGGGAAAAAATCCCCTCAAAGACATTGTGTGCCTTTGTGATCCATCGATGTTGTGTTTAGGCGATGAAAAATTTTTTTGGTTGTCGGATTCATGGAAGGTAGTTACATTCATTAGTGGGTAGAATACCTTAACTAACTTACTCATGTTTACCTTTTCATTTTTGGTTGTTTTTTTGTTCCAATGGAATTTTGTTCATTTCTATTCTCGTAGCTCTAAGGTACCCTATGTGCATAACCCACACAACCTATTTCTTTGGACCTTCACTTAAACCCACAAAAAACCTCAACTGCTCTTTTGTACCTTCACTTAAACCCACACAACCTCACTAATACTCTTGACATTTTGTAACGAAGTAAAAATTATTTTTGTAGGAAAATTCACATTCACAACATACACGAATTAACATAAATGGCACATCTTATATAAAAGGAAATGTAAAAGGGTTGAGCATAGGTCGCGTCGTTTATAGACCTAGGAATGCATTTTGAAGCAAACATCAAAAGTATATTCTTTATAAAATAGATGTGTTGTCACTTTTGTTGGATGTTGGACTCCGTCTCAAATCTTTAATAATAGAATTTTTATTATGTTCCTGGATACTGGTTTGAGTACTCTTGAGAGCGTGGACAAACTAGCTACTAGATCAGAAAAGGGTTGCATTGTTTCCAGCAACTACAATAGAAAAGGGTAAATTGGTATCTTAAAACCTTATATTGGGCATATTATATTAGATTTCCTTGGTCGTGTTTCCTGCGGGTGATTCATGTAAAATAGTTGGCCCTAGAATGGCGACACCAACGAGAACGAACTTTTAGCTAACATCGAAGATATGGGGGACGCATGAGACATTGCCAATATTGTGGGAGCTTTGAATACTCATGCGGTATAAAAAATATGGGTTCTTAAAGAATTTTTTTTTTTGATGTTATTAACTCCTTGTAACTAGTTAGAGGGATTTCTTGTGAGGGTCGAAATGTGAGGAAACAAATAGAGGCATAGTTAGAAGAAAGGCTAAGGATTCACGTGCTTACACGGGATGATACCATAATTTCCATCAACGGTGATAAAGATTAAAGTGCACAATATGCTTGGCATTAACACCTAATCAACTCACAACAAGGAAATCTAATGGCTATCTAATCTCAATCAAGGCTTTAGGAGCTAAAAATTTAGGTCGAGGTCATTATGGATATGGAGCTAGTTCAACTTCCGGTGGTCGAGGTCATTGTCATATGGATTTGGAGGCTGGTTCAACTTCGATGATGGTATTCCATCAAAAAAATGGAAAATAAATATTATGGAGCAATGAGAATGTAAGGAAAGAGGAACACTGAATAAGTAATTACAATAGAGGCTACTACAATGGGAGCTAGGAGATCTTATCCTCATGAAATTGCCCTACAAAAGGGAGCATAATTTGGCTAGGAATATGGAGTGAGGTATGCGGCATGGGATAAAACACTATAAATGAGGACTTTTAGTCAACATAGATATGAAAATAAGGGATTCTTTGGTCAATCCGATCATGAAATCACCCACCCATAGAAAAAGAACATTATCTAAATCAAATAGATTTGGGGATGCGAGGAACACATATAATGTTGGTAAATTAGTCATCCTAACAACCTAAGCATGTACGGTAGCAAGCAATCTCAATTTTCTTGGAGGAAAGATATATTTTTTACCACCTACTGTATAAAATATTTTTTTTTAAAACTCCAATTTTTTTAACAACTAAAGCATAATTAAAGTATGTGCATAATAATAATAATAATAATAAATTACCAACAAGCATTTTAAAGCTAGGAATCGAAGGAATAGGTGTCATATCCTTAGAAGTGGATCTTGAAGCAATTGATGTAATATTAATACATGGAATGTGGGACTCAATATGAGCCACCCAAGTGTCCCTTCTCTTAAGAAATATACGGTTGGTTTCTCTCGATACATTTGACATCCTTGAGACTTGAAATGTTATATATTTAAGCCTAGTTTTTGGTAAGTACCCTTCCCAATAGGGTTTGTATTTTCATTATTGTGATAAAATTTGTTGAAGTACTTATTTTTCCTTCCCTTGATATGACTAGGTTTAGGTAACCACACAACCAAATTTCACCCATTATCTCTAAATTTGAGAAGGCCTAAATATCTATAGCCACAGGAGTTTCAGTGCTAGAATTTCATTGTAGTTTTCAGTATAAATGAATGAAGGTTTTTAGTGACATCTTAGGCCTATTTTGGGCTTACTTTCAACCCTTTGGGATGTGTCCTCCCCCCATGCCCTGCTTCTCATATGTTTGAATTGCATATAGTCAAATAGGCATATCCTTACGGTATTAACACATAAATGGCCTAGAACAAACATTTGAGTGTAGAAATAGAGCAAAGTAACATTTTCAAAATGATTTGGATGATGAAACCCAAAAGTAGCCATACCAACTCCAAAGTGCGACAATCCGATAATAGATATTAAAACAACATTGGTACATGTAAAGGTTTGAAAAAGTAAAAGGAAATATATCATAATGCATGGATATAGTCCCACTACTACAACTACAAAAATGAGAGAATGACCAAGCCCATATGAAAACACAACACAAAAGAAAATAGTGTGAAGCTAAGTAAAATCCTAGGAGCTAAATTATAAATATAAGAAGGCTTAAGAATTACGCAAGAGGTAGTGATCTTTATGCATCGAGAGGCTTCATGAGGGTCCTTGCATACCAATTACATTGAAGGCAATTGAAAGGAATTGGTATGCATCTTAGATATGGTACGAACTCCCAATAGACTTCCTTGTACGAGATACATAGAATCAATCCCCAATTTTCCCCTACACAGCAACTTACCATATAGGTTCACTCTCATATCCTTTCCTTTAGAGCGCTCTCGAGATGCAAAAGAAATTATACTCGAATATTATTTTTTACGAGTTGTCTCCATATAACCTATATTTCTCCCCAAAATGTAGGCCATACCTCATTTCAAAGACGAAGATTTTCCACAGGATGATGTGTAGATAGACCCGCCTCCCACCTTTCCTCCTATCGATGCTACTTATCATGGTTGATTAGATTAAGTATACTCACATTATTCTACATACATGGCGGTGGCCACACCCGCCCCTCCATTTAATGTAATCGCCTTTGCGGGTAGTGACAGAGGGTTTGGTTGACTAAAATACATACATAATAAAATATTATATCACATTGGGATGTGTGAAAAAATGGATTAGGAGGGTTTGGTTGACTAAAATATAAAGAGAAAAATTAACAAAATTTCATATATGAGAAGGTGTAGGATTAGGGGGACATACTAACGAAAACTCATAACGAAGGTGAGAGAGAGAGGTGGGGGGAGACTTTAGGGAAATATAATATGATGGGATTGTGTGGGTGGGGGAGGTAGATGTTAGGGAAAATGTGATATGGAGATATGGGGTTGGGGAGTAATATTAGAGAAAATTCATAATGAAGGTGATTTATGAGGGTATATATTAATAAAACCTTAATATGAGGATGCTACGGGGAAAGGGAAGAAATTAAATGGAAATGTTTTAGGATTTTCCCTACTACATACTCCCACCCCATAAATGTTTTTCTCTAAACTCCCTCGACTCCACACTTTTATTAGGGAAAATAATATCCTCCCCACCCCTTCACCTAATAAGTTTTCCCTAATATGTCTCTCTCTCGCCTCTTTTTATGCTTTCCTTAACATCTTCCCCCAACTCACTCTCATAATTAATATCCTCCACCGCTTCAACATTATTATAAGGGTAATAATTTTTCCTAAAATATTTCCCACCACATATTTATTTTTCCTCAACATCTCTACTTAAACTCACCTAATAAATTTCCATTAATATATTCTCCACCCTATCCTCCTAACTAATATCTACACCCATCTCCACCCTCAATACAAGTTATCCCTAATATCTATGCAACCTCATTATGAGGTAATAAGTTTTCCTTAATATCTCTCCCCCAATATCGCCCTCGTATGAGGTAATAGGTTTTCCTTAATATCTCCTCCCAAACCCACCCCATTCATATTAATTTTTTCCTTAATATCTTCCCTCACCCCCACATACTATCTTTTCGTAATACCTTCCCATATCCACACCTCCCAGACACCATATTAAGATTTCCCTAATACCTCCCTACCCACCCACCCTCACCCTCATAATTAATATATCTCCCCACCTCCCATTCTCATTATGATAGCGATGGTGGAGGAAGATTATGAGAGTGAGGATGGGGGAGATATTAGCGAAAAAATTATATATCCCAACTTTTAATTCAATGAAATAAGATATGGAAAGAAAAATCACTACTAAATATACCATGATATAAATTTATAATGTGTTGAATTAAAGTTGATTGGGTTATAAAACTATTTATATATAAGTTTAATTATTTTAGAATTAATTAACTATTATATTGATAGGAGAATCATAATTTTTTTGAGTAATTTCCCATCTGTACCCTTATTATGAGTAAATATGGGGTGAGATATTAGAAAATTTATAGGTGGGAATGTAATTAAGAAGAGATAATTAAGAAAAACTTTTCATAGTAAACATAAATCACTAATAATAAATATAGTAAATATGGTATACGATAAATTATTAACAAGTTAAATTCTTCTTAATTGAATCTTATATAATTTGATGATTTTAAAATAATTAACTATTATTAATAAAACTGAATATTTTTATGAGTTTTCATTGAGTAAGTATTTTCAAAACTAATTTGAAATTGAAAGTCAAAAAAGACATACAAAAATAAACAAACACAATAAAATAATCATCATCACCTTAATAGAGTTTTTATATTTCTTCTTCTAAGTAAATATTTATAAGATTTTCTTCCTATTTGGAATATTTACAATAAAATAATTTATAATGGTTTTTAATTTCTTCTTCTAAGGAAATATTTATGATATTTTATTCCTTTTATTGGAATGTTTATATACAACTTGAGTAGTTATAATGGTTAAGAGCATGTGTGTTTCCTCCTAATAGGTCATAGGTTCAAAATCAAAGGGGGTAGAGTATGTATGCCTTGGTAGACCTAGCATTGGATCCCTTGTCCCACAAACATCATGGATAAATGTTTAGAAATGTTTTTTGTTATTTCGTTATTGTAAAATTTTTGGATTGATAATAATTAAATATTTGGAATTGATTTTTCATTCTTCAAATCATTTTAAAAAAAAATGTGATTAAGTATTTTATTAGCATCGATCAACTCAAAAAAGAAAAAAAAAATGTAATAAGTAATATTTAAAATTGAAAAAAGAATGTAAAGAAAAATCAAACATCCAAACTAATCTCAATTAAAAATAAAGTCTACATATATGTGATAAGTATGATTTATATTTGAAAAAGGAATGTAAAAATAAAATTTTCAATCATCCAAACTAATCTCAATTAAAAGTAAAAGTCTACATATGTAAATTCTTATATCAATATAAGTTACATATACTACATTAAAACCATTGATCATTCAATTTTGAAAAAATCAATACCAAGTTAATCACAAAAAAATTGCACTATTTTTTCTTTTTTTCCAAATAATTTTTTTATGTTTTATAATTTTAATAAAATTTACTTTCTTCAAGTCAATATTTAATTTTATATGTGATATTAAAATTAGATATATAACATTCATTCTTTTTTGGATACTATTTAAGCTAAAATTGCTAGTCTATATATCATATATATCACAAAATTGAAGAGCTTGCTTTTTCATTTAAAAAAAAAATTGAAAACTAATGAAAAGAAGGTTTTGAAAAATATCATTTAAAAACAAACTTGAAAGAACATGACAACTCAACTTAGTTTAAATGGTAATTAAAAGATTGGCTTAAGGAATGTAATTAGAATGGGTTTAAGATTTTAAAAGGATTCTACAATTAAAGAAGCTAACTAGTGGTCCAAAAATGCCTAAAATAGGACTTGTCGTTTCGGGAATGCTTTGAATATAGTTACGTTTGGTGAGTGAATCATGACATGAATAGGTGATTAAGGGGAGGTTCTACATAGGAACTAGAAATTTGAAACAAGTATGAGTTTTAAATAGAGAAATGTACGAGGTTGCTAAAGATATATATAAACAATTATTGTCCAATGAAACATAGGAAAGAACAATACTTTTAATTCTCTAATCATGGCTCAAGGAAAAATCTATATATAATTTTAAAATATTACATAAATTTTAAATAGATTTATTATTATCATTTTTTATTAATTTATTATTAATAATATTCTATATTTTATAATTACTTTTTAAAATGAAAAAATATTAGATACTTGACATATTTATTTTATTTTATATTTACGAACTTATATTAAATATTCGATATATTTATTTTATATCTACAAAATTCTTAGAATATTTTTCATTTAGAACGATTAAAAGACAAATTTGAAAACACCAGAAAGTGCAGTTTTCAAGAATATCCAACAAGGTTCAAAGCACATGACAATTTCGTTTAAATAGTAATTAAAAGATAGGTTTAAAGAAGAGTAATTAAAAGATTGGTTTAAGGTTTTCATAGCATTCTTGTTGGAATCAATTGAAAACGTGAATTCAAAAACATAATTTAAAAAAAAACTACCGTTGAAAAGACACAACAGTACAATTTTTAAAAAACATCATAAATTAAAAAAATTGCATTAATACTCACTTAAAAGATTGATTAAAGAATGGTGATTAAAAGAATGGTTTAAGCTTTTTTAATTAAAAGATAACTTTGACTTTGAACTCAACAGTCCAAAAAATCTAAAACTCGACATAAAGTTTCATGTTGATTATATATACTCCCTCCTGATTCTGCTCAATGAAGAATGATCGATTGATCAATTGAGATGAGGGTTCTGCACAAGAAATTCAGGAAAGGCAGGAAGACGATCAAGCGGATTTTCACAGGCACAGTAATTTTTTGTTTGTCTGTGCCTTTAATTAGTTCCACAGGGATCACATGGACATTTCTATAAGCTGATAAATTGTCTTTCTATTCATTCAACAGGTCACAACATCTAGCGCTGTTAGCTTTTTCTTTCTCTCTCAAGCACTCTGTCATGTTTTATGGGCCCGCTCCATAAATGTACAGTTTAGTGTTGTACTGTGTGTAGTGTTGTTGTATGCGTTGTGCAGTGTTGTTGTATGTCATGTGCTTTGTGTAGTTTTTTTTGTTTTTGTGTCTGCAAGTGTTTGTGTGTTGTCTCTGTGCTAATTGAGTGAGAGAGAGAAAGGCATGGCTGAGGAGAATATGCATTGGGGGTTGAGAGTAGAGCAACATTTCCAGTGCTTTTGCCGCAGTGAATGAGGAGTTTCAGTTTCCAGGTTTCAACTGCAAAAGAAAGATTCGTAAGAAGCAAGGTTAGTATTCAACTTGATTGATGGCCTGTTCTTCTTTAGGCAAGGGCTAAGCTGTGTGAATAGTTAGTCATGTATTTTAGAAAGAGGCAAGCGTATATATGAATGACTTGTCCTATTTATTTATTTTCTAAGGGTTTAACAAATTGAACTTAGTCTACATTTCAAATTGACCATAGATCTCATGAAACTTTTCCAGGGGTTAAACAAATTGACCTTAGGCTACATTTCAAAATTGAACGTAGATCTCAGATTTTTGAAAATTATGTCCTGGATTTCTACGGCATCAAACACACTACTACCTCTCACAGAATGTGGGAGTGTTAGATTAGCGATAAGGAAGCTCGTCGATATCCTCTGTTCCTTGTTGCAGTTTATGAATACCTCTTCTATAAGAATAGAGCAATATCCATCCTTTTAATCCTTGCATGGTTGAAAGACTGATTGCAACATTGTTCGATAGTTATTGAGATTGCATCCTCTAATTCTTTCATGGTTGAAAGACCGATTGCAACATCTTCTAATCTGTTTTGTTTTTAGGTTGATACCAGTGTTTCAATCTGTTATGTTTTTAGATTGATACCCATTTTGGAATCTATTCTGTTTTCTATAAACACGAACAGAAACCCCAATCATCAATATATTGATTGTCCTTTCCAACTAATTACAATTTAGAGATAAAAATTACAATATTACTTTCTACTTCTTGCTCAACGCTTATCTACTTGGTCAGCTCTCTCGCCTGGGAGACACGGGTTCAAGTCCCAACAATGCTGTAATTTATTTATTTTTACACTGTAACCCGAAAATTCGGTTTTACAAGAAAGGCAAACCGTTGGAGACTCATATATTGATGTGTTTTTCAGTATTAAGGGGACACAGTGTTTGTGCTCCTAAACCGATATTTCTAATTCCTATCTGAAATAAAAAAATTTGTATGTATAAATTGTATATTTAGAATTTGAATATCGATTGTATATTTACTGTTTTTAAATCGAAATTTGAACATATATATTTTTTGATACACCAAGCACTCACAAAAAGTTGTGTCGATGTAGAAAGCCTAACCTCGTGGCCAAAATTTCATCCTCCAACACTACTATCCTCCACTGTTGAGGATGCAGTAAACCTTGTTGAAACACAAAAAACATATCATGTTAAATGTATCGTCTGTTTTTTTTTACATGGTTTGAAGGCACGATTTGTCATCTAGAAAAGTTTGTTACATGGTCGAAGTCCAGTTGTCTGAGGTGTCTTGCTCTGACAACTTTGTATTTAGACCAGTTGGCCCAACTCATATGCACCATGGGAATTGTAGAACTGTGCCTTGAGTCAATTTGACTCGACTATTTGTATTTCAAGGCCTACTAGACTGTGCATACATATCCAACCAAGCGAAAAGAATTGAGGTCGTGATGAATGAATAGACAGCCATATACATTCCAACCCAATATATACAAGGGTAACCGAGAGCAGAGAATACATCCCTCTTTAGAATTTCGGTCATATTCTATTCTATGAAACCATTATCACGTCGAGTAAGTCTAAGTTCAAAACCTTTTTTCACATTCATTGATTTATTAGCAATTTTGTCATTCCATATTAGGCATCCAACCACTTCCTTTCCTCATTATTATTGATGCCATTAATGTCTTGGGCATGCTACCTCTTTAGAATTTCGGTCATATTCTATTCTGTAAACCATTATCACATCCGAGTAAGTCTAAGTTCAAAACGTTTTTCACATTCATTGATTTATTAGCAATTTTGTCATTCCATATTAGGCATCCAACCACTTCCTTTCCTCATTATTATTGATGCCATTAATGTCTTGACATGCTATTGAGGCCCGTAAAAGCCCTAACTGGCTGAGGCAGGGCTAAGTGTTTCAAGTGAAATGTATAGATTAATCTCTTAAAAATTTGACAAATATTTATTGTGGTTAAACAAAACTTATAAACATATTAAGAATTTAGTTATTATTTACATGTTATTTTATTGTGAACGGCTACTGGCCTCCTTGATTTTCACTAATAAAATGATTTAATTATTATTTCAAAGATCTTTATGTTCAAACAACTTTCAAATGACTAAACAAGTATTATGGGAACAATTTAATTGTTTAATATCAATTAAATTAGTAAATTATATTATATTTGTGTAGCTTTGCATAATTATATATATATATATATATATATATATATATATATATATATATGAATTGTGCATTTAATTATTTTACAAGTTTTTATGAAGTGTTTGTATACTAACAATATCATTTCAATGTTGTATGTTGAAGAATATTTATCGATACCAAGTTGATGATGAGAGAGCGGAAGACATTATCATTTTCCATGTTTGTAATGTTGTAATTAAAAAAGATTTGTATTTTTTCTTGCTTAGATGGGCCCATCAAAGAATTGTACATGAATACAAACTATCATTAATAAAAGGAGTAGGCTTTTTTTTTGTGGAGAAATTCAACCTCAGCTCTTAGGAGAAAGGTTAAATTATAACCCTTCTTTGAGTTGTGTTCCTTGTGCTCTTGATTTTCATGATCTTTAATTTATGATAAATCAATATGCACAAACTCAACTATGTTCTTTTATTATAATAATAATTTATAAACATGTTTTAAACATCTTCCCAACATACACACAAATGGAAAAATCACTCTTATTCACTTAAATTATTTAACATTTTTTTAATGTTTTAAACATCTTCCCAACATACACACAAATGGCAAAATCACTCTTATTCACTTAAATTATTTAACCTTTTTCAATATTTTAAACATCTTCCCCATATACACATAAATAACAAAATCACTCTTACTCACATACATTATATAACAATTATGACATATATTTATACAAATTTTTAATTTCTGTTTTTTTTTGTTTTTTACTTTTAATTTGGCAAGTTTTGTTTTTATTTTTATTTTTATTTTTTGTTTTTTTATTATATATTTTTTATTATAAATATGTTTTTATGATATTTATATTATATTTTTTCTTCCTTTCGCTTATATAAATAAATATAATTTAATATTTACATTTGATATTTTAATATATTTAAATTAAATACTATATATCCTGTTTAGAGTGTTTGTAAATATTTAAATGAGTGTATTATTTGTTTGTATAAACTTATTATATATATAAACTTATTTTTTGCATGTATATAAATGTATTATTTTGAGAATGGAAATGGTGTTTTTATTAGTTGCATTGAAATAGTTACGGTTATTTGTTGATATGATGTGTGAATGTATTTTTAAGTGTTTTCATTACTTGTGTACTTGTTTGGAGTGTTTATTCTTCTTTCTTTATTAATGTCCATTTGCATGTACTTTTGAGTATTATTTGATTGCTATTTGTATGTGTATGAGTGTATTCTTTGAGTGTTAGAGAGTGGTGGTTTTTCATTGTTTGTTTATATATATAAATATTTTTTTTTTAATAATTCTTGTATTCTTTCCTTCATTATTTTCTTGTGTCTTGTATTTTTGAGTATTCTTGTATTGTGGATATTGCTTACTTGTATGTGTATGAATGTATCATTTGTTGTATTTATATGTGTATTATTTACTTGTATTTTGGATATGTGTGGGAATGTATTCTTAGCTATTCTTGTGTGTATATTATTTTCATGTATTCTTTATATGTGTATGAATCTTTGTATGTTTCTTCTTTACATCTATTCTTTGTATATGTATGAATGTATTCTTTAATTATGTATGAATCTATTATTTTCTACATGTGTATGTGTAACACTGAAGCTTACATAAACTTACCCTTTGTGGGTACTTTATCACGCATACAATCGGTATTTAATTATGGCATATAATATGTTTGGTCTTGATTGTGTACCGCTCTTGTTTTATGGTTCTCAAGTACAACATCATGTGATTAGTTGTGCGAAGGGTTATGTTACACGGTGCTATTAAGTTTTCATTTCCCATTATAACACACGCATGATTCAAATATTTCATAGGTTATTATGTAATGGTTTGTTTTGATTATTCGTTCCACAATCATATCTGGTAAATGTCAACTTTTGAATATGGAATTTGATGATGTGAGTTTGGTACATCCCGCCACATGGCTTGCCGATCACGGGATCGATTACGTAGCGGTTGCACGGATATGAGGCTTAGGGTTTTCATTGACCCTCGGCCTTTGTGGTTACTGTCCCTCATTGTTTCGCATAGCGGTGAGGGGGGTGGAGCGGGGGGCTCCGCCGAGCTTCTTGATAGAGAGTTTTTTTTTGGGTTTCTGCGGTGTTAATGGTGCCTGCGACCGAGCTCGCTTCGGACTCGAGTGCATATCTACGGAACCGCGCTTGGTTTTCTCCCGATTTTCTTGCGGCGTTTGATATTCTGTGGGAAATCTATGGATTCTCTGTTGTCAACACACCCAGACACGCCATTACCCTCGCTCATGGCTCTCGGGGTTCTTCGCTCTAACCAATGCAGAATGCACAGGGTTTCGAAACGGTAGGTCGTTTTGTTGAGGAAGCCTTCAAGCGAGTTGCACGGGTAAAAACCCCGGAACGAGAATAGCCTTGTCTCGGCTCCCATGCTCAATCCTAATGCGCCCACGGTATTCACGTTTTTGTTTAGATTCGAGTTTCGGGAATTGTTATCTGTGTAGCTAATGTTATTTATTGTTTTCTTATGGCGGGTTTTCGAGTTACATTGTGCGGCTCGGTTCCCAGTCGTCACTTCGACATTATGACATACGAAAAAACCGCGTCTCACGGGTACTCAACTTCTATAGGATCAAACCCTTGGTTTTCCTTGGCGAGGTTTTTAGTTACATGCGTAGTAATTGGGTCGGGTTCGCCTAGATTCATGGTTGTTCATCTACCTTGGTGCGAAGCGAGTTTACGCTTGGGTTTCTTTGAGCCATTTGAGGCCTTGAGCCTTGTTTGTGTAATTAACTTTTTACTCTATTACGGAATGTCACGAGAAAAGCGTCACGGTTATCAAGGCTGTCTCGGCTTATATAATAATCGAGTTAAACTATAGTCGTTTTGTAACGGTACTCCTGGTTAAAGTTTTGTACGGTGCGGAAGATATCGGCATTCTCGGTTTTATATTTGAATAATTACTCCTAAATGTTTTGGCTACCATAAGGCTATATTTTCATATAATTGTTTATTAAGGTATTTGTGATAGTTACTGTTCCGGATTAGCACGAGTTGTGATATTGGTATTTCAATTCTTTGCAGTACCTTGTGTGAGTCTAATTTACGCGTTTCGGTTATAATATTTATCTCCTTCGCTACGCTTATGAGTTTACACTTGGGTGCAAGTTTATGTTCATACGTTCTTTATGTCGAGCATCGTGTTTTATAGAGCCCATTCTTTTGAAATTTTCATTTCCTACTAAGTAGTTAGTCACGGCAGGACGCCTCATAGTCGAATTGTATTCTCACAGGCGGAGAGCGACGACCTTTAGCCGGAGAACTGCGGAATGAGAAGGGTTAACGGTTCTCTGAATTCTATGCGAGCTTGTTTTCCACTAAATATGCTCTCACAGTGCTAGATAACCAAGAAGTTTGACCGTAAATATTTCTGTTGTTTGTTACCAACTATCTTTTTCCGCCAGAATTAACGTCTCCCAGCCATGTAATAATAAAGGAATTGAACGAAGAAAATTACTGAGGTAACTATTTACTCTATTAGTGCGTAACTCTTGTCTCTTTTATTCTTGTCAAAAAGCGAAATATTATTTTCTTTTCGGCCCTCTCTTCCTTAAGTTCTCATTGTTACGCTCGGAAACAAGTTATGAAATTCCTACTCTTCAATCCTCTTGTAATAACATTAGAAGAAAGATTTTCTTTCTAGGGTTCGAGCAACTACAAACGGCGACATATTTTGTAAAACAAATTTGAAAAGGAAACAAAGAACATGATAATGTTTACTCCAATAAAGAAACATATTATTTGTTTACTCAAAACAAGAAACATGTTAACATTTACTCTTTACTCATACGAAATTTAGAATTCAAATGATGGTAGTGATGTGCCTCCCCTTCCATGAAGTGTCCGAACAATTTCGCGGCTCCCCCCATCACAACAAGTCGCTCACGGTTATCGAGTGCGCCGAATGACGTAGGACAATCCGGTCCGGTTCTTCCCATCATGAGAAAAACGAAATGCGGGGGAGATCACGGGACAACGGGGTCGATCTCCAACCCGATTGCACCCTCTACTCACCGAAACATCTTTTCAGCTTCACGAGTTTTCTCTTCCTTCCTCCACAGATCCAACTCCCCATTCTCTCTTGGATTTTCCATTTATCCGAGAGTTCCATGATGCTTCGTAGGAGCTGTTTTTCAACTAACAGATCTTGATTTACATTTTTACTTTTACCATCATTGTTGCTCATGAAAACTAATTCACGATGAAAGTTTTATCAGTATAAAATGTAATTTTGTTCCAATATTCTAAGCGAAATAAACATCGGTCTTAATTTACTTTAAACAAAATAGTCTAACCATTCGTTCCACTAAACCAGTGGTTACGGTTTCCCCCTGCGGAAGAACACGAGTCCTCGGTGTTATTATTCCGGTTGGTAAAAAGCTGCGGATAAGCTTCACGGAACAAAACTTTCGTCTTCCCAGGTAGCTTCCTCAGGTCCAAAGTGCTTCCATTGCACTTTAACCTGGGCGATGGCTCGTTTCCGGAGCATGATTTCCCTCCGGTCGATTATACTGTGTGGCTCGACTAGAAACTCCCCGTCTGGTTCTACCTGCAAAAAATAAACTTATGTTAATTAAATAAGTTATAATATTGTCTTCATTATTTGACGAGCATACTCATCCACTACCTGTATGTTCTGCCAATGAATAATATGCCTGGTATCATGGACATATTGTTTCAGTAACGATACATGAAAAACATTATGCACCCGAATATGACTAGGAAGCGCTAAACGATACGCCACCGGTCCCACTCTCTCCAGAATTTGGAAAGGACCGCAGAATCGGGGTGCTAGTTTTGCGCAAGATGCCCATATTAATGTGCTTTTCTTTGGTTTAATCCTAACATAAACATGATCTCCAACTGCATATTCACGATAAGACCTTTTCTTATCTGCATACACCTTCTGCCTGTCTTGTGCCGCCTTCAATTTCTGTCTAATATTTCTCACCTCAGCTTCCATCTCTGCTAGCATGTCTGGTCCTAACATGAGCTTATTCTCTGGGCTGCTCCAGTTAATGGGAGTCCTGTACTGTCGTCCGTACAGTGCCTCGAACGGACTCATCTTTAAAGATTCCTGGTAGCCATTATTGTAGGCGAACTCTATCAAATGTGGATATTCTTCCCACTTAACTGGTTGTTGCATGACATACATTCTCAGCATGTCTTCCAGAATCTGGTTCACCCTCTCTGTCTGGCCATCCGTTTGCGGGTGGTATGCAGTACTAAAATGTACTTGAGTTCCTAGGCCTGTAAACAATGTCTTCCAGAAGGCTGATGTAAATTTTACATCCCTGTCTGAAATGACAGTCTTAGGTATGCCATGGAGTCTGAAGATCTCACGCATAAATAAATCTGCTATTTGTACCGTCTTATAGGTGGACTGAACAGGTATAAAATGCGCTGACTTACTTAATCTATCCACAACTACCATTATGGAATCATTACCTCTTTTTGACTTTGGTAACCCGGTAATAAAGTCTAATGAAATCACCTCCCACTTCCACTCAGGAACGGGTATGGGTTGCATTAATCCAGCTGGATGCCGATGCTCCACTTTTACTTGCTGGCATTCCAAACATTTGGTTAAATAGCTTGTTATTTCCTTCCTCATGCTCGGCCAACAGTAATCCTTCCTGATGGCTGTCAGCATCTTCTGATATCCCGGATGACCAGCGTAATTGCTTCTGTGATATTCATCCAGTATCATAGTCTTCAATCCCACTCTATTTGGAATGACTATCTTCTTCTTAAAAACCAACAACCCTTCCTGGTTGATTTCGTATTCCCCTTGCTCTTTAGAGTTTTGGACTTGCTGCCACAAATATTTATACTCTGGATCCTTATCTGCTTCTTCTCTGATTTGATCTAGAAATCTGGTTTCCACCTGATTAACGTATAGCTCATAAATGCTATGCACCTTTCTGCTTAACGCATCCGTAACTCTGTTCTCTTTTCCTTTCACGTGCTGCAGATCAATTTCAAACTCACTCAAAAAAGCATTCCACCTTGCTTGTCGGGAGTTTAAGTCAATTTTTTTAAAATAACTGGTTAGGCTGCTATGATCTGTTTTTAAAACAAATTTCTTCCCAAGTAAATAATGTCTCCACACCCTGAGTGCGTGCACAACTGCAGTCAGCTCTAGATCATAGGCTGAATACCGCTGCTCATGATCTTTTAACTTGCGGGATTCTTACGCAACTACCTTTCCCTCTTGTGATAAAACAGCCCCAACACCTTCCTTGCATGCATCTGTACAAACCTCGAATTCTTTACTCGGATCTGCCACACTTAACATAGGTGCTGTGGTCAGCAATTGCTTCAATCTTTCAAAACTACTCTGGCATTCTTTGGTCCACTGAAAGATTTTTCCTTTCCTCTGCAAGGAGGTAATAGGAAAAGCTATCTTTGAGAATCCTTTTATAAATCGCCGGTAATAACCAGCGAGACCCATGAAAGATCGTATATCTGCCACATTCTGTGGCACTTTCCACTCCATAATAGTCTTGATTTTCTTCGGATCTACAACTATGCCTTTTTCCGATATTACATGCCCAAGATACTGTATTTCTGTTTTAAAGAAGTCACACTTGCTGAATTTCGCATATAGTTGGTGCTTCCTAAGCATCTCCAGCACCATGCGCAAGTGTGCCTTATGCTCTTCTGCATCCTTGGAATAAATCAGTATATCATCGATAAAAATTAGCACAAAGTTGTCCAAATAAGGATGGAATACACTATGCATCAGCCTCATAAAGGTGGTTGGCGCATTAGTTAATCCAAAAGGTAATACCACGAATTCGTAGTGGCCATACCTTGTACGAAAAGCAGTTTTATGGATATCTTCATCTTTAATCCGAATCTGGTGATAACCAGATCGCAAATCTATCTTTGAGAACACCGTGGCTCCCCTCACCTGATCGAACAAGTCATCAATACGAGGTAGAGGATACCGGTTCTTAACAGTCAGCTTATTTAACTGTCGGTAATCCATGCACATACGCATGGTTCCATCCTTCTTTTTAACAAACAATACGGGTGCTCCCCAGGGTGACACACTGGGTCGAATATACCCCTTATCCAGCAATTCCTGAAGCTGCATCTTAAGTTCAGTCAGTTCTGGTACACTCATACGGTAAGGAGTCCGAGAGACTGGCGAGGCTCCTGGCAGCAGCTCTATTGTAAAATCAACTTCTCTTTTCGGTGGTAAACCTGGTATTTCTTCAGGAAATATATCTTTAAATTCCTGGACTACCGGTATGTTTTCTAATGCAGCTGCTTTATTTTTAGACTTAGTTAATCCAACTTGTATAGCATACAGTTGGCATCCCTTCCTTATACATTTCCCCATCTAGGAAGCTGTAATTGGACGCAGATTCACAGGCTTCTTTATGCCTTGAATTTCTTGACGAGTACCATTATGATCCTTGTAGTAAACTATCTTTTCCTTACAATCTATAAGAGTCCAATGCTTCTCTAGCCAGCCCATGCCCAATAAAATATCATAAGACCCTAAAGGCAAAATATTTAAATCAACTACCAGCTGCTGTCCGCCAATTTGCAATGCGCATTCTGGTATCTTGGCACTAACCTTCCTTTTAGCTCCTGTGGCTAACTGGACCAACCAGGTTTTCTTAAACTTTTGACTTGGCAGTTTACAGACTTCCACTAGTTTAGGACTTATATAACTTAGACTCGCCCCCGGGTCTACTAAAACAGAAACAGTTTGGGATAGCAATTTACCTTCCAGTTCTATCATGGTAGGCTGAAAATCTGCTTGCCGGTCCTCCAGTGCAGCATTGATTCTGGGTATACTCCGAGCAACATCTCCCACGGTAGAGGCCTCTTGCAGGTTATTTACTGCCTCAGCTTTACTACGCTGCGGGTAGTCTCGATAGTAATGAGCTGCTCCGCAGCCCCAACACTGCAGAGGTGGCCTCTGACTTTGTGGCTGCTCAGGTTTACTTGAAGCTTCCACCGTTTTATCTTCCCCAGTCCATCTAACCCGCTGATGATTCCTACCGAATTGTTTATTGATTGAATTTCTGGCGGTATTCCGGAAATTACTGGTTTTTCCCCTTTTGGAACCAGCATTGTTTCTGTTATCCTTCCTTGTTTTCCATCCTTTTCCGGAATCCATCTTGTTCTTTGCTTGCTGATAGCACAGCCTTGCTTTCCTGATAGCATCATCCATTGTCTTGGGATTCTCAAATTCAATACGCTCCTTCATATGGGCAGGTAGACTGCTCAGAAATCTTTGGACCTTGGCCTTTTCTTCTCTTAAGTAGGGTACGTAGCGCAGTAATGCAGTAAACTTGGTGGCGAACTCGTCCATGGTCAGCTGTCCCAGCCTTAAGTCATGAAATTCTCGGGCTTTTTCATCATAGAAACGCTCAGTGAGGTACTTATCCTTGAAGTACTGTTGAAATTTTTCCCATGTCACATCTTGATCCTCAAATCCCCGTACATTCTTCACTTCTTCCCACCATAAGGTGGCTTTGTCTTTCAACTGATAAATAGCCAGCCGTGCCTTAAGTCCACTGTCATAGTCATACACCTGGAAATATTTGTTCATGTTAATCAGCCATGCTTCTGCCGCCTCCTCCTTTTCTCCATCAAACGTAGGTGGCTTTATCTTTCTGAATTCCCCATGTAACTCCACCTTCTGCTTTTTATTGGTTTTCCGTTCATTTTCATTTTCAGATTCAGCCTCGTTAAAATTTCTGTGAGAATTACTTCGCTGCGATATACTTCTTTCTCTGTGGTTCATATCTTGTTCACCTGTTCGCTGATCGTCCTTTTCCTGGAATTCTCTGCCAGCACTGGGATTCTCATTTCTCTGATTCTGTTTGTCAGAAAGGCTTTTCAAAATCCTTTCTTGCTCCTGCATCATTCTATCATTTTCCTTCCGTACCCTCTCCATCTCTTCCTGCAACTGTTGTACTATATGTAACAGGATGCGAGTCTGATGTTGTTGTTCTTCCATCAATCTGTTAGATCTCTGATGCTGTTCTATTCCCAGCTGGACCCACATTTCGGGGTTTCCCTCTGGTGGAGGCTGCATCTCTCCGATGTTCCGCTGTAGCGATTGTGATTGTGTAGGTGTCCATCTCATCTATACTTCCAACTAATTATCTGACTGTGTAGGAGTAACATAAAAAAATTTAACGTTAGTTGGCCCAATAGGGCTCCAGAGTTGTAACCCGCTCTGATACCACTTGTAACATTCAGCTTACCATAAAACTTGCAAAATTTAACTTTATCCGCATACGATCAACATTTAATTGGCATATAATATACGGTATGATTGTGTACACGCTCTTGTTTTGGTTCTCAATCGGTACAACATCATGTGATTAATAGAAAGGGTTATGTTACTGTTAAACAGTTTTCATTTCCCATTATAGCACATATGATTCAAATATTTCCATGAGCCTATTATGTAATGGTTTTGTTTGGATACAATGAAAGTTCCACAATCATATCTATTAAGCTGTCAACAGATATGGAGATGATGATGTAGTGGTGTCATAAATGGCTTATGAATCTACTTTCTGATATAATTTTTTGGTGTCTGCTTCCCTTCTGCCCTCATTGTTTCTGCTCCGCGGTGAGGAAATTGGAGGCGGTGCTCCGCCAGGGCTTCTTGATAGAGTTTTTTCTAGGTTTCTCTGGTGTTAATGGTGCCTCTGCGGCCAGGGGCTCGCTTCAGACTCAGGTGCATATCTACGGAACCGCGCTTAGTTTTCTCCAGTGATTTTTCTTGCGGCGTTTGATGTTCTGTGGAAATCTATGGATTCTCTGTTGTAAACTTTTACCCTGGAGCTTACACCATTACCCTCTGCTCATGGCTCTCAGGGTTCTTCGCTCTAATCAATCTGGAATGCCTGGGGTTTCGAGCAATGGAGGTCTGTTTTGTTCATAGGAAGCCTTCCAAGCCGGTTGCACACGTAAAAACCCCGGAACGAGAATAGCCTTATCTCGGCTCCATGCTCAATCTAATCTGCCACAGTATTCACGTTTTTGTTTAGATTCAGTTTCAGAATTGTTATCTGTGTAGCTAATGTTATTTATTGTTTTCTTATGGCAGGTTTTCGAGTTACATTGTGCCGGCTCGGTTCCCCGTCGTCACTTCTGAGCTTGTGCCCAGCATGCAAGAAAACCCCCGCCTGCGTCTCACAGGTACTCAACTTCTATAGGATCAAACCCTTGGTTTTCCTTGGCGAGGTTTTTAGTTACATCTGCGTAGTAATTGGGTCAGGTTCGCCCAAGATTGTCTGATTTGTTCATCTACGCCGTGCAGGGCAGTTTTCTAGCTTGGGTTTCTTTGAGCCATTTGAGGCCTCGAGCCCACTGTTTGTGTAATTAACTTTTACTCCTATTCTGGAATGTCCTGAGGAAAACTGTCACAGTTATCAAGCTGTCTCAGCTTATATATTAATCAAGTTAAACTATAGTCGTTTTGTAACGGTACTCCTGGTTAAAGTTTTGTACAGTGCAGAGAATGTCAACATTCTCAGTTTTATATTGCTGAATAATTACTCCTAAATGTTTTGGCTACCATAAGGCTATATTTTCATATAATTGTTTATTAAGGTGACTGTGATAGTTCTGTTCCAGATTCTGTACGAGTTGTGATATTGGTATTTCAATTCTTTGTGCACTGTCTGGTCTAATTTCTGTGTTTCAGTTATAATATTTATCTCCTTCGCTACTGCTTATGAGTTTACACTTGAGTGCAAGTTTATATTCCTACGTTGCTGCCTTCAGGCATCGTGTTTTATGAGACTGTTACTGACATTTTCATTTCCTACTAAGTAGTTAGTCACGGCGACCGGACCGCCTCACAAGTCTGTGTATTCTACCCAGCAGAGAACGACCAACCTTTTGAGCTGCGGGACGGAAGGGTTAGAGTTCTCACAGTTAACCGGGCTTGTTTTCCATAGATATGCTCTACGGGTCTACTACTATGAGTAGCCAAGAAGTTTATTTTGTAAATGGCCCTCAGGCGTTGTTACCAACTATCTTTTTCCATGGAATTAATTGCCTCTATGCATGTAATAATAAAGGAATTGAACTAAGAGAATTACTCAAGAACTATTTACTCTATTAATTATCGTAACTCTTGTCTCTTTTATTTACCGTCAAAAGCGAAATATTATTTTTCTGCCCGCTGTGTTCATTTCTTTATCGTCGTAAACAAGTTATGAAATTCCTACTCTTCAATCCTACCGTAATAACATTAGAAGCAAGATTTTCTTTCCAATGGTTCGTAACTTAGTTTCTAGCAAAGATATTTTTTTGTAAACAAATTTAGAAAAGGAAACAAGAACATATTATTGTTTACTCAAAACAAGAAACATATTACCGTTTACTCAAACAAGAAACATATTATCACATTTCCTCTTTACTCATCCGAAATTCCGATCCAAATGATGGTAGTGTCGTGTTCTCCTTCCATGAGGCCGTCGAAACGCATTCGCAGCCCCATGCAACAAGTCCTGCTCAATTTATCGAGTACCGGACAAACGTAGGACAATCCGGTCCAGCTCTTCCATCATAGGGAAAGAAAAATGGTGAAGTACTCGGGGGAGATCACGGACAAATCCTGGCCCAATCTCCAACCCAAAGGCACCCTCTCGTTCGAAACATCTTTTCACTGCAGTTTTCTTCCTTCCTCCAGCCGCATCCAACCCCCCATTCTCTCTTGGATTTTCCATTTATCTAGAGTTCCATGGGTAACTCGTGGAACCGTTTTTCCAACTAACCTGCATCTTGATTTACATTTTTACTTTTACCATCATCGTTAATTATGAAATTATCACGTAAATTTTATCAATGTAAAATGTAATTTTGTTCCAATATTCTAACCTAAATAAACATCAGTCTTAATTTACTTTAAACAAAATAGTCTAACCATTCGTTCCACTAAACCAATGGTTACATTTTAACATGTCAAAATTATAATGAGTTAGAGACATCTCTCCAATCCAAACTCTTTGAGCATAATAGTACAATTTTAAAACAAATTAAATAACTATTTCTTTAGATCCCATAAACCAAAATGTAATCTCACAACGTTAACCATTATTATCATATATATATATATGAATGAATACTCTCAAAACATCATTGACAATTATTACCATGTGTTTGCCTTGTACCAGCGGGCGGTGGTTGTTCTACCATTTGGTGCATCCTCCCAAGGTAAAAAGTATGATTAATGGAATTTGAAAGAACCCTCTCATTCAAAGGAAATTCCATAAACCGGCTAAAATATCACCTAAAATAGTTCCATTGTTATTCAAGTCCGTTGTTTTTATTAAATAACTTTTCCAATGGGATTTTGGACAACTCTCGCTCGTTCAACACCATGGAAGTTGTATGAAACTTTTCACGAATTTAGTCAGATTTTGTTTTCCTAGATGAATCTTCTTGATGAAGCGTTAGATAAATTAGGTCAGCTCTTGCCCAAATTGTATGGACTGGGTAGATGCGATAACACCGGGTTTTGGTAATAGGCAATCGCCTCCAAACATGACCATAGTTGCTGAACTAGACATCATGCTTGGCACTGGTTCAATGCGATATTGCTTTAATATATGAATCGGCGAATTTTCCTCGTCACTCTTTGACTTCTGGTTGTCCAATGGGGTTATCGATATACTACTAAAACAGTAAGTTTGAAGAATATCAAGAAATTTCCACCTGCCCCCGTCGTGTGACAATGTATGGTCGAGGTCAGCCGATACGAGAACTTGGTATTCTTCAAAATTACCCTATGTTTTTGTGGGTGGCCGCATTTTAATTTTGATTTTCTCGATAGGGTGGCTCTACAACCCTAAATCATGTATATTTTTTTAATTCGTTGATGGAGATCCACAACGTTCATTGAACTCACGAGCCCAGAACTTGCGTAGTAATCTCATTTAAAAATGCTACGTAAAGTACATAGCCCATGTGAACTATCACGACGGACAACCAAGAATCAAAGAGGGACTTAAAATTCTTATGCTCAATTCATGTATTAAAGTAATGTCAAGCTGAACCAATTATAAAAACATGATGTCTAGTTCAACCAACTATGGCTTACGGTTTTGGGCGATTGCTCTCATGTATCTCTTGTGCAATAGGCAATGTTTGTGTCTAACCAACTATGGTCATGTTGGGGCGATTGGGTATGGACTCCGGTAGATGCGATAACACCTCGCTAAGCAAAATTCAAAATTTGAGGTAATGTTGGTCGACAAGTATCGTACTCTTTCGGTGCATATGACCTTTCATGGCGGCCACAGAATAAGACCATAAAATACCATCTCATGGTAAATTTATATGTCTCCTCGTAATTACATACATTATGACATACATTTTGTTGTAATTATTAATGGGTTAATCCTAAATACTAAATGCAAAACAACAATTTAGATTTATTGTATGATGATTTAACAAAGTAATGTAAAGTAATAGTTTTCATGCATTGCACTATGATCTAACAATTATTATCTCATTTAGCTTATATATATGATTGATAAATATCTATATATATTAAATTATGATAGAAATTTTAAAATTTTACAATCCATTTTATTTAACTAAAATTTAAAAAAATTATAAAAATTAACTAAATTATATATATTTAAAAAAACATGTAACAAGATTATTAATCATACAAATTCATTCTTACTTTATTATAGTAATTCTTAACACTTAAATATGCTTTCTTATAATACCATGGACCAATATTATGGTTTATCAAAGATAACATGTTCAAAAAAACCATAGCTTATTTATTTTAATTTTATTTTATAATATATTGAATATCACATAGATAAAAACCATAATTCATTTCACAATCAAAATCAAAATATATTATACTTAGTTTATTTTAATTTAATTTTATAATATTTTTAATTAACTGAAAATAAAAATGATATACTTATCTTTAAAATAAATATCAACCTTCTATTTCAATTACCACTAAAAATATATAAGAAAATTTAATTATATCATTTATCTATTAATTATTTATAATTAAAATAAAATTTAAAATCCCTATTTGTAAACAAACATATCACATATCTATGAAATTATTTTCACACATAAGAGCCTTCATTTCTATAGCTGATGGCATACATAGAACACTACAATAATCATCTTTCAGGCTTGTATTTTAGAACTTACCCTAATTGTATATTTAATAACAAGGTATTAATTCCATTGAAGAATTAAAACATTTAATATATTAGATAAATACATTGCATTGCAATGAAACTTAGTGAAGCAAGTACCATAATAAAACTAGTGAAGTACCATAATCAAAATTTAAAGAAAAAAAGAAAACCCAACTGTCCGCACCCATTTTAACACAAACCTCAAACACAAACATGAAACGGTAAATTTACGGTAACCGTCACAGAAAAAATAAAAAATTTAAGGTGCACTAGCTTTTTGATAATATTCTTTGAATTAAAGTTTTTTATATCAAATTTTGGAACCAAGTAAAAGAAAAGGGCCCAAAGCTAATTTTTCCATTTCAAGAACCAAGGTTTCATCAAATTGGATTTAAATGTCTAACTCGTTGATACAAAACGTTAAACACAAATTTCAAATGTTATTTTTCTTTCAAGAAAATGGTGTATAACAAATGTCTTAACCACAATTCTAATAATTCTTTTAGGTTTTTTCAAACAAAGCCTCTCATCTATATAAATTTGGAGGTTAATCAATATCTCAAAATTGTTAAGATGAAACACGAGAAATTATTTTCTCAACATACAAAGTTGCAGAGGTTTTATCTGAAACAATATAGATGCTGAAATCAAATCATAACAATTTTGTTTTTAATATATAGTGAAGGAGATTAAAATCCCAACTCGTAATGGAGCAAAGAAATCAAACAAATACTCACTTGAAATCTCCACACGTGAAATCTCCAAAAGCATATTGCAACAAAACCAAACTTTATATTATAACTTCAAATCATCAAATACATTCATACTTTCACTTTTTACCGAAATTTTACATTCACTGGTTTCGAAGTAACATTGGCGTAAACTTTGTAACATAAACATATTGCAACAAAACCAAATCTTTTATATTATAACTTCAAAACATCAAATACATTCATATACGTTACCTACTAAGATTTACATTCACCAGGGGTTGCCAAGTAACAACAATAAACTTATAAGTGTTATTTTCGCTCTACACTATCCTTTATCTTTCAAGACTTATATAGTCTAATACCCGTAATCTAACCATAAATGTATGTTTAAAATATATATATCTAATATATTAATACATGACAAAGTAAAAATTTAATACAACTCATGGGTCAATTAATACACATCATGAATATTATACAAAAAAAAAAAAAATTTATGTGTTGGGGAGTTAATATTTTCCCATACATTTTTACCAACCATGGATTAAATTTTCATTTGACTTTGATTATTTAGTTCCGTTGTGGAATGGGTAATTTTCCTCCTCCGTTCGAACTCCATTTAACCCATTTCATTCCCCGCAAACTCAACTGCAACCCGCAAAACATTTGTTTATCGTGATACTTTCCGCCTGATCTAAAGCAAGTGGTTGAGATTAATTTTCCAACACTCCCTTAATCACAACTACCGCCATCGACCATTCCCAAAAAATCTATGAGATAAACAAAATTTCCCACTTGCCAATGGCTTTAGGAAGATGTCCTAAAAATGTTCTTCTAAATCGTCGTAGTGTCGCAACACAATTTAACAAATGTTAACTAATTCTTTATGAAATGATATTTAGCATCAATGTGATTTTCCCTCTTAGAAAAGGGCCAAAATTCTTTGATATGAAATTGTGGAATTTTTGTCGCGGAAAATAGTTTTCGTTCCCACTCTCTCATGGCTAAATCACTCAACATTCTTCATCCAAATTTTTTGACATGTTTTTAAGAAGTCAGACGACATATTCAACTGAGTGCCGTTGACAATGATACTATCGCTACTTTCCTTGGAGGTCCAAGAAATGGCTCCCCGAGCCTAAATGAAAACATATCATGACATGCTCTTTTTTTGTCACCAACACTTCCCGCCTATCACTAATGCTGTAACTAACCGAAATTTAAAATCATCTCGTTTCAAAGGTAAAACACCATACTTTCATCCTATCGACATACTTTAAAACTTTGGTCGCTTGCCAATGTGTCTCCTTAGGTGTTTCGTGAACCCTGACACCAAAATGATTGTATACATTATATCGGGCCTAGTTGCAATGGCACATTAGGTCGCCCTCACCACATCTTTTGTATAAATGTCCGGTTGACACAAGCTTGCAAAAAATCTTTCCTTGCTCAACTTCAACCCCATGAGTGTTGGAGTTAGTGTTGGCTTGTTGTTCGCATATTAACGTTTCTAAAATGTCCGCAACATACTTTTCTTTATAGATAAAAATTTCGTTTTCTATTTGCTTCACTTCTATGCCCCAAAAATATCTTAACAACCTCATGTCATTCATTTCAAACTCACTTTTTATGACTCGCTTTGAAATCAACGATGAGGAAATCATCACTCCCCGTAAAAAACAAATCATCTACATACAAAACAACAATAAGAAGTTTACCTGTCACTTTCTTTTTGATGTAGAGAGTAGGTTCGCCATCACATCGTCAAACCCATTGTCCATCGAGTAAGCATCTATCCCGTTATACCATGCACACAAGGCTTGATTCAGCCCATAAATAGATTTCCATAGCCTATACACCTTGTCTTCTTGACCTTCTATCTCATAACTAGGAGGTGTACAACATATACCTCCTTTCAACACAATTCATTTAAGAACATTGATTTCGCGTCCATTTGATACACTTTCCATTTAAATTGCATAGAAATTGACAACACTCTCGATGCGTTGTCTCCATCTCGCGCGACCTGCGCAAATTTTTCTCGCGTAATATCTTTCATGCTATTGCTTGTATCCTTTGACAAATAGCCTTGATTTATGTCTTCTTAATCTTTCCTTCAATATTTCTCTTGGTTTTATAGACCCACTTCACTCAAATGACTATTTTCCTTACAAAAAAACTTCACTAACTCCCATGTGTCATTCTTTTCTATCACTTTATTTTTTCATCCATTGCCGCAACCCATTTTTCCTCTTGGATCGCACCCTTCAAGTGGATTGGGTCATCTACATGACAAAACAATGCGAACAAATAATTGAGATCAACACAACTATCAACTTCATTTTTCTCATAAATTTCACTTGAATTTCTCGAATTTTGTCCTCTTATGCTTGCGTAAGATGGCCTTGTCATGTCACTTAGTGTCGCGCTTGAAGTATATGGGTTTCGTATCTTTGTGGTGTTCTTAGTGAATCACTTTTCTGATCGTGACATTGTCGTATTATTTTTCGACGTTGTCACTTGTTGATCGCTTTGTTCACTTGTGTTGGTGTAGAGGAGTCACGTTCGTCAAGGAATTACTAGTTGTGTCAATTTTTTGATTTTTCTTCATGTGGTGTATATGTTTTCACATTGGTAGTCTTCTCTAAAATTACATCCCATGCTTCCTCTTGTATGAAGTGAAATATCTCTGCGGATTATGAATTTATTGGTTAATGGATTTTAGAGTTTGTAGTCCTTTAGATTCATCATCGTATCCAAAAATATACATTTCTCCCTTGATGTCCAACTTCTTCCTCAACCCAACCGGGACATGTGCATATGCCACACACTAAAAAACACTCATGTGAGTGACATTATGATTTCTTCCACTACATGCTCTTCAGAACTACGTTCTTAATGATTTTGGTTGGACACCTATTAATGATATATATTGCACAAGCAACAACTTTAGCCAAATAATCATTTGGAAAATTCTTTGCCTTCAAAGACACGCCATTTCCACACGACCCTATTCTTCCTTTCGGCGACACCATTTTGTTGAGGTGTATACCTTGTTGTAAATCTCTTTGGGAATTCCATGCTCCCCGCAAAAATGTAGGAAGTCACTTGTGATGTATTCGCCACCTTTTTCGTCCTCAAAACTTTGATGTAGTGTCCACTTTTCTTCTCAATAAGAGTTTTGTATTGGCGGAAGTGCTCAAACACATCACTTTTTCTATTTTAAGAAGTAGATCCATGTCTTCCTTGTATAATCATCTATGAAAGTCAAAATATAATGGTCGCCTAATTGATGGTGTTTGCATTGGTCCACATAAATCGAATGGAAAATTCCAAGGGTGCCTTTGCCCTTATAGACTTTCCCCGCTGGAAATGATTCTTTCTATTGCTTGCCCAATATGCTTCCTTCACATTAGTCAAGTGTTTTTCTATGAGTGGGAATCCTTTCACCATGCCTTTCTTATGGTAGAAATTAAACCTAAAATTTAGATGACCAAATATAAAATGCCATAGCTAATTTTCATTTTTTAACCTCTTCTTCAAAGTTTACTTGTGTGACAACTGCTACATTTCTTTAATATTCATGAATTCCTTGATGGTTGTGCTTGAGCACCTTCTTCCTTTAAAACTAATTTTAACATGAGAGGAAACATTTATGGTTTGTCATATGAAATTTTGCAATCAACCTGCCTCGCTTGGAGACTTATCCAAAATTATGCATACATCATTTTTGAAAAAGGAATTGTATCCCTTTTGCATGAGTTGTCCAATGCTTATGAGGTTATGTTTCAAACTAGAAAAAATAAACATCGAAATGTATTTCTCTTTCTCCCTTCTTTGTTAGAATTTCTACCGTAGCTTTGCCCATGACAAAGACTTTTGTGTCATTCCCTAATGTCACTTCAGATTTCACACTTTCATCTAAATTGGAAAATATTTCTATGTTCCCAAATATGTGGTTGCTACGCCCTATATCTAGAAACCATACATCTCCTTATTTTTCTTGTGCTACATTGCAAGCTAAGAACATGTTATCATGGTTTTGATTTTCCTTTATGAAATTTTCACTTGGTTTCCTACTTATGTCATATTGATTCTTTCCACATTCATTTGCATAATGACCATATGTCTTACAATAATGACATTAAACTTGCGATTTATCATACCTCCGACCTTGTGCTTGATTCTAGCTTGGGCCTTGGCTTGGATTTTGATTACTACCCCTTCCACTTGATCTTGATGGGATGCTTCTTCCACCTCTCGTGTGGCTTCTTCCACTTCTTTATAATTTGATCTTCCTCGACCTCTACCTTGACCAAATGAAATCCTTGTGTCTTGAAGGTATGTCGAATGAGATTTTGTTTTTTCTATTTAGTCTATGCTCATGAGAAATTAGTATGCATAAAGCTCATCCACTTAAATTGTGAGAGATCATTTTTTTCCGTAGCCAATAACTATGACTCAAATCTTGTTGGCATACATCTCAAAACTTTCTCACCTATTCTCATTTCTAAGTGTCTCACCGAGACCTCGATTTGAGTAACCAATCCAATTACATGTGTGTAATAAACAAGTCTACATTTCGTACTCTTTTCATACAAATTGTCTCAAAATATCTTCTCAACATTTGTAGTTTTGTTTTCTTCACCTTTTCCATACCCTAATAGGTTGTTTGGAGGGTATCCCATGCTTGTTTGGACTTAGTTGTTGCTACACACTTCTGGAAGATATTTTCATGCACTACCTAAAAATATAGAATAGGGCCTTTGATTCCTTCTTCCGTTGTCCCTCCACACATAATTTTCTTCTTTTGTCAAAGTATTGTATGCTACCGTACACATAATTTTCTTCTTTGTCAAAGCATTGTATAAGTTAACAGATTCATTTTCGGTTCTAAACCATTCTCCACCAATTCCTAAATGTCTTGAGAAGAAAATAGAGCCTTCATTGTAATAGCAAAATAATCATAATTTTTACAATTAAACTGAGGTATTTGTGGATTTGTAAATACTTTCTCCCTATTGGAGAATACACTTCCAACAAAATTTCTTCAATTTTTTTTTAAACTTGCAAGAAAAAACACTTGGTGTAATGAAACTCTAACCTGCTCTCATACCATGTTAAGATTTTTAAGACAAGGGAAATTCTTCCTCAATACACGCTACCAAAAAAATGCCTTCAAAAACAACCTTTCACTTTCATTAAAAACACTTCATGTAATGAAAGTTTAAACAAACTCAATACCATGTTAATATTTTTAAGACAAGGGAAATTCTTTTCCTCAACACATAAAGATGTGGAGAGGTCTTAATTGATAAAATGACTTGCGGAAGTCAATACCAATAGCTTTAATATAGAGTGGGCGTAGGATTAAAATCACAACTATAATGGAGCAAAGAAAATCAAAGAGATTTACTCACTAAGTGGAAACAAAGTGGTGGTGGTAAAATTCACACGTGAAATCAGAAGCATATGTCAAAAACCAAACTTTATATTATAACTTCAAACATGAAATACATTCATATATGTAGGTTGCACCTCCACCAAGAAACACTACCCTTTTACCTGAAGAGACTTACATTCACCAGGGTTGCAGAGGTAACACACAATAAAACTCTATAACTATTGTTTTTAATACAATGCATGGGTGAATTAATACAAAGAAAGAAATACAATATTTTTAACGTCTACGAGGCTAAAAAATAACCTATGGGATGATTTCTCCTCCATCCGGCTCAGATTCATCCCTTTGATATTTTCCATATGCTTTTACCAACATGAATTAAATTTCCATTTGACTTTGATTATTTTGTTCATTGTGGAATGGGTATTTCATCCTCCTATTTAGAACTAGATTCAACCCATGTCCTTGCCCTCGCAAACTCAATTCAAAAGCCGAAAACATTTACTAAGGTATGGTTGTTGCTAGTTTATTTAACGTGGTGGTTGAGATTAATTTTCCAACAAAAATTATGGCACCACATTCCATAATTGTTAATTGAGTCAATCCAATACATTCACATAGTGATGTTACACACACCCAAAGTTTTCCAATCAACTCTTGTGGGCTTATCAACTCCTATATTCCTACCGTCTACCCAACTTAGTGTTCCTAAATTGAGAGGTCATAAATTTTCAACTAGGGCTAGTAAACTTTTGAAGTGAAGTGCAATATATGTGCCTAGGTATTTTGTTTCTCACTACGTTGTGTTTAGTGTTTTTTTTTTTTTCAATGTTTTTGATTTTGTGTTTTTATTCTAAGATGGCAAAGAGAAGTTGTTGGACACACTAAAACAGAGAAAAACCTATTCTAAACTATGTGTGGCACTTGAGAAATCGAAAAATGCAAAATTCTTAACAAGAAAAATAACTCATAGAAAGAACTAAATAACTCATAACATGAATTCAATAACTCATAACATGAACTCAATCCCATTCGTTCATTAGAAATATGTTTGAATAGCTTGAGAAAAGGATAAGTTAGTGCCATGAGGTTCCTCTACAAATGTACCATCTACAAGATCACAGAAAATCTTATCCATGGCTAGAAATTTGCTGGAACATATTTGGAAAATATAGTCTCGCAACATGCTGAGGAAATATACTCTAAATTAACCTATGACACCGAAATTAATCCATTCTACAAATTAAATTGTCACTACTAAGCCTTATCTTAAGTTAGAAGTCTTTGGAATAGTTTTGGGAAAAGGCTATTTGCACAATTATAAGAGATTGCGTAATAGTCAAGGCCTTGAACCGATATCACTAGTTCCCCTCATTCATATGATGATGTATTGGAAGAGATTAATAACAAGAGTAGTTTGTAAATAATGAAGGTCAGAAGTCTAATTCAATCCAGTCAATCAAACCTGGAAACATGTGTTGACTATAAATTAACTAGAATGAAATTAAACTAACTTGAAACATAGTGAACAACCGAATCAGGGTGCTATTAACTCCTGTGAGTATTACAACTAGACTAAAAATGCAACTAATCACGTAAATGTTTCGGGTCATTCATTCGGGGTTAGTGGTATTTGAATAATTCATAGAACAAGACCGTCGTAACATGTGATGTAAATGAGCGTAAAATATAAAGTTCAACCAAATGCAAATAAGCTCTAAAACACCATGCCTATGTCTCATCCAAGGTTAGTGATATTTTTTAAGAGTTTGTAAGAACAAGACTAGTCGTAACAATTGATGTAATTGAGCACAAAAACATAAAGTTCAAGAAATGAAATCAACTCCTAAAATACTATAGTTATATCTCATTCAATGTTAGTGATATTTCTGAATAATTCGTAAGAACAAGACTAGACTCGTAGCATCCACCAAGAATATAAAACACAAAGTTCGTAAAATCACTTAAACTAGGAATGCAACAAGGCTAAAGTTACTTATCTAAACAATGTGCACAAAGCTTCTAAGAAGTAGGGCCCTCACCAACGGATTAGCATGTACAAATATCCTCAATATTGCCTTAGATCTGCAATAACCGCATTCTTTCATTAAAGGAAAATTATTTCAAAAATAGAGTATTACTATTTCTCCGAGATCTAGCAAACAAAACATAAATCTAGCTAGTCGTTTCTGCCTCCCGAGTCATTCTTATAAGAAAATATATAACTCCGCTTCGAGATAAAATAGGAATAAATGTCTTTACCAACTAAAATCAAATTAGAACTTCCGGGTGGTGGTCTCGTACTATGATTAAAACATACATCCGTACACCTTGTCCTATTACAAGTCTATCTCTTAGTTTTGGTTTCCCACGTGTATAACCACTGTGAAATTTCGCTCGTACTTCGTAGGGAGAAAGGAATGATGTGGATGAAGTCCGGAATTCACCCATATGCGTTTTTTCTTTGAGGTGACACCTAGAACCCGTGAGAACATGAAGACAAGCTATGAATACTCAACTAGCTATAGAATGGATGCATTCTATAGCTAAGTCTAGTAAGAAATTACTACAACAACAAAACCATAAAAGGTAGCAAGTTAGTCATTATATACATTCTTAAAGAAATTTTAATTAATCGTATTGATCATTTATGCCCGTAATTGATAAGGAACAAACGAAATGAAGTGAAATGTGGTGAAATAAAAGGACATCTTTGGGGCTCAACATACCCCACCGTGTTTTTTGCATGTCCTCATGCAATCAACTCATATATTCCGAGACTTCTCAGGAAATCTAGGCTCCTTCTTCTCCGCTTTGCCCGATAGTTAATGGCATCCTAGGCTTCTTTATGAACAACAACTTGGAATCTCAAATTTATAAGTGCCTCGCTCAACTTTTTGTTTTTCTTCTTCAATTTCTCACTAGCCTTGTACAACTTTTCTCCATTTGCAGGCAGAGAGAGAGTCGTATTCATATCACTTTTCACCTTAACCTTCTCCTTTAAAACTTCATTCTCATTCTTGATATGCCTATTGAGCACTTCTAACTCATATTTGTCTCTTATTAGTACACCAATTGCAGATTTTGGTGGCTAGGAGTTCGTCTCTACTTTCGAGGCTCTCTTCTCTAATGTCTCAACATAATTGTAAATTTGTTGTTGTGCTTCGGGTCTATCTCCCGTAGCTCCTTCATCAAGATCCTCTTCATATTGGTACTCAAGTGATCTAACAGTTGGTGTATCTTCATCCTCAATGTTTATGATTCCCATTTGTCTAATCCCCGTTTTCTTCAATATACCTCTAAGTCTCTGGCTTTGTCTTGGTTGAGATGGTCCTTCACCTTCTCCTTGGAATACATTCTTATCATCTTCTACTTTTTAAGTTGTTTCCTAATTTCTACCAATTTCCTCGAAATTATCTCTTCAATCGTCCTCTTGTATAGACTTACCAGCTTTAGTTTCAACAACTCGAAATTTTTCTTCTCCGGCTTCTTCTTGTAGGCTTGCCTTCGCATGGAGGTTCCTTGTCTCTTTTCAAAGTTGATTCCTCACTAGAAAATTAACCCAATTGTCTCCCACTTTTCTCAAATGATTTTCAATTAGGATTTTAACTAGGTTGTGGTGGTACAAAGTGGTTTCCAAGAATTGAACCCTCTTTTGTACATTAGAGGCCATTCTCTTTAGACTATGAAGTAGGAAAAACGGTAAATTGATTTCTTCCTCTAAGAAATGCATCATTAACCGAATATGATAAACATAGAGGGTACCAAAACTTCCCTCACAAGTTATAAATTTTTGCAAAATGAGCAACATATTCCGCCATTTATTCTTCAGTTCTGAGCTAGGAATACCCTTATTAAAAATGGAAACATCCATACCTGGTGTTTTAAGCATTTGCCTCCATGCCTCATTATGAAATTCTCTATTTTTGAACCACCATTCTCCTTGCCTGGGTAATTTTGTTGCTTCTGAAATGAAAGCCTCTATAATAGTGAATTTAATATCTCCTATTTCGACCTCTGCTCCATTGAAGGATCGTGCAAATGTTTTAGTTACCTCTTTATGAAAACCATTAAATTTTTCCAAAAATTGTAACCACCCAACCTACTGTAGCATTTCTCTGATTTATGGATAACCTTCCAAGTACTTGGTTCCAACTGGTTCGGATCTTACTATGAGACCCGTAGCTTCTCTTTTCAATCTTCAATTTACTACTCTTCTATCCACTGTGAAAATGGTTGTTTTTTCCCCAAATGTGCTGTTCTCTGTTTATGCAGTAGGAATTAGCTGCGGAAGGATGATATGAAGGGATTATAGAATGAGTGAAATGTGGCGAGGGTGATTTACACGAATTAATGAGTTTGAGAACCATTATGGGAGAAAATACCACGGAAACATTTCATAAGCAATTCAAAATCATCATTGAATACTTCGGCCTAGTGACGTGACTGATTAGGTCACTTCAGTACTTAATTGTTAAGTTTTAAATGATGATTTGAAATGGCGGAGTGGAAAGGATTTTGTCCAAATTTTTTATGATAGGTTTGATAGGCATGATCAACATGACTAATCAAAATAAATTTTTGAATCATACATGACTTAAGTATACTAAAAATTTCATAATCTGTCATTATACTAATTTTACAACTTTACCTTTGCCTTTCCCTTAATTTTTGTGGTTCTGATATGCTTTGTCCTCCTTTGAAAAATCATTGATTCTTCAGTCTTCATAATGCCTTTAATTTTTCTTGTTGTCATAGGTGTGCAGGATCAATTTGCTGCCGATCAGGTGATTACTGGATAGTTGCCTTCAGGATCTCTGGCTGCAGAATGTCTGGCTGGCTGCAGAATGTCTAGCCGGCTGCAGAATGTCTGACCGGCTGCAGAATGTCTGACTGGCTGCAGAATATACCTGTAGGAGCTTTGAAACATGGAATGGAATGGTTTAAATCATAAATGGAATGTTGTGTGAAATGAGTTAATGGATCATGAAATATGGTGAAATGGAATCATGGGTGAAGTGAAATGTAATGGAATGAAATGAATCACGATTGTTAAGTGGAATGAAACATAAAAAGTGTTCTGCAATTCATAACTTGTAACACTCAATCTGCAGAAAGAGATCAAATTTAGAAATCTGAGATGGAAATGAAATGGGCCATGGAATGGAGCAAATGAAGTATGGATGAATGGAATGAATGAAATATGAATGAATGGAGTGAATGAAATATGAATGAAATGAGACATGGTGGAGTGAAACTTATGATTTTGTAATGACTGCTTGCAGAAAAAAATAAATTTGAAAAGCTAAAGTGTCAGAAGGATTCTGATTTTCACTTTATCTTTTTTGTATAAACATGCTAATTAGTGATTAGTTTTCATGTTTATACTTTATTATTTTTCTTCTTTTTTTTATTATTTTTGTTTTTTAATTTTTTAATTTTTATGCTTTTGAATTCAGAAAATTCAACTAAGTTGATGAAGAAGAAAAAATCTTCTTCATTAACTTCACATCACTGTTTTCCTGAAATCTCTTGAGAAATTCTTCTCTTGAAAGTGGCTTATGATATAGCTTCAATCTATGACCATTTACAAGAAAAGTGACCTTCTCTTCATCTATTTTCCTGATTTTTATTACTCCATTGTCAAAAATTCTTATAATTTCATAAGGCCCAAGCCAATGTGTTTGGAATCTACCTTGAAAATCCCTGAAATTTGAATCAAACAAGAGAGCCCAGTCACCTTCTTTGAACTTCTTTTCCTTGATGTACTTATCATGCCATCTAGTCCTTTGCTGTTGGACTCTACTTGTTTTCTAAACTGCATCTTGTTTGATCTCATCCAATTCATTAATCTGCTCCAATCTGTGCTTTTATGCCTCTGTTAGATCAAGTCCTAGCTGAACTGCCATTTTAAAAGTTTGAATATGAAACTCTATGGGAAACAAAACTTGTTTTCCATAAACAAGTTCATAAGGAGTATGGCTTGTTGTGCTTCTCCATGTAGTTCTATAGGCCCACAAAGCTTCAGGAAGCCTGTCTACCCAATATCTTCTATGTAAATGGACAGTCTTTGTTAGGATCCCTTCAATGACTTTATTGGTAGATTCCACTTGACCATTTGCTTGTGAATGATAGGGAGTAGATTTTCTGTGTCTGATTTTGTACCTCTCCATCATTTGTTCCACTAGCTTTGATGTAAATTGAGCTCCTTGATCTGTAACAATTTCCCTTGGGACACCAAAACGAGTAAAAATATCCTCAAAAAGAAAATTAACTATAGATGCTTTAGTAGCAGAAAGTAATGGCTTGGCCTCTACCCATTTGGTAACATAATCAGTGCAAACTAATATATATTTCTTTTGTCTTGATGGAGGACTAATAAGTCCTACAAAATCTAAAGCCCATTTTTCAAAAGTTTCAATATGTACCTGAGGCTGCAATGGCATCTCACCTGAAGGAGAAGGTTTCCCTACCCTTTGGCAACTGTCACACCTTTTGACATACTCTTTAGCATCTTTAAAAAGGGATGGCCAATAATATCCTAAATGAAGGATCTTATAAGCTGTTCTTTTATCAACAAAGTGTCCGCCACAAGGTTCATCATGACATGCCTTGAGGATCTCAGGCATCTCATCTTCCCGAACACATCTCCTAATGATAAAATCTGGACCTGTTTTGTATAACTCATTAGAAACCCATGAATATTTTGCACTATCATAAATGATCTTTCTTTTGTCTCTTGCATTCATTATTGAAGGAAATTTCCCTGAAACTAAATAATTAGCAATGTCAGCAAACCAAGGAGTCTGAGTAGAAATTGCAAAAAGATATTCATCAGGGAATTGATCTTCAACTGGGGTATTGTCTTGGATGTTTTGGAGTCTAAATAGGAAATCAGCTACTGTGTTTTGTTTTCCAGGCCTATCTAGAATGGTAATGTTGAATTCTTGTAAAATCAATAACCATCTTATGACTCTGCCATTAGTAATTGATTTGTTCATTAGATATCTAATTGTAGAGTGATCTGTGTGAACAAAAGTTTCATAGCCTGTTATATAGTGTCTGAATTTGTTTATGGCATGAACAACAGCTAAAAACTCTTTTTCAGTTACATTATAATTTAACTCTGAAGGAGTCAAATTTTTACTTGTATAATAGATGGCATAAGGAATCAAGTCTTTTTGTCCCAATACTGCTCCTAGAGCTGTATCTGAGGCATCTGTTGAAATATGAAAAGGTAACTTCCAGTTAGGTCCCCTTAAAATAGGTGCTTCAGAGATTTTTGTTTTCAGGGTTTCAAAGGCTAACTGGCAATCAGGATTCCACTTGAATTCACAGTCCTTGGTAAGTAATTTGAAAAGTTGAGATGCTATCTTGGTGAAGTTTTCTATAAACCTTCGATAATATCCTGTAAATCCTAGAAAACTCCTAACATCTTTTTGACAACTTGGAATAGATAAGTTAGAGATGAATTCAACTTTTGACTCATCAGCTCTAATCCCATCCCCTAAAATGTGATGTCCCAAAACAATTCCTTCAGTAAACATCATAAAACACTTTTCATGACTTAGTGAAAGATTTGCTTCTTTACATCTCTTTAAGACTTTTTCCAAGTTTGCTAAGGCTTCTTCAAATGTGTTTCCATAAACTGTGAAA
Organism: Pinus albicaulis; assembly: GCA_034641835.2. NCBI lineage: Eukaryota > Viridiplantae > Streptophyta > Pinopsida > Pinales > Pinaceae > Pinus > Pinus albicaulis. Next base: position 89,356 of record JAXQQM020059472.1, read on the forward strand.
TCATCCATATATACCTCTACATAATCATGTATTAGATCTGAAAAGATTCCTAGTACTGCCCTTTGAAATGTTGCAGGTGCATTGCATAGTCCAAATGGCAATACTTGGTAAGCATAGGTACCCCAAGGACAGGTAAATGTGGTTTTGTCTTGATCTTCAAGTGCTACTTGAATTTGGTTATAACCACTAAACCCATCTAAAAATGAAAATTACTTTTTTCCAGCTAATGTATCTAACACCTGATCTATGAAAGGTAGGGGAAAATGATATTTAAGAGTAGCTTTGTTTAATTCTCGGTAGTCAATACATACCCTCCATTTACCATTTTTCTTTGGCACAATTACCAAAGGAGAAACCCACTGACTATCTAAAATGGGATAGATAAAGTTAACATTTAACAATTTCTGCAATTATTCCTTAACAATCTCCCTAAGATTTGGATTCATCCGTCTTTGAGGTTGTCTAATTGGTTTACAATTTTCCTCTATATAGATGTGATGAGTGCAAGTCTTGGGGCTTATCCCTTTCATATCAGTGTACTCCCATGCATATGCAGAAGAATGTCTCTGTAAAATCTTGACTAGCTCTTCTTGTTGAGATTTCTCTAAGTTCTTGTTTATGTTTAAGGTTTTGCCTGGAAATATCTCAATTGTAGAGTTGCTGAATTTATCCATGGAATAAGGAGACATCTGCCTTGATGATAAAAGCTCAATGTTGGATTCTTCTTGAAATTTTTCATGCTTATATTCCGAAGAGGATTCAAATTTTTCTAAGGTATTCAAAATCTGGCTATCTTCACTAATTTTTGAAATTGTGAAGAGAGGTTGTAAGTCTTCTTCATCCTCTATCCATTGAGTATCATCTAATTCTGTAATTGTTCTTGCTGGAGGATACAAGGTAAATTTCTTGGTTGAACTACCATCAGAGATGTACATATCACCGGATCTACAACTAATGAAAGCATCGGCTGTAGCTAACCAAGGTCTTCCTAATATAATAGGATGCCCTCCTAGATTATTCTTAGGAGTTAGGATCATGAAATCCACAGGGTACTCCCAAGAATCTAGGGACACTGGAATGTCTTCTATTACCCCATCAGGTTTGATCACAGATCTGTTTGCTAATTGTAATAATGTGGGTGTAAAAAGAAGATTAGGAAGTTTTAGTTTATCCATGATTTGTCTACTCATGATATTGATTGCTGCTCCTAAATCAATAAGTGTGTTTTGGATCTCAATTCCATTGATGTGTATTTTAACAACTGGATTTCCTGGGTCTAGATACTTTGGAATGGCAATCTTACCCATCATGATATCTGCTATTTTTTCTGCCAGTTGAATTTTCTTTATCTCTCTTATTCTTTTTCCTGTTTTCTTCATGCTCAACTCCTTTATTGTCTTTGCTAAGATTGGAATTTCCTTGATAGCTTGAAATAATGGGATCTTAATACAAACATTTCTCAGCTCATCCAGGAAATCATAATTAGGCACCATAATTTGTTTTTCTACACCCCTATCAATTTGTAATCTTTCTGGAAAGGGAGGTGTAGAAGTGGATGTTGATGGCTACTCTAATATAGGAGTTGAAATTATTGGTTCTTTTTTTTTTTTTTCAATGTTTGGGTCTTGGAAAGATGTGTTCTCTTCAACACTTTTATTTATCCGTAGAGAATCTTCCTCAGAATTGTCTTGCTCTTGTATGATTACAGAAGGTTTCCTTTTTTCAAGTATTCTTCCAGACCTAAGTTGAACATCACTAAGGTCTAAAGGAGTGATCAAATAAGTTGGAAACTGTTGGCCTTCTATCATGTATGTGTTCTGAGGATTTTTATTGTTGGGGTTTGGTATAGGTTGGGCAGGCAACTGATTTGTTTTCTGAGGAAATGGTAATGGAAGTGGTTGATTGTGATGTTGTGGATTTTGAGGATTTTGTTGAAAGTTTTGTTGAGGAGGAAAATGTGAATATGGTGGATAGGGTGGTGGATACTAATAGTACTGAGAGTATCTTCCATAGGGATTTTGTGCTCCTTGTGCCCAAGTTTGTGATTGATTTTGAAATTGGGGCCAAGGTTGCTGCCAAGAATTCCAATTTGGTGGGGGTTGATTATACAATTGATCATGAAATCGTTGTGTTTGAGGTCCTTGCCAAGGCCTCCTGGAGACAAAATTGAGAGATTCTATGGAACTTGTAGGAGTTTCTTCTTGAAAGACATCTTTAAGACCAAGAAGTGAAGGGAAACTTTTGGTCTCATGTTTTTCTGAACAAATTACACAAGTCTCCACAACTTTTGCATCCAAAGGGCACTCTCTCAAGGCATGTTTCTTTCTACATTTGGGACAAAATATTGCTAAGGCATCAGATTCAGTTTTCTGCTTGTTTTGTAACTTAAGGGTGTCTATTTGTTCACTAAGACTCCCCAAAATATCAGATTTTAATTCATCAAGCATATGTCCTATTTCTGCCCTACTTACTGTCCCAGAAGCAGATTTACTTGCCCTTGCAAGAGCAGGGTCTCTTGGTCCTTTTACAGTTTTAGATTTCCCTCTTGAAAGGTTGATACATAATTCAACTATTTCAGGTAATGTGAGTTGAGATATATCCCCTTTTCCCATCATGTTAAGGATATCTAACCATTCATCCCTAATTGTCTTCAACAAGAGAGCTTTCAAGGTGTCTTGGTCTAGGTTTTCCATTTTTTCTCTTTTGATGTTGTAGTTAAATCTCTCCAACAAATCTTCCAGATTTTCATCTTCTTTTTGTAGCATTTTAAACACTTCCTCCTTATGGTTGACTGGCATACAGTAATCCAAATACCTCTCTAGAAATGCTTGTTTCATGTCTTCCCATGTCCTAATAGAAATGTTGATCAAACTCATAAACCACTTCAATGCTGCTCCTTTCAATGTTGAAGGAAATAGTTTAAGTTTTTGAGCATCTTGTAAGTAGTCATAGGTTCTACATAGGACTTCAAATTCAAATAGGAAGGTTTCAGGATCTTCAGTTTTAAGTCCATAAAATTTTGGAAGGACAGAGGGTGAAATGTTTTTCATAGTTGTATTAGTTTCTTCATCAACTATAGGAAACCCAAAAGAACTTCCCATTTCTCTTCTACCTCTTCCTCTGCCTCCTTCTCCTTCTGCACCTCTACCTCCTTCTCCTCTACCTCTACCTCTACCCCCTCCAAATAGTGTGTGTTCTCCATTAAAAACTCCTGCTCCCCCTTCTTCTGCCATAGTTGATTCTTCTGTGGAAGTTGAAAAGTTTAAGTCCCTAGCAGGGGTTCCTGAATCTTCTTCTAAGACAGGTTCAGTGGGTAAAGTGGAAGGTCTTTCTAATGGAATATCTGATCTTAAGTCCTCTGGAAGTCTAGGATCAGTAAAGGATGGAATGTGGGTTTGAGTTGGAGGTGTGTTGGCTCTTGGTCTTGGTGAAACAAGTGGTGTTCTAGGAATCAAGCTTCTGCTTCTTATGAATCTACCCCTTGAGTCTCTTTCTCTACGCATATCATTGTTTTTGGGAGGTAAGAAACAAGGCTACCTAGTTACACTTCCCCGGCAACGGCGCCAAAATTTCTGCTCAGCTTAGTGTTCCTAAATTGAGGTCATAAATTGTCAACCAGGGCTACTAAACTATTGAAGTGAACTGCACTATATGTGCCTAGGTATTTGTTTCTCACTATGTTGTGTTTAGTGTTTTTTTTTTCAATGTTTTTGATTTTGTGTTTTTATTCTAAGAAGAAAAGAACTAAGTTTTGGCAAAGAGAAGTTGTTGGACACACTAAAACAGAGCAAAACCTATTCTAAACTATGTGTGGCACTTGAGAACAGAAAATGCAAAATTCTTAACAAGAAAAATAACTCATAGCAAGAACTAAATAACTCATAACATGAATTCAATAACTCATAACATGAACTCAATCCCATTCATTCATTAGAAATATGTTGGAATAGCTTGAGAAAAGGATAAGTTAGTGTCATGAGGTTCTTCTAAGTAAACAAAAATCTACAAGATCACAGAGAAAATATTATCCATGGCTAGAAATTTGTTGGAACATATTTGGAAAAGATAGTCTGCAACAGAGTGAGGAAATCTACTCTAAATTAACCTATGACACTGAAATTAATCCATTCTGCAACTTAAATGGTCACTACTAAGCCTTATTCGAAATTTAGAAGTCTTTTGGAATAGTTTTGGGAAAAAGGCTATTTGCACAATTATAAGAGATTCCAGAATAGTCAAGGCCTTGAACTAATATCACTACTTCCTGTCCATATGATGATGTATTGGAAGAGATTAACAACAAGATTAGTTTGTAAATAATGAAGGCCGTGAAGTTTAATTCAAATAGCTAATAAAACTTGAAATAAAGTGACCATAACTGAACTAGAATGCAATTAAACTAACTTGAAACATAGTGAACAGAAACTGAACTAGGGTGCTATTAACCTCCGAAGTATTACAACTAGAATAAAAGTGCAACTAATCACTGAAATGTTTCAGCTCTTTCTCATTTGGGGTTAGTGGTATTTTGGAATAATTCATAGAACAGGACTGGCTGTAACATGTGATGTAAATGAGCATAAAAATATAAAGTTCAACCAAACGCAAGTAAGCTCTAAAACACCACAGCTATGTATCATCCAGTGTTAGTGATATTTTGGAAGAGTTCGTAAGAACAAGACTAGCTATAACAATTGATGTAATTGAGCACAAAAACATAAAGTTCAAAGAAATGAAACTAAATCCTAAAATACTACAGTTATATCTCATTCAATATTAGTGATATTTTGGAATAATTCGTAAGAACAAGACTAGACTGTAGCATCCAATGCAAGTGAATATAAAAGACAAAGTTCATAAAATCACTTAAACTAGGAACGCAACAAGGCTAAAGTTAGTTATCTAAACAATGTGCACAAAGCTTCTCGGGCAGTAGGGGCCCTCTACCACTAGATTAGCATACAAATCTCCTCAAGATTGCCTTATATCTTGCAATAAAGTGGTGCTTCTTTCATTAAAGGAAAAGTATTTCAAAAATAGAGTATTACGGTCTTCTGAGATCTAGCAACAAAACATAAATCTAGATAGATGTTTCTCGGTCTCCAGAGTCATTCTTATAAGAAAAGTACATAAATGCCCTTGAAATAAAAAAGGAATAAATGTCTTTCCCAACTAAAATCAAATTAGAACTCTGGTGGTATTCTCGTACTATGATTAAAGACATTTGTACAGTCCTTGTCCTATTGGAAGTCTATCTCTTAGTTTTGGTTTCCCACGTGCATAACCACCTGTAGAATTCTTCTCAGACTTCGTATGGATAAAGGAATGCTGTGGATGAAGTCTGGAATTCAGCCATATGCGTTTTTATTTGAGGTGACACCTGGAACCTGTGAGAACATGAAGAAAGCTGCGGAATCGGCAAGTAGTCACAGAATGACTGCATTCTGTAGCTAAGTCTAGTAAAAAATTACTACAACAACAAAACCATAAAAGTGTAGAAAGTTAGTCATTATATACATTTTTAAAGCAATTTTAAGTAATCCTATTGATCATTTAAGCTTGTAATTGATAAGGAACAAAGGAAATGAAGTGAAATGTGGTGAAAGAAAAGGACATCTTTGGGGCTCAACACCTACTTCGTTTTATTTATAAAGTAAAAATTTCCAACATTCAATATTTTTTGTCATATTCACCCTACTATTTAGGAATTTCATGATTTATTTTCATTTGATTTGTTTTTGTGTTTGAAGCAATTGTTACAAACTTTGATATTTGTATCGAAGCAATTGTTTCCTTGGTGTATTCAACTTCGTGAATGCATTGAAGACACTGAACACTATGTGAATATCCAGCTTGATAGTCGGCTTAATGCAATGATTCAGTTGCAGCTCACTATTACTATCTTCAACTTTGTGATATGCATTGGAACATATCTAGAAGGAACATTTGTAAATGGGCTATTTCCCAACGGTTTCCCAAAAGTCTCCCTACTAAAACTTTTGGGGCATTTCCTCTAGGATTATTGGTAATGCCAATTCTGTGTTAAGTTTTAGCCACCTCATTGACTTAAACACAAAAAAAAATTACGCCACATAGTGCTCGCGCCCCCTGTTGATGGCCCTGTAGATCACGTCACCCTTGGAAACAGTTCATGGTGGGTTTTACCTCACTCATCATCCAAATTACCTGGGGTCTAGGGTTCGAGGTGACGTCACTAATCCTAAGTTCCACATGTCATCCTTCATCACTCTTTCCATGTGGATTAGATCCCACATAATCACCGATCCCTTCCTTTCATGGTTTTCCTATTATCAACAATTTTGGGGGGGTTTTTCTCTGTCGAAGTGCATGAGCCAAATTCGAGTCCCAACCCCTACTCTAATATGCTAGCCTGGAATTATAATCCCAAGTGGGCTTGCCTATAATTCCACTGAATCCTCTGGGGTACCAAGCCTCTCAGGAAAAATCCAGGGGCCATCTAACGGTTATGAACACCTATCCACTGACAACCTAGATATGCCATGGTTATGCGCTTTGTTATTGTGCCTGGTCACTTGGCCTACCAGGCTTGGGTTACCTAGATCTTTCAAGCCCTAATATTCTAGCCCCACAACTTAAGTAATATGTGAATTACTTGGACCTTTCCACCCTCAGAACATGGTCATGGTGGTTCTATTTTACAATGGCCTATTCCGAATTAGTGCTTGGTCAACCAAAATCTTAGTTGTGATGAGTCTGTTATGAACTTGAAATGGTATAATTATAGTTGTATAAGGCCCCTTGGTCTGTATCATATATATATATATATATATATATATATATATATATAGGCTACAGGTTGAGCTTCTGCAAGACTTGGTCCAACTCAGCTTGTAGCTTACAAGTATAAGTATATATATAATTGCTATTCCTCAACTTACAATTTGTAAAACAAGGCCCACTGGCCTCATCATTTTCATGCAATGATCCATCTAATTAAAAAATGTCATCTTCCTCTTCATACATAGGTCATATTAATGAGTTTGTAAACTTAGGATGATTATAGGAATGAACCATTTATTAAGGAAATCATTCACGAGCATTTCTACACAAGAATTCACATTCCTTAATCATGCGAGAAAACAACACTCCTCAACATTCACATGGAAATGATTCCACAAAATAAAAAAATATATAATCCTCATAAGCCCAAAAAATGAGAGTATAGTTATTTTATAAGAGAAATGGAAAGTAAGAGGGGGGCACTAACACTCCACCCAACTATAGACAAGCTACAACCATAGTTACTTGTAGTTGTCACCTCCAAGCCAAATTCCAGTGCTTGAGGTGAAGTGCTCTTAAGATGAAATTTAGCCAATGGGGCAACTAAAATAAGATGCCACAAGCCACACTACCTTCATCCATTGGCTACAAGAGCGTTCACTTAGCTTTTCTATATTTTACAGACATGCTGACATTCATGCTGAGATATTTAAATATATAGATTTATAGCTCACTTTTAGGGGAAGAGAATCAACATCAAGGGAATATTCATTAATGGATAAGCTACTGGTGGGTAAAGGGATCAACTCTCTAGGTGGTTCAACAGTGATTCAAGAACCAAAGCTTCAGCCCTAAGGAAACTTCTAGTAGTTCATCAACCCTCATAAGCACTTGAGTATCTCTTTTTAATATGGTATGTTCAATAATCCACAAGCTTTGAGTGTCTTCTTTAACCTTAATTCAAGCCATTTCTCTCTATAATTTTTTCACCCTGCAAGCCTCTCTCTATGTTTTCACCTCCACCACTGGAGGAATTTTTCGTGTAGTGCTCTTCATTGTGCGTTCTCTTCCATTGTCTCTGGATGAGAGAATGAGAGTGTGTTATTTTTTTTTTATCTACTACTTATGTGTATGTGTGAGAGTGGGAGAATTCCCCCAAATAAATTAGTTGTTTTTATTTTTACCAACTCCACACAAGTCAACTACCTAGGACAACATAACACATGTTTCCTTTATTTTTTTTTCCTTTTTTTGGTTATGGTTGGAGCTAGAGGACACATGGACCTGTATTTCCTCTTTTTAGTTAATTTGTAGCTCATTCAACCCATTTAAAACCACTCAACCAACCAAGAATGATATTTAAAACAACCCATTCCTCAAGCAATCTCCCTCCCCAAGTAATCTGGAATATATGTCCCTTTCTCTCGAGATTTTAAAATATGTCCAGCAAAAAGATTATGTAAAATCCGTCAAAAGAGAAAATCATGCACACTTTTTATTCTGGCTCTCTTGTATATCATCCGACTCGCTTGATGATGACTGGTCCAGATGGTAATAAATCTGACCTTAACTATACCTTCTTCCACTAACCTATCGTAGACATTATGGAGAATACTTGCAATTCTGATCAGAACCTGTGATCATCTCACCTACCACCCCGATTGTCACCACATCCAATCCCTGTTCCTTCTCGTATTGCAGTGCTTCTAGCTCTACAAGCATATCATTAAATCAACAATTTTAGTAGTTGTAGAATTTATGTGGATTGTAGATTTAAAAAATTTTAAAAATTTGTTGTGAAACGAGATGTCAAATTATTGCTTTGTCTTAACTGTCAAATTCTGGAATATTCTAACTAAGATTGGTCTATTGGACAAATATTAGGTTCGATAAACCAAAAATTGGTCTGAGTACATGTTAACCATCATTATCAATATAAATAGTAATCCAATACTTGCTAATGACAGTATCGAAACTACCTTCTTCTTCCAGTGGATCCCCTCTGAATATTTTGAGCCTCTCCGTAATGCCTAGAATGTCATGAGATGCCACACCTTCCCCACATTCCCTGCATTGTCACCGTATAATAATACTATTTTCAATAAGAGTATTATACTATTTTCAATAAGAGGAGAAGAATGGAATATAACCCTGGGTCGCACACAGTAGCATGTACAATATAACCCTAGTGGAGTAAAAGCCAGACAAGCGAGGAGGCCATGAAACCGGTTGCTCCGGTCACGCAAAAAGTGGTTTTGCATGTGAGAGTTGCAGAGGCCATTTTTAGTGGTTTTGACTCCTTCCCCCAAGAATTTACAAGCGTACTCCACTTAATGTGAATTGACTTCTTAGTTTCCCTGTAACGTGTACATAGGATTAATATATATATATAAGTGGATAAGAATGAAAAAAATAATATATCAATGATTAATTTATCTATTATAAGGTGTTTAATATTTTTTATATATTTATCATTAATAATAAGATAAAAATATATCTTCAATTTATAAGTTAAGAAAAATATCAATTTCAAAACCATAATTCTTTTTCTTTCTTTCTTTTTTTTTTTGGTAAAATCAATATTTTTTTTTTATAAATAAAATGTGTTTTTTCCAGAAGAAAAATGGAACTTTCTATTAGAAAAAATAAAAGGTTACATCGCATATGCCATAGCATTCCATAAGTCTAGTTTCCCAAAGGAGAGCATGGAGATATATAGCCATCCAACACCCCTGGGTGAAAGGCAACAAAAAAACTGTGAAACCAGGATCAGTCAGAGACCATTTGAAGAAAAAACTACTGAAATGGAGAATGAGCACAACAACCACAAGAAGGTCAACATTACAAGCCTCCGAACATGGAAAAACACTATACAGATAACTATAATGGCCAAAAAACCATCCAAATCCAGGCCTCTCCAAAGAGGCCGGAAAATACCAAAAATATTATCTTTTAATATACGTTAAGTCCAAAATAAAAGTAAACTGATATGTCAAGATAAACAATAGTGGAAAAAAAATATCAATGCTGGAGAAAATAAGGAAATAAAAACAACTATTCTACTAGATGAGGGGAGGGGAGGCCCTCCATTAGTATGGCTTGGTATCTGACACACAGACCACTAGATCATATTTTTATTCTATCGACCATGAGCCCTAAGCCTATCTAAGACCGAGATTAGACAAATCATCAGCATGTTGGTTTCATTCCCTGTAAATATGACAAACAGAAATCCACGTAAAATGTTGTTTTAGTGACAGAATCTCTTCAAGAATAGGAAGAAGTAAATAATTTTGAAATATCTGAGCGTTGTTAAAGTAATTTATGACATTCAAGGAGTCCCCAAATATTTGTATAGAAGATATTTCCAGGTGAAGAAGGCAGCATAACAAGAGTTTTAAGGTTTGAAGCTTTGCAAAATTGTTTGTCTATGTGCCAAGACCGACAGATGCCGCAAATGAAATATTTGAATTTTTGTGTATGACCATGTCTGCCCCACAGTGACCTTGAGTAGCCACTCCATAAAAATAGGCCCAAGGTATATCAGGAATGATGAATTTATTCAACACCCTCCTGGGACGAGCAGTCGTGGAAGGGGAAGAGGACGCCGAGTAAATGACAGCACTTTCACCTGCCAAAAGAGCTAAGGAGGAAAGGGTGTCTTTAAACACACATTTTTTCCAAGAAAGCTATATGTCCCGAGATATGATGAGTGGAATGCATCTGTGATTAGGATCTTTACACTTCTCCCACCAGGAATTTCATGCCTCGTTGTAGTTATTTCCAATCAAGGAAGAATCTACGTCACAAAGAGTAAGGGTGTATTCCTAGACCTTCCTGGTGAAAAGGAAAGAAATGAATAAATTATCAATAGATTCCTTTGCCTTGTTTCGAACACAACACCACCTAGGACCAGTGAGGAAATGTTTTTGAAGGGTGTCCCAAGTCGGCACTTTCCGACAAAGTATATTCCAGAAGAAAAGTTTGGACTTTGTAGGGCATCTGATTTCCCAAAGAGCCTTATACCACCATTCTTTATTCCCTCCCTCCTTGGAGACCATAATATAGGCATATCCCACCTTTGGAGAGTATAAACCATATTTGGCATGTACCCATACGAGGTGATCAATAGACTCTTTTAAGCGAACTCACATATTTTCCAGCTCCTGTATGTAGGCTTGCCATTCATCCACCCACTGATTTTCTTGACCAATCTCATCCGCATGTTTCCAAGCTTGAGCCCAAATGGTAGCCTGGCCTGGTGAGTTGATCTCAACAAAAATGCTATAGCCTTTTTGGTGTAGGGATTCCTAAAGGCCCACCGAGAGTAAGTAATTTTCATTGCAGACAACCCAAGGGTCCAAACCAATCTTGCAGTGATCCCCATTTCCAATATTCTAGGCAAGTGCTTGACCCACCAGTTCAAAGACCAGGATGGTAGCTTTCCATATGTTGGAGACTCTCTTAGTTTCTTTAACCGGGGATCTAATCCAACCGTCTAGTGGAGTAGGATCAATATATTTTATTCTAACCATTGCAGTCCATAAATTGTTTTCAAACAGTACCCTCCAAATATATTTTCTGCCAACGCCGAGGCAAAGTGGTTTAGTTGTTTGATACCCCAGCCCCCCATTCCTTATGTTTTGCAATCTTATCCTAGGCCACCCACAATAGATTTTTCTTATCCTCCTTGCCCGACCAGAGGAACTTGCTACAAATTCTCCTGATTTTATTAAGAATTCCAATAGGAACCCATGCCAGACTAATCCAGTAGATTAGAATGGCTAATAAAACATATTTTATTAAGGTTAATATCCCCACTCTAGAAATCCACTTAGGACTCCAAATGTTAATTATTTTTTCAATTTTCGAGACCAACCAGAACCAATCCTGTTTGCGGTATCCATCCAGCTTCAGCAAAAATCCCAAGTACTTTATACACGTTCCCAAAGGTGGCTGTAGAAAAGGAAGGAGACCAAAAATCCATAAGAGATTAGCTTAGGGAATGCCTTCATGGGAAAGGGAAGATTTTTTATTGTTGATAGTTAAACTTGTTGCCTTCATAAATAGATTCAAAATATCTTTTAAGGTTTTAACTTCACACAGATTTCCATTGCTGAATAACATGATATCATCCACAAAAATGAGACGTTTAATGATAATATTTGAAGCCACTTCGATGCCCCCTAGGTCCCCAGTTCTTTTAGCATGGTGAATGAGTTGAATAAGGCCTTCAGCCCCCAAGAGGAAAAGTAATGGAGATAGTGGACATCCCTGTCTCAGTACTCTTTGATTTGTAAAGAAATGTGAGGCTGCTCCATTAATAGGAACAATAAAAGAAATAGTATTGATATAGCTCATAACCCAATTAATAAAATCAATATGGAACCCAATATGGGTCAATATAAGTCTAAGATAGAGCCAATTTATTATGTCATATGCCTTGGAGATGTCAATCTTGACAACCATACATTTTTTTTGGGAAAGTTTAATAGTATGGAGGGTCTCTTGTACCACCTCGATGGCTTCATGAATTTGCCTACCATCCAGGAAGCCAAATTGTTCTTTTGAGATGGAGCTTGAAAGAATAGGCTTTAAACGATTGGCAATGGTTTTTGAGATAACTTTATAAATGAAATTACAAAGGGATATAGAACGAAAATCATCGAATGAGGACATGGTATCATTTTTAGGAACGAGGGCCAAGAAAGTAGATTTGATGATGTCATGAACATGGCCCTGAGAGAGAGATTCCTCCACCACATTTTTAATAGCATCCCCTATCAGATGAAAAAATTGTTGAAAGAATTCCACAGTCCAACCATCAGGCCCAAGGCTTTTGTCATCTTGCATAGATTTTAGAATGTGTTCAATCTCGTTTCTTTCCACAAGTGCCAAAAGAAAATTATTACTTTCTTCTTCAGCATAACGAGGAAAAAGCCAAGCATCTTAAATTACTTCCCTAATATTAACCCCATCCGGAGCAAAATATAATCTTTTGAAGTGATTTCTCCCCGTGGTTGAAATATCTTTCAAGGTATTTGCCTTAACCTCTAATGAGTTTTCCATTTCCCAAATGGTATTGGTGTTTTTCCACCCCTTAGCATAATTATGAAAGAATTTTGTATTTTCATCTCTCGCTGCAAGCCAAATGGCCAGACTTCTTAAGAGCCAGATTTCTTCTCTATCACTGAGAATTTTCTTCCTTCTAGTTTCCAGCTCTTTGATCTTATTCCAAGCATTCTCATCCACGTACCCCCGCTCCCCTTCACTATACAAAGAACCCAAAGACTCGTTGATAATATTAATAGGTTCCATATCTTTTTAGGCCTTGTCTTTAGCCCAAAGTATGGTGGATTTTTTAATATTTTTCATATTATCAATGAAATCTTGGGCATCGGAGTAGCCCTCCCCAATCAAGGGGTGCTCCAATTTTTAACCACTAATTGGTGGTATTCCGCCTCCTTAAGCCAGCCAGCATTAAACATGAAAGGTGCAGGAGGCTTCTTGAAAGAACCCACCATCTCCAAGAGTATAGGGGAGTGGTCAGAAATTCCCCCAGTACCAACCCATTGCTGAAAGCCAATAGAACTATTTGAAAAATCATCACTTAATAGGAAATGGTCCAATATTTTTGCAATGCAGACCTCCCCAACTCGATTGTTCCTCCAAGTGGGAAATAATTTAGTCAGAGAAGGGTTGAAGAGGGACCCTTCCTACATCATATTCAGAAAGTTGTCGGCAAGTGGGTCAACTCAGGAACACGAGCCCCGGGCTTCTGATCAACACAAGGAGAAATTTAAGTCACTCACCACAATTAGATTTGGGCCATTCATAAATGATTTACCCCTCAATTTATTATAGAAAGAAACCCTCTCTACACAAGGGCCATATATGTTAAGCACCGAAAAAACAAAGCCCAATTCCATTGAGAAAGCCTCCAGCTAAATCTTGCGACATGCGATCTGTGAGCACGGTCCCACCACCATTCGTGCCACGTCACCTTCCTCGCCATCGCACTTTGCATTGTTTACCTTTTAGTGTGAACACATAAATCTTGCAATTTGCAATTTGTGGGCGGTCCACCTCCGCCCATCAATAGCCCTCCCATGGCCTTTGTTCCACTTTTTTTAGTGTTAAGGAGTCCCACTAACTTCACTTCTGCTTCCACCATCCTTCCTTCAGCTCCACTCCACATAAATGCATCCAACGACTCATAATCTATTTCGCATCCCCTCCACCTTCCGAAGGTTAATGTTGGGTGGGGGTCTGAAATGGATGGTTTCTAATACTGCCTCCGGTTCTACATGGAAAATTGTAGTGATTTCACACCCCTCCACCCCCCCCTCCCATTGAATACCACAAACCATCCAGGCCCCCCTCCAAAATCTAGTTTCCGGTTTGCAATTCCAACACAGCATGGGCTTTTGGGTGGAGCATGAAGTTATGGTTTATTCATTTTGCTCAGGAAACCTCCGCTAAAGGGCCAAGCACGCACAACACAATTGGCCATTTCACAGTAGGAAGTGGAAAGCATGAGAGTTAGAGGGTGGTGGATTTCAAACAACAGATGGAATCATATGATGAAGGCCAGGCCGCTCACCTATCCTCAACCACTTCTCGCCACTCCTTTGGAAGATTATGGAATTTGGCCTCCCTAAACAAATTCTTTTTACTATTAGATCGTACTACTTTGCTGGTAAAATATCGATTTTACCCAATTTTGTTTTGATTTTCTATTTTTTGTCTTGATGCATGCTCTACTAGTTTGTTAGGATATTTTGGTTTTCACCTATGTGGGTCGATCATGAAAGAATATTCAATTGTAAACCTTCAAGGAAAATCCTATTTGTAGTGTGTTCTAAGATGAAATAAGGGTTATGGAATTTTGAAGAATTTTATTGTAAGTTTGTATGATTGTGCTCCCTGTGCTCTGAGACACATATTTGGGAGAGTTGTTTGAACTTAATATGACACAGAGCTATTATTTGGATTCCAGATGGAGTGATGAGTAGTATGTATTTGTTTCCTTCTGTTATCAGTAATCTCCTTTTTATGTGTAATCATCTTTTATGTTATGTTTCTTTGATGGTTCATGTAATGTAGCTACCGGTGATCTGCAATTTTATTCATGAATTCGTGTTTGTATAATGCTCAGGTGTTAATGCTCATGTATTAAGCTTGCTGCACTTCCTTAATTCGCACTGCACGAACTCCTGTTGTTGTCCATATCTCATTCATATCTGTTTCCTCTGAGTTCATGGGGCACAGATTCTTAATCTTCTTAAGCCTGTCTCTTGTGGGGTCCTTCTCAGTTCTCTCTCAACACCTCTACATATTTTAAAGCTTCTGCTCATTGTTTTATGGCCATTTGAAAGCCATCAAGCCTCACAACCTTCTGATCCCTCTCACAGTATAGGGAATTCACATGAGTCGACTCCAAGGTCTTCTCCATCCTTGAACCACCAAAATCATTATTATCTTGACTCATATTCTATCGGAGGCATTTACACACTTGTCCACATTTAACCTCTGATTTTAAGATGTCCTAGGCACTGGTATTTTGCAACTCAAGGTTGTCTCTAGGAACTACAAAAGATACCATGGTGCATAACTGGCGTGTCAGAGCAATTAATTGTTAATAGCTTAGTCCAAAAAACCCACAAAATAACTCATAAATTTGAGCTAGATTATGAAAAATTTCGGCAGAATTTTTTGAAAATATGGCTTACAACTGTCAAACATCAGAATTTTGGGTACCCAAGAGTTTTTGATGGTGTTGAATTCATTTCCACCATAAAAAAAGATTCAAACACTCCACTCCAACTACTTGATTTTTTATTTTTTTTAATTCCTAAAAAAATCTATCATTGAAACTATTTTGTTGCTCCAGTAAACAAGTTAATCTCAAACATTACCCATTAAAATATCCCTTTTACCTTTAAAACTTTGCATAATTGAAAATGAAAGAAAAATTTAAAATACAATGAATAGTATTAAACTGGAAATACCATAACATATTTCATTATGAAAATAAAATTCTACAATAACACATCAATTTTTCCCTCCAATGAAATTTTAAAGAATAAACTATTATTCAATTATATAAAAAGGTATGAGTATCATAAATCGTTTTTTAAATTTTATGCCAAAAATATACATACTTTATTTCAATGTTTGAGAGATAATTCAACTACAAAACTTATTACAACAAAGTTTATTCTTAAATAGAAAAAATAATAAATTTACCAACCAGTTCAAATATATATACTCCTGAAAACATCATTAAGACTTAGACCATGCGCTTGCCTTGTACTCATGTATGGTTGTTCACCATTGCTGCATCCTCCTAATATAAAAAGTGTGATTAATGGAATTTGAAAGAACCCTCTTTCCAAAGGAAATTCCATAAACCGGCTAAAATATCGACCCCAAAATAGCTGCATTGCTATCCAAGTCTGTAGTTTTTATTCAATAACTTTTCCAATGGGATTTTTAACAGAACCTCGGCTTTCTCTTCAACACCATGGAAGTTATATGGGAAATTTTCACGCAGAATTTAGCTGGATTTTGTTTTCCCAGCTTAATCTTCTTGATGAAGCGCAGATAAAATTAAGCCAGCCTTGCCAAATTGCATGGACTTGGTAGATACGATAACACTCGTTTGGTAATACTGACACAGTTAATGATGGTCGACAAGTATTGACTCTTTTCAGGCGGCCACATAATAAGACCATGGTAAAATACCATCTCATGGCAAATTTATATGTGTGTGAGAATTGGAGTTATATCGACTAGTTAGATAGAAGATCTCACTTACTCCGATTATAAATATTTATGTAATTACTAATGGTTTAATCTTGTCCAAATATATACTAAATGCAAAGTAACAATTTAGATGCATTGTATGATGATTTAACAAAGAAATGCAAAGTGATAGTTTGGATGTATTGTATAATGATTTAACAATGGTTATTTCTTCAATTTATATAAATGATTGATAAATATTTATATGTATTAATTTATCATAAAAGTTTTAAAATTTTATAATGCATTTCATATCACTAAAATTTTAAAAAATAACTAAATTGTATATATATTTAAAAAACATGTAACAATAATATTAATTATACAGATTCATTCTCACTTTACTATAGTAATTCTTAACATTTAAATATGCTTTCTTATAATACCATGGACCAATACCATGATTTATTAATATAACATCTTCCAAAATCCATACTTATTTATTTAAAATTAATTTTATAATATATTCAATATCACATAAATAAAAACCATAATTCATTTCAGAATTAAAATCAAAATATATTATACTTAGTTTATTTTAATTTAATTATAACATTTTTTAATCAATTGAAAAATAAAAATGACATATCTATTTTTGAAATAAGTCTTAACCTTCTATTTTAGTTACTACTAAAAATATCAAGTAAAAATTTAATTATATCATCCATTTATTAATTATTTATAATTAAAATAAAAATATAAAATCTCTATTTCTAAACTAACATATCACATATCTATGGAATTACTTTCAGAAATAAGAATTTTTTTCTATAGTTGATACATACATAGAACACTACAATAATCATCTTTTCGTTGTATTTTAGGCCATATATCAAAATAATATTATTAAAAAACTGATTTTATATTTAATAACAAGGGTATTAATTCATTTGAAGAACTAAAGAATTTAATAAGATTGAAATAAACACATCGCACTGCAATGAAACTTAGTGAAGTACCCTAGAAAAAAACAAAACACAATCTTGTCTGCAACCAATTTAACACAAAACCTCATACACAGCCATGAAAACACAATCTTGTCTGCACACAATTTAACACAAAACCTCAAACACAACCATAAAACAGAACTTTCCAGAAACTGTTACTGGAGAAAATTAACACAAAACCTCAAACACAGCCATGAAAACACAATCTTGTCTGCACCCAATTTAACACAAAACCTCAAACACATCCATAAAACATAAATTTCCAGAAACCGTTATTGGAGAAAATAAAAATTTGCAGGCACTAGATTTTAAATAATATTCTTTGAATTAAAGTTTTTATCAAACTTTGGGCTGAGACAGTCCAAACCAAGTAAAAGTAAAAGAAAAGGGCCCAAACCTAATTTGGCCATTTCAAGAAGCAAGGTTGCATCAAATTGGATTTAAATGTCTAACTCAGTTGATACAAGTGGTTAAAAACAAGCTTCAAATGTTTTTTTTTTCTCTTTTTTGAAGAAAAAAAAGGGTGTATAACAAATGTTTCAACTATAATTCTGATCATTTTTCTAGAATTTTTTAAACAAAATCTTTTATTTAAACAAAATCTCTTATCTATATAAATTTGAGTGTTAGCTCAATATCTCAAAATTTTTAAGATTTTTAAGATAGGGGAAATTCTTTCCTCAACACACAGAGTTGCGGAGAGGTATTGCAACAAACAAAACTTTATATTATAACTTTAAAAAATGAAATACATTTATAGATTTACATTCACCAGGGGTTGAGTAACATTCACTCGAGGTTGTGGAGTAACACACAGTAAAACCTCTAAGTGTTGTTTTCAGGTGCACACAAGGGTTGTAGAGTAACACATAGTAAAACTTGTAAGTAAAAAATTAATACAACCCATGGGAGAATTAATACACATCATGGAAACATCATGGAAGAATATACAAAAATGATTTTTTGTGTTGTGAAGTTAATGTTTACCCATTCCTTTTACCAACCATGAATCATTTAACCCATGTCCTTGCCTGCAAACTCAATCCGCAGCCTGCAAAACATTCACTGAGGTATGGCTGCTCCTGGTTCATTTAACGGGGTGGTTGAGATTAATTTTCCAACACCCCCCCTTAATCACAAGTGCTACCATTGACCATTCCCAAACAATATCTGAGATTAAAAAAAAATTCCACGTGCCAATTGCTTTGTGAAGATGTCTGCAAATTGTTCTTCTGACCTGCAGTGCTGCAACATAATCTCACTAATGTTAACTAATTCTCTTATGAAATGATATTTAGCATCCATGTGCTTTGTGCTCTTGTGAAAAACAAAATTCTTTGATAGTGAAATTGTGGAATTGTTGTCACAAAAAATAGTTGTTGTTCCCTCTTTCTCATGACATAAATCCCTCAACATTCTTCTCATCCAAACTGCTTGTTACGTCGACATATTTAGCTTCTACTGTTGACAATGATACTATAGGTAGCTTCTTGGAGGCCCATGAAATGGCTCCCGAACCCAAATGAAAAACATATCTTGACGTGCTCTTTCTGTCATCAACACTTCCTGTCCAGTCACCGTTATTGTAACCAACCAGCCTAAAATAATTTGTTTCAGTGTACAAAATGCCATACTCCTTTGTCCCATTGACATAATTTAAAATCCTTTTGGATGCTTGCCAATATGTCTCCTTGGGTGTCTCCATGAACCTTGACACCAAACTCACTGTATACATTATATCAGGCCTAGTTGTGGTCAAATACATTAGGCTTCCCACCACATTTTTGTATAATGTTGGATTGAAACTGCTGCTGCAATATTGCTTGCTCAACATCAACCCCATGATAATTGGAGTTAGTGTTGGCTTGTTGTTATGCATATTGAACCTCACTAAAATGCCTGCAACATACTTTGCTTGATAGATAAAAAATCCATTTTCTGTTTGCTTCACTTCTATGCCAAAAAATATCTTAACAACCCCAAGTCAGACATTTCAAACTCACTTTTCATGAGTTCTTTTAAATCAATGATGAGGAAATCATCACTCCCTGTAAAAATAAAATCATCTACATGCAAAACAACAATAAGAAGTTTACCGTCATTTTATTTGATGTAGAGAGTATGTTCACCATCACATTTTTCAAACCCATTGTCCATCAAGTAAGCATTTATCATGCTATACCATGCACACAGTGCTTGCTTCAACCCATAAAGATATTTACACAACCTATACACCTTGTCTTCTTGGTCTTCTATCTCATAACCAGGAGGTTGCGCAACATATAACTCCTCTTTCAACACTCCATTTAATAACACTGATTTTATGTCCATTTGATACACTTTCCATTTATGTTGCACATAAATTGACAACACTGAATGCACTATCTCCATCCTAGCGACTGGCAAAAATGTCTCCGCATAATATCTTCCATGTTGCTGCTTGTATCCTTTGACAACTAGCCTTTCTTTATGTCTTTAAATCCTTCCTTCAATGTTTCTCTTGGTCTTATAGACCCACTTCACTCCACTGAATTCTTTTCCTTGTGGAATCTTCACTAGCTCCCATGTGTAATTCTTTTCTATCGCTCCTATTTCTTCATCCGTTGCCGCAACCCATTTTTCCTTTTTGACTGCATCCTCAAAGTGGATTGGGTCATCTACATGAAAAGAAAACATGAAAAAATAATTCATACCAGCACTACTATCAACTTCATTTTGCTCATAAATTTCACTTAAATTTTTGAATTTTTGTCCTCTTTTGCTTGCGGAAGATGGGTTTGTCATGTCGCTTGGTGTCGTTCTTGAAATAGACGGTGTAGTCGATCTTTGTGGTTTTCTTTGAGAATCACTTCCTTGAATGCAAAATACTATCATATTATTTGTTGATGATCACTTTTTAATTTCTTTGTTGATGTTGTGTAGGTGTCGGAGGAGTCATCGTTGAGGAATTAATTAGTGCGGTCACTTCATATTTGTCTTGGTTGATGGATTGCAGAGCTTGTAGGCCTTGGACTCATCATTGTATCCAACAAATATACATTTCTTCCCCTTGTTATCCAACTTCTTCCTCAACTCATCTAGGACATGTGCATACGCCACACACCTAAACACTCTCATATGAGTGACATTATGATTTCTTCCACTCCATGCCTCTTTAGGAACTATGTTCTTAACGCTCTTGGTTGGACATTGATTAATGATATATGATGCACAAGTGACAACTTCAACCCAATAATCATTTCGAAAATAATTTTCCTTAAACATACTCCTTTCCATTTCCATAATGGTCCTATTCTTCCTTTCAGCAACACCATTTTGTTGAGGTGTATACCTTTTTGTAAATTTCTTGTGAATTCCATTCTCCCTTCAAAAATGTAGGAAGTCACTTGTGATGTATTTTCCACCTCTATTAGTCCTCAACACTTTGATGTAGTGCCCATTTTGCTTCTCAACAACATATTTGTATTGGCGAAAGAGCTCGAACACTTCACTTTTCTATTTTAGGAAGTAGACCCATGTATTCCTTGTATAATCATCTATGAGAGTAAAAATATAATGGTTGCCCCCAATTGATGGTGTTAACACTGGTCCACATAAATATGAATGGAAAATCACTAAGGGTACCTTTTCCCTTATAGACTTTCCTGTTGGAAATGATTCTCTATGTTTCTTACCCGAGGTGTTTCCTTAAAATTAGCTGTCATGTTTTTCTATGAGTGGAAATAATTTCACCATGCCTTTCCTATGCAAAAAATTCAAACCTAAAAAATTGAGATGACCAAATCTCAAATTCCATAACCAATTTTCATCTTTGACCTCTACTTGAAAGTGTACTTGTGTGACAGTTGCTACATTTCTTTCATCTTCTTATGAATTCCTTGATGGTTGTGCTTGAGCACTTTCTTCATTTAAATCTAATTTTAACTTGAGAGGAAACATTCTATTGTTTGTCATCTGAACTTTTTCAATCAACTATTTTTGGAGACTTATCCAAAATTGTGCGCACATCACTTTTGAAAAAGATAGAGTAGTGTTTTTTCATGAGTTGTCCAATGCGAATGAGGTTATGTTTCAAACTAGGAACAAAATAAACATCAGAAATGTATTTCTTCTCTCCCTTCTTTTTTATAATGTCTATTATACATTTTCCCATGACAGAGACTTTACTATGAGTCGCTAATGTCACTTCAGATTTCAAAATTTCATCTAAATTGGAAAACATTTCGATGTTTCCAGTCATGCGGTTGCTACACCCTGAATTTAGAAACCATACATCTCCTTGTTTTTCTTCTGATAAATTACAAGCTAAAAACATGTTATCATGGTTCTTATTTTCCTTTATGAAATTTTCAATTGGTTGGCTACTTAAGTCATATTTCTTATTTCTACATTCATTTGCATAATGACCATACTTCTTATAGTAATGACATTGACCTTGGGACTTATCATACCCATGACCACGCGTTTGATTCTGGCTTGGGCCTTGGCTTGGATTTTGATTGCTGCCCCTTCTACTTGAACTTGAAAAGCTTCTTTTTCCACCTTTGTGTGGGTTTTTGCCTCTTCCTCTATAGGTTGATCTTCCTCCACCTCTACCTTGACCAAATGAAACTTGTGTCTTGAAGGCATGCTTTAATGAGGAGCGTGTTTCTCTCTGTAGTCTATGCTCATGAGAAATCAGTGATGCATGAAGCTCATTCACTAAAAATTGTGAGAGATCCTTTGTCTCTTCTATGGCCACAACTATGGCATCAAATATTGCTGGAAAAATTATCAAGGCTTTCTCAACTATTCTCCTTTCCTCAAGTGTCTCGCCATGAGACCTGATTTGAGTAACCAAACCAATTACATGTGTAAAAAATGAGTCTACATTCTCAGACTCTTTCATACAAATTGTCTCAAAATATCTTCTTAGCATTTGTAGTTTTGTTGTCTTCACCTTTGCCATGCCTTGGTAGGATGTCTGGAGGGTATCCCATGCTTGTTTGGACTTCATTGATGCTACAATACTTGGGAAGATACTTTCATGCACTGCCTAAAAAATATAAAACATGGCTTTTGATTCCTTCTTCCTGTTGTCCCTCCACACATCCTATTATGCTTGTGTCAAAGCATTGTATACTACTGCATCTACTGGTTCTTAGAAACCATTCTCACAAATTACCAAATGTCTTGAGAAGAAACCAGAGCCTTCATTGTAATAGCCCAATAATCATATTTTTTGCAATTAAACTAAGGTATTTATGGATTATTCAAGCTTGTGTTTGTTACTGCCATTTTAACTGTGTAACAAAAAACTCACACGTAAAAATTTTCTCCCTCTTGGAGAATAGGTTGCCAACAGAATGCCTTGAAAAACAAATTTTAACTTGTAGTAATGAAAGTTTAAACCTGCTCTGATGGAGATGTCTTAATAGAGACAACACAGTTGCAGAAATCAAATCATAAAAATCTTCCTCTTTATAGAGAGTGGCAGAGATTAAAATCACAACTATAATGGAGCAAAGAAAATCAAACATACTTACCCATGGTGAAACAATGTAAAACATAGTGGAGGTGGAAAAATTCACATGTGAAATCTCCAGAAGCATATCATGACAAACCAAACTTTATATTATAACTTAAAAACATGAAATATATTCAGATATGGAGGTAGCGGCTCCTTTACCAGTAAAACACTACCTTTTATTAGGATTTACATTCACATACATGTATGTTCAAAACATACAATCTAAACTACATACATGTATGTTCAAAGCATATATCTAAGACATTAATACATGACAGAGTCAAAAATTAGTACAACGCATAGGCGATTATACAAAAAATTATTTTATGTGTTGCAGAGTTCATGTTTTCCCATACACTTTTACCAACCATGAATTAAATTTCCATTTGAATTTGATTCTTTAGTCTCTTACAGAATGGGTAATTTTCCTCATGTTTAGAACTTTATTTAACCCATGTCCTTGCCTGCAAACTCAATTCACAACCTAGAAAACATTTACTGAGGTATGGTTGTTGCCAGTTCATTTATCGTTCTGGTTGAGATTAATTTTCCAACAAAAATATGGCACCACATTCCATAGCTATTAATTAAGTCGACCCAATACATCCACATAGTGATGTTACATAGACACAAAGTTATCTAGCCAACTCTTGTGGGCTTATCAATTCCTATATTCCTACTTTGTTTTACTTATAAAGTAAAAATTCCCAACATTTAATATTTTTTATCATGTTCACCTTGCTATTTAGGAATTTCATGATTTATTTTAATTGGTTCTGTTTTTGTATTTTAAGCAATTGTTACAAACCTTGGTATTTGTATGGAAGTAATTGTTTCCTTGGTGTGTTCAGCTTCATGAATACATTGAAGACACTGAAAACTATGGGAATATCCAGCTTGATAGTAGGCTTAATGCAATGATTCAGTTTCATCTCACTGTTACTATGTACAACTTTGTGATATGCATTGTAATGTATCTAGAAGTAACGTTTGTAAATGGGCTATTTTTGCCTATGGTTGGAGATTTTGTGTCCGAGGCTCTTTCCATTTTTTTCTCACTATTAGGTTACGCCCATTGGAGAGGGCTACTTCAGACGTGGCCAGAGATAATTTAATGCATACTTTGGTTTTAGTGGCTTTGGTGTTGTCTATGAAGAATTCAAATTTGTTGGATGGTCAAAAATGCCGAAATTCGACAATTTGTTTTTCAAAAAATTTGGTAGCAGGAGTGCTTGAATCTTATTTTTATGGTGGAAATGAATTATTTACCATCAAAAACCCTCAGAACACCCAAAATATTTAAGTTTTACACCTCAATTTACAAAAAATTGTGCTAGATTTTATTAAAATCCTACCTAGAATTTCCATGATTTTCCAGGCAAATTTGAAACGGCCTAGAATTTCCATGATTTTCCAGGAAATTTGAAGTCCTTTAGAATTCACATGGATTGATGTGAAATTTACTGATCCTCCAAAAATTCTTATTCCTCTCTCTCTCTCTCTCTCTCTCTCTCTCTCTCTATATATATATATATATATATATATATATATATATATCGAATAAACCTCAAACCCTTGAATTCATAAAACACGTGCCATGGTATATATATATATATATATATATATTACATTTTTAACAAAATGGTACATGTTGATCTATATAGAAAATTACTACTTCTCATTGCTCACTCATTGAGCACTTTCACATTCACCGCCATCATTTGGATCTAGGAAGTAGATCTTTCTCATCTTACTAGAAGGAGCTTCAATTTTCTTGTTTTTGGCATGGTTCATCTATTCAGGAATGGTAAAAGGAAATGACATTCTCATTAGGCTTTCTTCCACAATAAAATACACATACATACAAACTAATACTTTATAATTCAAGCCCAAAAAACTTATTGGAGATGCTATAATCCATGAGTGCCAACATCCTCTGTATCCTGAACCTCTCAGCGATACCAAATTACAATAGTTACAAGAGTAAGAGCATAGAATTTAAACAAAAAATTCATAGAATCAATTTAGTTTATGATACCAAAAAAAATCATTAATTAAATACCTCATCGTGAATTTTCCCCTTAATGATGGAGATTCACTTGCAGGGGGGTGCACTTGGCTAAATAAACTACTTAGGGGCTTCCTGATGGTCTATGCATGCAACCTATGTAAGTGGATTGGATGGCAAAGGTGGCGGAGGGGGTGAATATCAACACCCATGGGTTTTACTAATGAGGGATGTTCTCTGGTTGAGGTGATCTAGATACAAACTATCATGGAAATGTGACGATAATGGTGGACAACCAGTGGGTGAATAGTGGATGGTGGTGAATGATGTTGACACACAAGATCATAGAAATGAGAAAATAGAGCCTACAGACATATTTATAATATTTCAATTAGCAAACCAAAATAAATAAATGAAATAAAATTTAAAAAAAAATCTAATTTGACACATGGTACTCGATAATGGGAACATATGTCTACCCAAGAGGGCCTTGCTCCTCCCCTAGGGTCGTTGTAATCCATAAAAATATCAAATTAACACTAGAATTATAATCAAATTAAAATAATATATATTTTTGACTAAAAGAATATGAATCATTTTGCAAGGAGGGATAAATGTATGGAAATGGGGTCTAAAGTTTTCCATAAGTTTTTCATTACATTTGTCTTGTCAAGACCTTTCCAATGATACACATTTTATTCCAACCCAATTTTTTAATCAAAATTTATGGCCAATTAATGTCTTGGCCACTTAAATTGTGCTTGTCATCACACCTACCATGTAGCGCCCATGCAGTCCCCATGCAGCTTCCACGTGTTTATCAAATTACATGCCATATCATAAAGTGGTAGTTGTCAACCTGCTCATACTAGGTGGCATATAACCACAATTCTATTATTTTGCAACCATCTATAACAAAAACAGACACACACACAATATAAATTTACATTGGACATATGCAGGTTCGAGCCCCTTTATAACCACGTCACCCTGTTGGATATAGCCCTAATGGTTTCCCAAACTTATCCCTCCTAAGACTTCTGGGGAATTTCCTCCAAGATTCATGGTAATGTCAATTCCTTGTTAAGGTTTAACCACCTCCATGACTTAAGCACAAAAACAAATTACGCCACGTGGTGCTCATGCTCCCCTGTTGATGGCCTTGTGGACCACATCAGCCTGAGAAATAATTCATGGCGGCTTCTAACTCACCCATCATCCAAATTATCTGGGGTCTAGGATTCAAGGTGACGTCACTAATCATAAGTTTTGTGTGATGTCATCCTTCATCATTCTTTCCATGTGGATTGGATCCCACGTAATCATCAATCCCTTCCTTTCATGGTTTTCCTGTTATTAGAAATTTTGGGAGGGTTTTTCTCTATCGAAGTATGAGAAACATTTGAGTCCCAACCCCTACTCTAATATGCTACCCTGGCATTATAATCCCAACTGAGCTTGCCTAGACTTGCATCAAATCCTCAGGGGTACCAAGCCTCTCATGAAAAATCCTGTGGACATTTTATAGTTATGAACACCCATGCACTGAAAGCCTAGATCTCCCATGATTATGCGCTTGGTTATCGTGCCCAGTCACTTGGCCTACCAGGCTTGAGTTACCTAGATATTTCAAGCCCTAATCTTCCAACCCCACCACTTAAGTAATATGTGAATTACTTGGGCCTTTCCACCCTTAGAACATGGTCACAGTGGTTATATTTTACAATGGTCTATTATGACTTAGTGCTTGGTCAGACATAGTCTTGGTTGTGATGGTTTTGTTCCGAACTTGACATGGTATATAGTTTTATAAGGCCCTTTGTTCTATATCCTATATATAGGCTACAGGTTTAGCTTATATGAGAAATGGTCCAAATCAGCCTGTAGCTTACAAGTATAAGTATATATATAATTGCTAATCCTCCCGAGCTTACAATTCGTAAACCAAGGCCCACTGGCCTCATCATTTTCATGCAGTGATGCATATAATTAAAAAATTTCATCTACCTCTTGATACATAGGTCATATTAGCCAATTTTTAAACTTAGGATGATTATAGGAATAAATCATTTGTTAAGGAAAACATTCACAAGAATTTCTACATAGGAATTCACATTCCTTAATCATCTGAGAAAACAACACTCCTCAACATTAAAATGGAAATGAGTCCACACAATAAATAAACATATAATCCTCATAAGCCCAAAAAATAATAGTATCCTTATTTTATAATATATATCGCAACTAAGAGGGCGACACTAAAACTCCACCCAACTATAGACAAGCTATAACCACGGTTACTTGTAGTTGTCACCTCCAAGCCTAATTGGAGTGCTTGAGGTGTAATTCTATTAAGATGAAATTTAGCCATTGAGGCAACTAAAAAAAGATGCCGCAGGATGCACTACCTTCATCCACTAGCTACATAAGCCTTCACTTAGCTTTTCCAAACTTTAAAAACATGCTAACATTCATGCCAAGATATTTGAATACGAAGATTTATAGCTCACTTTTAGGAAAAGAGAGTCAACATCAAGGGGATCTTCATTAATGGATAAGCTACTGGTGGGTAAATAGATCACCTCTCTAGGTGGTTCAAGAGTGATTCAAGAAGCAAAGCTTCAGACCGAACGCAACTTCTGGTGGTTCATCAACTCTCATAAGCATTTGAGTATCACTTTTTAATTTGGCAGGTTCATCAATCCACAAGCTTCGAGTGGCTTCTTTAACCATAATGCAATCCACTACTCTCTATAATTTTTTCACCGTACAAGCCTCTCTCTAAGGGTTCCTTCGTTGGTTCACTTTCTCTAGATTTTTATAACTATGATATTAATTGTTGCTCTCTCTATGTTTTCACATCCACCACTGAAGGAATTTTTTGTGTAGTGCTCTTCACTGCATGTTCTCTTCTATTGCCTCTAGATGAGAGAATGAGAGTGTTATTTTTTTTTCTCTACTACTTATGTGTATGCGTGTGTGATAATTCCCCCAAATAAATTAGTTGTTTGTCTTTTTACCATCTCCACACAAGTCAACTACTTGGGACATCATAACACATGTTTCCTTCAATTTTTGTCCTTTTTGTTACTTATGGTTGGAGCTAGAGGACACATGGGCCTGTATTTTCTCTTTTTGGTTAATTTGTGGTGCATTCAACCCATTTAAAACCACTCAGCCAACCAAGAATGATATTTAAAACAACACATTCCTCAAGCAATCTTCCTCCCCAAGTAATCTAGAATCTATGTCCCTTTCTCTTAGGATTTTAAAATAATTACAATTATTTACAATGAGGGTATGTTAACCAGGGGATGTCACACCTACTTCCTTCCATTTAGCCACAATAGGTATTCCCACAATTTTTACATCTGTGAGTCTCAAATGAGCATCCATATGGAATGTAATAGTCAAGCCCTACTATAGAGTGTTATGGTCAAACTATGCCCACAACATTAGCTCTTTGTGGCTTCTTGCCAATGATGCCAACAAGATGCCATGTTACACTAACATGTGAGTCAATGTGGCTAGTGTCATATAGGTCTCAACAATTCTATCCATAATTGGAAGATATTAGGCAAGGGTGTTAGGCCATTGTCTAGGTGGATGAGGACCTAGTGCTAAGTTGCACCTAGCTTTTTGTTTATCGTGCTAAGTCCTCCAACCCACTCCCTAGAAATTATCACATGTTAAAGTAGTTGATATGGAGTGCTAGCTGAAACTTTTCCCATAAATTCCTCAAGAACTATATAGGTACCTCGCTATTATTATAGGGAGGTACCTCGATACCATATACCACCTATCCATGCAATTGTCTAGAGTGCACTAGTCCAATTTTAAACCAAAATAAGAACCATTAGATTGCTTACATGGACACCAAATATCAGGTATGGTGTTGATTTGGAACTTGAGGTTGTTCGAGAAGAAATTTTTTTTCTCATTTTCTCCTAGAAATGTGTCGCTTGGTCCAAATATGGTAAAAAATGAGGCCACAGATGCATAAATAAAAAATATTATTAAGAACTCATGCACATTCCTAGAGCACATGCAGATTCCTAAGCCATGTTGAGCTTGAAACCTTAGTAGCATCCTAGTTGAAAAATTTTGACTTTCCCAACCTGGATGTCCAAGAATGCATGTGCATTCCTATGAACATGCATGAATTCCTACGAATGTGTATTCATGATGGGACCATTGTCAACTTTTAGGCTATCATCTTCATGCACTTGTCCTTTATTTTCTTCTTCACACTAGTCAAAATAAAAATATGATTTTGATTTTTAAAATTTGGGTTGATTTCCTCCTCATAATATCTTAGCTACCTTAAATTTTAATAAAATAATATTTTTAATATTGTCCTTGTTTTTCAAAATGATCTCCTTCTACCGAAAACCTAGGCAAGACTTATGGCATACCCACTTGAGTGGAAGGTAGTTTTAGATTGATTTAGAAGAAATTTTAGGAAATTTGTTGTCTTCCATGTTGTTCAACCTCTTTTTATACATTGAATACGTCGTAAGGAAATAATTTATTGGATGAGGAGGATAGGTGAGAGGAGGTTTTTTTTTTAAGTCCCATATCCAAAAATTTTCTTACTTGAAATTTTTTCAAGTCCAAAGTAATATTTCCATCTTCCATTTATCCTTTTCTCATTGTTGTAGTTGTAATTGAACTTGTTTTGGATATAAATTCATAAATATTCAAATATCAAGAAACTTTTTTGGAGAAGTACTGTGCGAGCTGTGGAATAGGGGTGTTAACGAAATAACAAATGTGACGACCAACCATAGAGGGGTTGTCCATCAAGAAAAGGAGGAGTATTTCGTTCGACGAATCGGGAGCTGATGTGACAGCTCCCGATCAGCCCCCTCCAGCTACCCGCTCCCTTCTCTGGCTCGATGGTGGACTCCGTGGAAGATGACGATGTCACTTCCCCTCTCGGCGGATGGAAATGATAATGGAAACGTGGACCCCACCTCTCTCGCATCCTCCACCACCTCTCTCCCTCGAGCTGCTCCTCCCCCACCCGCCACCCCACGACCATCGATCACCTACCTCTATCAATGTTGCACTGCACAGATTGATAATTCTGCACGCAAAGTCAATTTTAGTTTCTTATTCGCGAGGGTCGGTCCATCAGAGCATTGCTTGAGGGGTCAAACTACGCAGTATGAAGTGGAAACTATTGATTCGAGCATAAAAATCAGGCAGGAAATATCGATTTAGATTTTGTTAAAACCCTTAAGAACTAGTTTGTCTGATTGAATTTAAAAATGGTTTCAATGTTGTATTTATTTTTGCAAACATGAAAGTAAGAATAATAAATCTTGTTATAGGTTTATAAAGTGATGTTCTGAATTAACATTCTCCACAATTTGATCAAAGGATGGAGATCAAAATGTTGCAGTGAAATTTGAAATCACAAAATAGTTTGAGGCATTTGTAGAAAGCACACCATTTCTGCTACTCCAGCAACCTGCAATTAGAATCACCAACTTTCAATATACATTAGGGTGCCCTTCTGTTTAAAACCATTAGGACCAAACCAAGCGAATCATAAAAATAAACAAAATATGATATCAAGAAAACAACAACAATGTAATTTTTTTTTTCCTGTAGGCGCTGGAAAATCATTTTCTAGTGCCTACATGAAATACATTTCATGCTTCCATTAAAGTATTTTCTGTGGGTTCTTTGATTTTATCTTGGCACTAATCGATTCACTTGGTTTCGTGTGTTGTTTACTTTATGGTTTCATAACCCTCATTTGATTTAGTTTGTTGTTTTTTCAAGGATGCTGGGAAGTTCCTAAAACTTAAATCTGAGATTATGAGAAATGTGTTGGTCCCGTGGAAGAATATTCTCAAATGGGTAGTACACCTATATGTTTCATAATCCCTCATCAAATATATATAGTCTACTTACAGTTCATAATGGATATTGTTTCTATTATGAAAAGAAGACTTTAATGAGAAGTCTATGTTTTGGATACCTCTTAGGGTTATGCATTGTTTAATGGAACTTTGTATCGTGTAATTTGTTTGCCTTTATGAACAATGTTTAAATCTGTTTTGTAAATCATTTATTTGGTGCCAAGAGAAGTATGATGCTCTACAACTTGGGTGGGGGGATGTTCAAGATTTTGTCTCTATGTAACGTTTAAAAAATGAGTAAAACAGTCAATATTTTATTTTTTCGAAATATTCTAATGTCAAGAAAAAGAAAGAAAGAAATGATACGTTATTGATATTACTTAAATAGCTTAGAATAAACTAGCATAAAATGGAAATACTTAGCATCAATCTATCATAAAATTTAATTTAATTGTGTTGAGAGGGATAAAAAGACATTGAATTTTTTTTTATCCCTCCCTGTTCCCAATAGCTCCAAGGTTAATATGGTTTATGTTAGTATTTGACCCACCTGTGTGTTGGGTAAGAGGTAAAGGCATGACTCTAAAGTAGAACCAAGTCAGCTACATAACACTAGTTTGTTGCCCACCATAAACATATAACAAATTTATTTTTAGTTGCAACAACATTGATCCTTCAGATGAATTATTGTTTGTAGGTGATTCATGTGAAGCATATTGATCTATGAGAGTGCAATAGGTGACATCATAGGATGAAGCACACCACCATTTTCACTAAACCAAGCACCCATTGAAATTTCCAAACTTTGCTTTTGTAACACTCCCGTATCTTTACACTTCAGAATTTTACCCCAGTTTATTCTCTAATATGTACTGTCTATATTGTAAAACAAGAAGACATTTTTCCAGCTTTCATGGGGTTCATGGTTGGACCAAGGATCCTCAGGATGCTCTTTTACTCAGATTTGATAGCTAATTCTAAAGCACTAGGATCACTTTCAGACTAGGAAATTTGGCTTGTAAGCTTTATTATAGTTTCTTATGATATTATTGGCTATGGTATTATGTTTCATGCAAGTAAAATTGAAGGTGTTGGAGATAATTAGATCCTATTTGATACTCCACAAACTTTTCATGAAGACACTAATGCCTTGTTCAACAATAACTTTCCATAGGAACAACATAGACACTTAGCTACAAGCATTGGTTCCGCTCCTCAAAATTCGTAGAAGAGCACCTACCCCTCAAAGCATCAATCTGAAGGAAGGGAGATTAAGAAGAGATTTAGAAATTTTGTTGGAGATGGTGGTGATGGAACCAACTTGGTTTTACCCTTGAGAGGTCTCATACTATTGGAGTGACTTCAAAGAGAAAGAGGATTCATACCCTTGGAACATCCAAAGACACTAATGCTTAAGTTATGGAGATGGATTACCTTTCTGCAAACGAAGAAGGAGGAGCCAATAAATGAACATAGGTTTGAACCCTCTTTAATCTATAATATTTTGAATCATCTCGCAACATATATGAATTAATTAATTTTAATTTAGATTCCAAGTCTTTAGGTTTGCACATATTCTTACAATGTTGCTCCATTATATTGTGCTAAAAGTGTTAAGGTAAGAAGAGAAAACCATGCGAGAAAATAAATTATAAATTTCCATATTTTTTGCCATGCTCCATAGCAACCCCTCAGTTGATTTTAACTACCAACAGTCATAGAGATGCTCCCACTAAAGTAATGCGTCGATGATTATTGTATCCTATCCACTGTAAAATCTAATTTAACTGTAGGTTAAGGAATTATAGCTCTGACAGGTTCTTAAATTTTTCATTTAGAACTTGTCATTAAAGACATCATGAGGAGACAATATGGGAAAATTATGTTCACTGAAAATAATGTTGTTCATTAAAAGAGCCTCAAAATCTATCTATTGAGTCATTCAGTAGTATTTCTTTCTTTTGTAACTTGAAAAAGTTCTCTCGCAGTTGGATGACACATGCACTCTATGATGATGTTCAAGAAGAACACGCTATTTGGTATTTACCATTCATCCATATAAATTTTGGTGAATATTGGATTTTACTTTCTTAAAAAATGGCTAACGTTCAAGGTGACACCTTCTTCTTAGTTATATTTCCATCAGTTCCTCTTTGATAGCTTGTTCACTCTCGATTATTGTCTAAAATCATTTTAAAGCTTTTCTCTGGTTCTCCTTTACTACCCCATACTTGTAATGTTTCACTGGGAATGGTACTTCATAGCACACAATTCATTTCAAAGCCCCTTTTTAAGCCCTATGCCTAAGTTGTATCATCTAAACATGTTTGTTAAATAACTGAATCAATCAGATGAAAATTTACTTTCTTTCTTTCTAAACTTTTCACATAAATTATCTTCATCAGAAAAACAAGCAGTCTATATATTATGCAATAGGGCTTGTGAACTGTCAACTATTACACGAAGTTAGAATAAGGAAATTTCGTCTCTCTAATGAAATATTAACAGGAATAAAATCTTAAGTCTCTTCCTCCACTCTAGCACTTTAACCAGATATAATATTAGAAGTTAGAACTATTCCTTTCATATATGTTAAACTTTAGTAGTTGAAATGTGGAAATTCAGATCCCAGAGTAATTCATTTGAGCTTTCAGAAAGAGGACAAAGCTAGATGTTCTAGTTTTCATCCAAAATAGTGAAGAGAGAAACCCAGCTATATCCTACATGGTACGTACCCAAATTCCCACAAGCACCTCAATTCAGTCATATGTCTTTCAAGGAATGAAAAGATAATATTCAAATGTGTAGATCCAAATAATTATTTATTTGGGACTTACACTTGAGAAGGCTTATCCAACATTAAACTCTCTCACCATAAGGAATTCAATTATTGAGACTGAATCAGGACCAAGAAAAGATGGACTTGTAAGAGACACAAAATGAGAAATGAACATGGAGAAACATAACTTAGAGGATGACTCCAACAAATTTTCTGTAAAAATTTAAAACAGAGATTTGTGCCTCATTCTGGCAACCTTCATGTGGTGATCTAGAAAGGAAAAAAGTAGCAATAATTAACTATATGTTATTTGTTGTCACTTAATTGGAAATTGTTATGTAGCCACACAATCAGACTGAGAGGGGTTTCCACATTGTAATACAAGAGGTAATACAAATCAAATATCCAAACATCAAACCAATTGATTCTCACTACTATTGATTATGCAAATCCTACTTCTTGATTCCCACACATCATCTGAGTTAGTTTACTGCCATCATATTATGGGTACTCGTTTATTGGACATGTGCAGTGTGTGATGCTTTTTATTCTAGGTAAATGTTTAGAACTCATTTCAATCACTTTATGATTTTTAGGCTTTAGTTTGCACTATCGTGACACTACTTTTAAACAACTCTTCCAAATATTATAGTTTCTAAACTATTACAAACTGTATTAGGGTTCCCAGTGGAATGTAGTTTTATCAATGGTCTCTCAATTATGGCTCTGAAGTATACATCCAACAGATACCCATGCATGTAATTCACAGAAACAAGAAATAATTGGCCCATGCATTTAATTCACAGAAACAAGAAATAATTGACCCATGCATGTAATTAACAGAAACAAGAAATAATTCAAGTCAGTGGTAGTATCACTTTTGTGGCAATGAGAAATCTAAGTGGCAAGGGCATGAAATTTGATACATTATGAAAAACATGAACCAAGAGAATATAAGACAAACATACAGAAGCTTCCAATGTATTATATTTTTTTGGGAAGTTGGTATACCAAAAAATAACATTAGAAGAACCATAAAATTAACATTAATAAAGGTTATAAAACTCCAATCTTCACATCTTTCAGATTTCAGCAAGATGTGCTACTTCTACAAGGATTTTGAGGGGGTTGTTGTCGGCCACTGCCCTCCTCACTCTTTTACCCTTTTTCTAAATTATTTGTGATTGTTTTTCACTTTCTACTGCAAGCTCATCAATAATCAAAATTAGGTCCTTCAGTTTGGGATTTAACTTAGCTTTCAACCCCAGCCTCAATTTGTTTGTAGGCCTTGTTCATGGCCTCTTAGAGTATTTTGTTGCATGCTAAATTTCTGCAATTGTTTCATCTTTTTTGTTGTATTTGACTTCCGTTTGTTGCCCTCTATGCTTCCTGTTAGGGTTTTCAATGGCTTTTGCAGTAGCTTGATGACTGCTCTCAGCCTCTGTAGGTAAAGCCCTTTCCTTATTATGTTTTCTAGGAAGTTGTTGTCTAATTACCCTCTCACTCGATTGTTGTGCTTGCTTCTTTAATGCATGAATGTATAGGATCTGAATGACGCCACGGTGGTAGACATCATGGGGATATAAAATATTCCTTTTTCTTACACAAGAAAGCATTTTTATTAAGCTTTGATGCAAGAAATAAGGCAGATTCATCTTATTGAATCCAGCCATGTGTACTAGAAATCTCATGTGATAAAGGAATACCTTAGAGAAACAACCATCGCATGTGAAATAAAGCTAAGAATGCCGCATTAGTTTATCCCACTCTGGTTTTAAAATTCTAGAGTGGACCCCAATGCTCCAGCAAGGGTCATGACAATTATCTTTTCAGAAGAAATTCAGGTTCACCCCCTGTACTGGTTTGCTTTTGAACCACCTTTATCCCTCAGTTGGTGTGTTCGTTTCTTCTGCAATGCTTTCCTCTGTTAAAGGAAAGCATTACCATCAAAAGTATCCACGAAATCAAAATAATGTTCCATTTTATGCCCAGTCAAAAACTTAATGATGGGCAACCAGCCTGCTTCGCTGAAATATGGAAATTCATCAGCACCATAAATCTCGAATGCACAAGCTCCATCGGGCTCGTAACGATATAGGTGCCCACTCTTTCCCATCTGTCACAAAAACATGAGTAATTATGAGAAATATAGTTTAACTAATGCAACAAGATAGTCATAATGTGCATGAACTCTACCTGATGATGTTACATTCCAAACAAACAAACTAAAACAAATAAACACCTAAAACATATTTTAAGCTTAGTTGTTGTCTAAATATGAATATATATTTTTTATTTCAATTAATAGGTGCAATGATATGACAGGAGCCTTGCAATGAATGCCTTTCTTTTTGAAAATAAAATTTTGTCTCATTCTTTTATTGAACTCATGATTGATAATTTTGGAAGTTTTAGTAAGAGGAGGAATGTAACATCTCCACATTCACACATTCAAATTTTTTTTTTTTTCAGTCAATACTATTTTCCTCACGTGCTAAGTATTCAGTAAGTATACATCTGTAATTCCAACAGATACTAGTTTATTTTTGCCTGTTCCGAAATAATTTTGGAATTACTATTAACAATATCCTCTTGACTATACTTTTATTCCCCATTCACATTTTTATTAATCCGTTAAGGCCTACCTCAAGGTATTTGATTTAAATGGTTTTCTATTTGCACTTTGATTGTTAATACTTTGCTCAACCTTTTTATTCATGAGCTTAATACACCCATTAAAAATTTGAGAGGCCTTTATTCCAATGGGTTAATTTCCCTTTATTCGATATAAATATGGAATTCAATTAAACAGATCATATCTATGGGTTTTATTATCATATGGTCCTCTCTTCAAATGTGATTTGATCCATATTTCAATAGTCGCACTCTTATAACACGTCATAACATATATGTGTGTATACCTATAAGCTACTGATTGTACACGAAGTTGACTTGCATATGGCCTTAGGGTTTCACGATTTCCAACGTAATAAGTCTACCCTCATGCCAAGATTTCTTGCGTGTATGCGTTTTGCTTTGGGATTTCTAAGCGTACTATCTATTGAATTCCCGTAGTACCATACCAGGGTCTCATTAAATTTTTAAACCTGTCTTATGCTTTGTCGAGATTTACACCCCCATTCATTTCTCCTTATTTTAATTAATATGTGGTTTTTCGATGGCGTTCTGGTACTTTGGCATTGTCGCCCATTAAAGTTTTCTTATCGTTGGGATGGACATCTCTTCGGATCGACGTTAGACTTATCGTTGGTTTATTGTATGAGTACGTTCCCTCAAGATCTCACTATCTGGATGGTGAGGATCTGTTAGGGTTTGGGGACGACTCTTGCTATTTAATTTACGGATTTTCCCTGCTGAGCTTCATTTTGCTTCGTTTCATTCTGGCTCTAGAATTTACAAAGGTATCTCCCTTCAAGTTTTTATGGACGTGTTTTTTCCGCCCTCGCACCTCTTGGTTTTTGAGGTTTCGCCATCGAACCTCTTCGATTATTGTTTGGCTTGCTCTGTAGTCCGAATGGGATGGAGATTCTACTGAACCTCTCAGGTATTGGTCTACTTGCTATTTTGACTAATGAATCTAGTTTATTTTTATACATGGATTTTTCGTTGATGACTGCATGATGCCCCTGTTCGCGGAATTGATATGAGCTTAGTCATATGATAATTTTATTTACTCTATGCCTGTGTATATTAGAGTTTTGTTTGGTTCATGGTTACCACGTCTGAGGGCGTTGAATCTATTCAGACTTCTCGTGCATTCTCCTTCCCATTCACCATTCGGTACTTTGTTATTCTGCTTAACTGAGATTAAATTATGATTCGGCCATGAGCTGTATTTCTCACCCCTCTGGGTTTCATTTCACAGTGAATATATTCACGCTGAGGGCTATGTCTTTGTTCCAGGTATTCGGATTTCACCTTCTCGTATAATTGAATTCGCACTCAGTTTAATGGTTATGGTGTCATTCGGATTCGATGATTGGGGTTTCACGCTCTGGTTTTCGTTTTTTGTAGGTACTCTCATGATCGAGCGCTCTCCATGTTCCCCATCGTGATATTTCAAGAAATGCTACCAGATTCAGCCCTTAACGTTGTTATTAATTTTCTCTTAGGTTGGTACTCTGTTTTCATCCAGACACTCGTCTTTCTCATGGATGGAAGCAAGTCTTCCGTTTGTGGCATAGTTTGTCTTACTCGACAGTCAGATTTAATTTGTTGATATAGCTCGCCCCCTTTTATTTTCAAAAGAACTATAGCACTATGTAATTTATAAATTCTCAGTGTGTAATATCCTGGACATTGCAAAG
Source organism: Pinus albicaulis (assembly GCA_034641835.2). Lineage (NCBI taxonomy): Eukaryota > Viridiplantae > Streptophyta > Pinopsida > Pinales > Pinaceae > Pinus > Pinus albicaulis. Next base: position 127,369 of record JAXQQM020059472.1, read on the forward strand.
TTTATTTTAACATATACATACTATAGAGTATTCTAAAAAAAATTCCCAGTACGCCTACCTGGTATTAGGTCACTGTACCATTTTTTCTCTTCCAACAGTTTGTTTCTAGAGTTTCGTAGTTGGTCCACATTTGCTCTAGGTGTGGTGTAATGGAGTACTTGCACTGGCATATTTATAAAATACTGCTCCTATATTGTCATTAATTAAATATTGTAGTTTCTAGTGTCTAGAATTTTATTATTTGGTTCCTTTCGTATCAGTTCGAAACCACATATGGAGATTAACGGTACTTGTTTTAAATAATAATTCTATCTCAGTCTACTATTCTGTCAAGGTTTGCAATCATTTCCTATATTATGTTCTTGTAAATACAACTTAAAGAATGGTTTTCAGGATATAGATATATATAATTTTTTTTTAATACATACATGGGACATAATAGCATTGTCTTGTTTGTTCCCTATTATAAGACTGTTTATGTTGGAACTATGGTTCCTCCTTTACTGGAGCTCTATGGAAATTTTGATATACTTCTCTTATTAGAACAAAGGTTTCCATGTTTTCCAATGAATAATATAAGTTTCTACCTTACAGTAATAATTCTCGCACCTAGTAATTTCACATGAATAGTGTTATTAAGGGATATTTTCACCTGTTCCTCCACTAAAAAGCAGAAGTATTATGTTAAATCCCATTCTTTTTGTTTTTTTTTCTTTTATAATTTTGCATAGCAGTACTAGGAAATTATCTTCATAGGAAATAACAATCCACTTTATTTACTCATAGTGTTTTACTTCTTTTAGCATCATTTTTGACAGTTTAACTTTACCGCTAATTTTACCCAGAGCAGACTCACTCATAGTACCATAAAGAAAGTTTTAATATTGTTATGATCATCCAGTACAACAAAAACTCCTCAGGTTTAACTTACATCCTAATTACACCAACACCACTTTTAAGTCTGCACAACATTTCTGTATACATGCATGTACATATATAAATTGTAACTTATCACAGTTTCCCAAATTTCACTACATAAACTAATACATATTTATATACATATTTTTTTTTAATTACTATTTATTTCTGAAGTAGATTAAAGTTACATTAAATATTCAAGGGAATCATTTATACTCTCTCCAGATTTAAACCATGTAATGGTTTAGAGGTTCTGGTAGACAGTACTCCCTAGTACTCTTTCCTACTACCATACAGAAGTTTAGGATAATTATTTCTTCTATTCAACTCTGTTAAAAGTAAGGAAATTCATAACACCGTAATTTAATTCAACATGATCACCACTGTACTTTTCACTACTATCCAACAACATCTAATTTAATTATTCATCAAAACAGTGTGCATACCACTTCTGTGATGACCAGTCCTCCCAACCTTAGAGTTCCTTTATCCCCATAACTCACCCCCGAGCTGAGATCCTCTCCCAGAATAGACCAACCCCAATCTGTCTTGGAGTAGCTTATTTAAGCTTATGCTCCCCAAAGCCTATTTCTAATTCTGTGTCCAGAATTACAGGATGCTTTTATTCATGTTTGCCTAGGCTTCCCTTATTTAGGGACTTTTAAAGTTGCTTTCTTCTTTTCCAGCTTTTTACCTCTTTCAAAATACTCTCCACCTCATTTGGGAATCTAGATTTTTCCTCAAAAATCTAAATTAGAAATAAATTCTTTCAAGGATTTTTGAAAGACTTTTGGGGAAAGTCTTAGCCTCTTTCCATACCTCATGGATTTGGCAAGTGATCTCAAAATTCTCATTTGGTCAATATGCATAGAAATATTTTATTTATTTCTCACAATAAAATAATTAATTACATTCACACCATAATTATCCATTGGGGTCCACCCACTTTGGGTTTAAGTTCAAATGTCTAACTTGAAAAACATAAAACTAGGGGTGTTACATATTCCCCCTCTGAAAAAAAACACCGTCCTCGCTGTTTTCAACTAATTACTAGAGTTCATTTTGAAAATAGATATGGATATTTTTCTATCATCTCAGCTTATCTTTCCCATGTAGCTTCTTCAGTATTAAAGTGCTTCCACTGCACCTTTACTCTTGCTATGGTTCGGTTTCTCAATTCAATTTCTTCCCGCTTCAATATTTGAAGTGGCTCTGGAAGGAACTCCCCTTCTGTTTCCACCTCTATGACATTCCAATCAACAATGTGAGAAGCATCATGCACATATCTTTTTAATAATGAAACATGAAACACATCATGCACTTTAACATGGGGCGGTAAGGCTAGTTTATAAGCCACTGGTCCCACCCTTTCTAACACTTCAAAAGGTCCACAATATCTAGGAGCCAATTTTTCACAACTTCCAGCATAAAGTATGCTCTTTTTGGGTTTAATACACAGATACACATGGTCACCCACTTTGAACTCTCGATGCACCCTCTTCTTATTCACATAGTTTTTCTATCGATCTTGTGCTATCTTTATGTTTCTTTGTATTTGTTTGACAATTCTTTCCATTTCTTGTAAAGTATCTAGTCCCAATACTAGCTTATATTTAGGTTGGCTCCAGCTTAAAGGAGTACGACACTTCCTTCCATAGAGTGCTTCAAATGGACTCATTTTGATGCAAGATTGTTAGTTGTTGTTATAAGAAAATTTAGCTAAATGAAAGTAGTCTTCCGATTTTGATGGCCTATCCATCACATACATTCTCAGCATATCCTCCAAAATCTAATTGGTTCTCTCTGTTTGACCGTCTGTCTCAGGGTGATAGGCAGTACTAAAATTCAGCTTAGTGCCCATGCCCCCAAACAGTCGTTTCTAAAATGTTGCTGTGGACTTAGCATCTCTATCTGAAACAATCATCTTTGGGACCCCGTGTAGCCTTACTATTTCTTTTAGGAACACATCTGCTACTTGGGCTGTCCCAAAAGTAGATTTTACAGGTATGAAGTGTGCAGCTTTTGTTAAAGTGTCCACCACTACCATCACTGAATCATGCTGGTACTTTGTTTTCGGTAACCCGGTTATGAATTCTATAGAGACAGTGTCCCATTTCCATTCTGCAATTGGCAAGGGATTTAAAAGACCAGCTGGATGCTGATGTTCTACTTTGACTAGTTGACATTCCATGCACCTAGCTAAATAGTCTGCTACATCCTTTTTCATTCCTGGCCAAAAAAAATTATTTTTCAGGGCTGTAATCATTTTCTGATATCCAGGATGTCCTGAATATGGCTGTTAATGATATTCATCTAGGATCTCTTTCTTCAGGGACTCTACCTTGGGGATATACAATCTATTTTTATAGCAGATCAGCCCTTTCTGGTTCTGGGTGTACTCATCCATTTATTTTTTATGCACTTTTAATTGCAGATTTTCATAAGTGGGATCTTGATCTGCTACCTTTTTAACTAGTTCTTATAAATCAAAACTAGCACTACTCCCAAGGTTGCTTATGTTTTGGCAAGCATTTCTGCTTAACGCATCAACAATTTTGTTTTCTTTCCCTTTGATATGTTTGATGTCCATATCAAATTCACTCAGAGAAGACATCCATCTGGCTTGTCGAGCATTCAAATTAGTTTGGGAAAATAAATATTTGAGGCTAATATGATCAGTCATCAATATGATTTTTTTCCCAAGAAGATAGTGTCGCCACATCTTCAAGGCATGAATTACAGCAGCCAATTCCAAATCATATACACTGTAGTTCTGTTCATGTTTCATAATTTTCCTTGATTGATATGCAATAAAAGAATTTTCCTGCAACATAACTCCTCCCAGTCCCTCTCTGCATGCATCAGTGCATACAACATACTATTTTTCAGGATCTGCAATTTTCAGTATAGGGGCTGTAGTGAGTTTTAGTTTTATTTGTTCAAAGTTGTTTTGGCATTTTTCAGTCTACTAAAATTTGGTGTCTTTTCTCTATAATGAAGTTATGGGATATGCTATTGCAGAAAATATTTGCAAAAACCTTCTATAATAACTTGCAATCCCCATAAATGACCTTATTGCTGAAACGTCAGTAGGCACCAACCATTCTCTAATAGCCTTTATTTTCTTAGGGTCTACTGCCAATCCCTGTTCAGAAATAATATGCCCCAAATATTGAATCTTATCTCTATAGAATTCACATTTAATGAATTTTGCATACAACTAGTTTTCTAGCAAAATTGCAAAACTATACTTCAATGTTCTTTGTGTTCCTCCTCACTTTTTGAATAAATCAGAATATCATCTATGAACACTAGTACGAATTTATCCAAGTATTTGTTTAGAGCATTGTTCGTTAAGCACATAAAGGTGGCAGGGGCATTTTTCAAACCAAAAGGTAGGACTACAAATTCGTAGTGATCATACCTAGTTCAGAAAGTTGTTTTACTAATATCTTCCTCCTTAATTCTGAGCTGGTGATAACTAGTCCTCAGATCAATCTTAGAAAATACCGAAGCTCCTCTTACTTGGTCAAAAAGATCATCAATTTTGGGCAATGGGTATCTGTTTTTGATTGTCAACTTATTCAGCTGACAATAGTCAATACACATTATAAAGGTTCCATCCTTCTTTTTCACAAACAACACCGGTGCTCCCCAAGGAGATACACTCGGTCTGATATACCCTTTATCCATCAATTCTTGAAATTGCATTTTCAGTTCCATGAGTTCGGGGGGGGGGGATCATCCGATAAGGGGCTTTGGAAATAGGTGTTTCTCCAAGCACCAAATCGATTGAGAAGTCAATCTCTCTTTTGGGGGGAAGATGAGTAATCTCATCTAGAAAGACATCCTTAAACTCTCTTACCACTGGCAGAATGTCCAACAGGTTTTCTTTAGGTTGTTGTCCTGACTTTTTGATATGTACAACATATACTTGATATCCTTTCCTAGCTGTTCTTTTTAATTGCAAAACTGATATTTGTCTTACAGAGATTGGTTTTGGTTTTCCTTTGACAATAAAGGGTTTCCCCTCCTCATCTATGCAATGCAGAGTTTTATCTCAATAATTCATTATAGCATTTCTCTTTTCCAGCCAGTCCATTCCAATCAACAAGTCATATGAGCCCAAGGGAAGAATGTTTAAGTTTACTTATGTCTGAAAATCATTTAATTTAATTGTTGTTTGAGGTAACTTATGAGTTACTTTTCTCTTAGTGCCAGTGGCTAGCTGGACCAACGAAGACTACTGAAATTTTTTAGTTTTAAGATTGAATTTCTCTATAACATGTGGACTAATATAACTCAAAGAAGCACCCGGATCAATTAAAATTGTAATAGATTGGTCAGCAATCTTACCTTCCATCTCGACCATGGTAGCCTGGTGTTTTGCTTGCTGGTTCTCCAAGGCTGCACTAATAGTGGGTATGTTTATTGCTATATCATTCACTGTGGTAGCTCCTCGATCCCTCATAATCATTTGAATATTTCGATGTGGACAATCCCTCAACAGATGAGGTTCTCCACAACCCCAACATTTCAAGGGTTCCTGCATTTTGACTGCTCCCTCCATATTATCTCCATCCATTTGTTTTGAACTGACTTGGGACTGAGCAGTTTGACTTTCCTTGGGTTTGTTAAATTTCTTCTGTTGATGGTCCCTGCCAAAGTTCTTCAAGTAAGCTAGATTTTGTTTCTTCCCTTTGAATTCACTCTTATTTACCCAGCTTTTTCCATGTTCAACCTTGCCCTTAAACTACTGGTAGCATAATCTAGCTTTTCTCACCGCTTCATCCATAGTCTTTGGATTATTGAACTCTATTTTCTCCTTATACATAGCAGGAAAATAGTTCAAAAACCTTTGTACCTTTGCCTTCTCTTCACGAATATAAGGGACATACCTTAGTAGATTTGTAAACTTGGTGACAAAATAATCTATAGTGAGTTGTCCCAATCTGAGTTCATGGAACTCCTTGAGTTTATCATCATAATAACGTTCGTTCAAATAGCAGTTCTTAAACTTGACTTGGAAATCTTCTCAAGTCACTGTATTTTTGTTAATGGCATGGACCATTTTCGTCTGCTCCCACAACAAGGTAGCTTTACCCTACAACTGGTAGATAGCCAATCTGGCCTTCAAATTTCTCTCATATTCATAGACCTGGATATACTTAATCATATTCAACAACCATTCTTCAACATCTTCCTCCTTCTCTCCATCATAGGAGGGAGGTTTAATCTTTCTGAATTCCCCCTGTAATTCCTTTCTCTATTTAGACTGATGTCTAGTAGTGTCATCTTCCTCATAATCATCTGAGAATTTTCCTTCTTCCTCTTTCCAGAACCTTCGCCTTCTTGGCTGTTCCGGGAAGTCAGTTCTATTATGAGATTTTCTTGCTCCTCACTGGCTAATGAAAACCTGTCATTCTGACTTCTTAACTCAGCTATCTCCCATTGCAACTCGTGCAACATAGCCATCAAAGAAGCATTGGGATCTGGCGTGTTGTCTTCATCATGCAGATCAACATAAATTTAGTCTCCTTCAGCCATTGTCTTTTTAGTTCCAGTATCACTGTACACTAAAAAAAACAACATCAGGAAATTTTTTCATCAAGAAATAATTTACACAGTGAGCACAACAATAGCCCAGCTTTCAAACATGGGCTCTGATACTATTTGTAACACCTCCACATTGACACATTCAATTTTTTTTTTTTTCATTCAATACTATTTTCCTGACGTGCTAAGTATTCAGTATGTATACATCTATAATTCCAACATATATGATTTTATTTTTGCCTGTTCTGAAGTAATTTTGGAATTACTATTAACAATATCCTCTTGACTATACTTTTATTCCCCATTCACATTTTTATTAATCCCTTAAGGCCTACCTCAAGGTATTTGATTTAAATGGTTTTCTATTTTCACTTTGATTGTTAATACTTTGCTCAACCTTTTTATACATGAGCTTAATACACCCATTAAAAATTTCAGAGGCCTTTATTCCAATGGGTTAATTTCCCTTTATTCAATATAAATATCGAATTCAATTAAACACATCGTATCTATGGGTGCTATTATCATATGGTCCTCTCTTCAAATGTGATTCGATCCATATTTCAATAGTCGTACTCTTATAACACGTCATAACATATATGTGTGTATAACTATAACCTATTGATTATACACGAAGTGAACTTGCACATGGCCTTAGGGTTTCACGGTTTCCAACGTAATAAGTCTACCCTCACGCCAAGATTTCTTGTGTGTATGCGTTTTGCTTTAGGATTTCTAAGCGTACTATCTATTGAATTCCCGTAGTACAATACCAGGGTCTCATTAAATTTTTAAACTTGTCTTATGCATTTCGGGATTTACACCCCCGTTCATTTCTCCTTATTTTAATTAATATGTGGTTTTTCGATGGCATTCTGGTACTTTGGCATCGTCGCCCATCAAATTTTTTTGATCATTGGGATGGACGTCTCTTCAGATCGAAATTCAACTTATCGTTGGTTTATTGTATGAGTACGTTCCCTCCAGATCTCGCCATCTGGATGGTGAAGATCTGCTAGGGTTTGGGCACGACTCTTGCTACTTAATTTACGGATTTTCCCTGCTGAGCTTCATTTTTCTTCTTTTCATTCCGGCTCTGGAATTTACAAAGGTCCGTCCCTTCGAGTTTTTATGGATGCGTTGTTTCCACCATCACACCTCTTGGTTCTTGAGGTTTTTCCATTGAACGTCTTCGATTATTGTCTGGCTTCGTGTGTAGTCCAAATGGGACGGAGATTCTACTGAACCTCTCAGGTATTGGTCTACTTTCTATTTTGACTTATGCATGTAGTTTATTGTTATACATGGATTTTTCATTGATGACCGTGTTATTCCTCTGTTCGCAGAATTGATATGAGCTTAGTCGTATGATGATTTTATTTACTCGATGTATGTGTATACAAAGTTTCGTTTGGTTCATGGTTACCACATCTGAGGGTGTTGAATCTGTCCGGACTTCTCGTGCGTTCTCCTTCCCATTCGCCATTCGGAACTTTGTTATTCTATTTAACTGAGATTAAATTGTGATTCGGCCACGAACTCTATTTCTGACCCCTCTAGCTTTCGTTTCACAGTGAACATATTCACGCCGAGGGCTACGTCTTCGTTCCAGGTATTTGGATTTCACCTTCTCGTCTAATTCAATTCGCACTCAATTTAATGGTTATGGTGTTATTCAGATTCGATGATTGGGGTTTCACGCTCTGGTTTTCATTTTTTGTAGGTACTCTCATCACCGAGTGCTCTCCATGTTCCCCATCTTGATATTTCAAGCAATACTACCAGATTCGCCCCTTAATGTTGTTATTAATTTTCTCTCAGGTTGGTACTCTGTTATCATCCAGACACTCGTTGTTCTCATGGCTGGAAGCAAGTCTTCCGTTTGTGGCATAGTTTGTATTACTCGGTAGTCATATTCAATTTGTTCATATAGCTCGCCCCCTTTTATTTTCAAAAGACCTATGGCACTATGTAATTTATAAATTATCATTGTGTAATATCCTAGACATTGCGTAGTTTATTTTAACATATACATACTATGGAGTATTCTAAAAAAAATTCCCAGTACGCCTACCTGTTATTAGGTCACTGTACCAATTTTTCTCTTCCAGCTTTTTGTTTCTAGAGTTTCGTAGTTGGTCCACATTTGCTCTGGGTGTGCAGTACTGGAGTACTTGCACTGGCATATTTATAAAATACTGCTCCTATATTATCATTAATTAAATATTGTAGTTTCTAGTGTCTAGAATTTTATTATTTGGTTCATTTCATATCAGTTTGAAACCACATATGGAGATTAATGGTACTTGTTTTAAATAATAATTCTATCTCAGTCTACTATTCTGTCAAGGGTTGCAATAATTTCCTATATTATGTTCTTGTAAATACAACTTAATGAACGGTTTTCAAGATATAGATATGTATAATTTTTTTTTATACATACATGGGACAGAATAGCATTGTCTTGTTTATTCCCTATTATAAGACTGTTTATGTTGGCTCTATGGTTCCTCCTTTACTGGAGCTCTCTGGAAATTTTTATATACTTCTCCTGTTAGAATAGAGGTTTTCCATGTTTGCCAATGAATAATATAAGTTTCTACCTTATAGTAATAATTCTCGCATCTAGTAATTTCACATGAATAGTGTTATTATGGGATATTTTCACCTGTTCCTCCACTAAAAAGTAGAAGTATTATGTTAAATCCCATTCTGTTTGTTTTTTTTCCTTTTATGCTTTTTACATAATAGTACTCGGAAATTCTCTTCATAGGAAATAACAATCCAATTTATTTACTCATAGTGTTTTACTTCTTTAAGCATCAATTTTGACAGTTTAACCTTACTGCTAATTTTAGTCAGAGCAGACTCACTCATCGTACCATAAAGAAAGTTTTAATATTGTTATGATCATCCAGTACAACAACAACTCCTCAGGTTTAACTTACATCCTAATTACACCAACACCACTTTTAAGTCTACACAACATTTCTGTATACATGCATGTACATATCTAAATTATAACTTATCACAGTTTCCCAAATTTCACTACATAAACCAATACATATTTATATACATATTTTTTTTTAATTACTATTTATTTTAGAAGTAGATTAAAGTTACATTAATTATTCTAGGGAATCATTTATACTCTCTCCAGATTTAAACCATCTAATGGTTTAGAGGTTCTGGTAGACAGTACTCCCTAGTACTCTTTCCTACTACCATACATAAGTTTAGGAGAATTATGTCTTCTATTCAAATCTGTTAAAAGTTAGGAAATTCATAACACAACAATTTAATTCAACATGTTCACCACAGTACTTTCACTACTATCCAACAGCATCTAATTTAATTATTCATCAAAACAGTGTGCATACCACTTTTGTGATGACCAATCCTCCCAACTTTAGAGTTCCTTTATTCCTAGAACTCACCCCTGAGCTGAGATCCTCTCCCAGAACAGACCAACCCCTATCAGTTCTGGAGTAGCTTATTTAAGCTTATGCTCCCCAAAGCATGTTTCTAATTCTATGTCTAGAATTACAAGATGCTTTTATTCCTGTTTGCCTAGGCTTCCCTTATTTAGGGACTTTTAAAGTTGCTTTCTGCTTTTCCATCTTTTTACCTCTTCCCAACTACTCTCCGCCTCATTGGGGAATCTATATTTTTCCTCAAAAATATAAATTGGAAATAAATTCTTTCAAGGATTTTTGAAAGATTTTTGGGGAAAGTCTTAGCCTCTTTCCATACCTCATGGATTTGGCAAGTGATCTCAAAATTATCATTTCGTCAATATGCACAGAAATATTTTATTTATTTCTCACAATCAAATAGTTAATTACATCCACACCATAATTATCCATTGGGGTCCACCCCCTTTGGGTTTAAGTTCAAATGTCTAACTTGAAAAACATAAAACTAGGGGTGTTACATATTGCCCCTCTGAAAACAAACACCGTCCTTAGTGTTTTCAACTAATTACTAGAGTTCATTTTGAAAATAGATATGGATATTTTTCCATCATCTCAACTTCTCTTTCCCATGTAGATTCTTCAGTAGTAAAGTTCTTCCACTGCACCTTTACTCTTGCTACAATTCGGTTTCTCAATTCAATTTCTTCTCGCTCCAATATTTGAAGCGGCTCTGGAAGGAAATCCCCTTCTGATTCTACCTATATCACATTCCAATCAACAATGTGAGAAGCATCACACACATATCTTTTTAATAATGAAACATGAAACACATCATGCACTTTAACATGGGGCAGTAAGGCCAGTTTATAAGCCACTGGTCCCACCCTTTCTAACACTTCAAAAGGTCCACAATATCTAGGAGCCAATTTTGCACAACTTCCAGCAGAAAGTATGCTCTTTTTGGCTTTAGTACACAGATACACATGGTCACCCACTTTGAACTCTCGATGCACTCTCTTCTTATCCGCATAGTTTTTCTATCGATATTGTGTTGTCTTGATGTTTCTTTGTATTTGTTTGACAATTATTTCCATTTCTTGTAAAGTATCTGGTCCCAATACTAGCTTATCTTCAGGTTAGCTCCAGCTTAAAGGAGTACGACACTTCCTTCCATAGAGTGCTTCAAATGGACTCATTTTTATGCAAGATTTATAGTTATTGTTATAAGAAAATTCAGCTAAATGCAAGTAGTCTTCCCATTTTGATGGCCTATCCATCACATACATTCTCAGCATATCCTCCAAAATCTGATTGGTTCTCTCTGTTTGACCGTCTGTCTCAGGGTGATAGGCAGTACTAAAATTCAGCTTAGTGCCCATGCCCCCAAATAGTCCTTTCCAAAATGCTGTTGTGAACTTAGCATCTCTATATGAAACAATCATCTTTGGGACCCCGTGTAGGCTTACTATTTCTTTTAGGAACACATCTACTACTTGGGCTGTCCCAAAAGTAGATTTTATAGGTATGAAGTGTGCGGCTTTTGTTAAAGTGTCCACCACTACAATCACTGAATCATGATGGTACTTTGTTTTGGGTAACCTGGTTATGAAGTCTATAGAGACAATGTCCCATTTCCATTCTGCAATTGGCAAGGGATTTAAAAGACCAGATGGATGCGGATGTTCTACTTTGACTAGTTGACATTCCATGCACCTAGCTAAATAGTCTGCTACATCCTTTTTCATTCCTGGCCAAAAAAATTTCTTTTTCAGGGCTGTAATCATTTTCTGATATCCAAGATGTCCTGAATATGGCTATTTATGATATTCATCTAGGATCTCTTTCTTCAGGGACTCTACCTTGCGGATATACAATCTATTTTTATAACAGATTAGCCCTTTCTGCTTCTGGGTGTACTCAGCCATTTCTTTTTTCTGTACTTTTAATTGCATATTTTCATAAGTGAGATCTTGATCCACTACCTTTTTAACTAGTTCTTCTAAATCAAAACTAGCACTACTCCCAAGGCTGCTTATGTTTTGGCAAGCATTTCTGCTCAACACATCAGCAATTTTGTTTTCTTTCCCTTTGATATGTTTGATGTCCATATCAAATTCAGTTAGAGAAGACAGCCATCTGGCTTGTCGAGCATTCAAATCAGTTTGGGAAAAGAAATATTTGAGGCTAATATGATCAGTCATCAATATGATTTTTTTCCCAAGAAGATAATGTTGCCACATCTTCAAGGCATGAATTACAGCAGCCAATTCCAAATCATATACACTGTATTTCTGTTCATGTTGCTTAAGTTTCCTTGATTGATTTGCAAGAACAGAATTTTCCTACAATGCATACAACAAACTCTTTTTCAGGATATGCAATTTTCAGTATAGGGGCTGTAGTGAGTTTTAGTTTTAGTTGTTCAAAGATGTTTTGGCATTTTTCAGTCTACTCAAATTTGGTGCCTTTTCTCTGTAATGAAGTTATGGGATATGCTATTGCAGAAAATATTTCCACAAAACTTCTACAATAACTTGAAATCCATATAAATGAACTTATTGCTGAAACATCAGTAGCACCATCCATTCTCTAATATCCTTTATTTTCTCAGGGTCTACTGCCAATCCCTGTTCAGAAATAATATGCCCCAAATATTGAATCTTATCTCTATATAATTCACATTTACTGAATTTGGCATACAACTGGTTTTCTTTCAAAATTAAAAAGCTATCCTTAAATGTTCTTTGTGTTCCTCCTCACTTTTTGAATAAACCAGAATATCGTCTATGAACACTAGTACAAATTTATCCAAGTATTTGTTCAGAACACTGTTTATTAAGCACATAAAGGTGGTAGGGGCATTTGTCAAACCAAAAGGTAGGACTACAAATTCGTAGTGACCATACCTAGTTCGGAAAGGTATTTTACTAATATCTTCCTCCTTAATTCTGAGCTAGTGATAACCAGTCCTCAGATCAATCTTAGAAAATACCGAAGCTCCTCTTACTTGGTCAAAAATATCATCAATTTTGGGCAATGGGTATATGTTTTTTATTGTCAAATTATTCAGCTGACGATAGTCAATGCACATTCTAAAGGTTCCATCCTCCTTTTTCACAGACAACACCAATGCTCCCCAAGGAGATACACTTGGTCTGATATACCCTTTATCCATCAATTCTTGCAATTGCATTTTCAGTTCCATGAGTTCGGGGGGGGCTCATCCGATAAAGGGCTCTGGAAACAGGTGTTGATCCAGGTGCAAATCGATTGAGAAGTCAATCTCTCTTTTGGGGGGAAGATGAGGAATCTCATCTGGAAAGACTTCCTTAAACTCTCTTACCACTAGTAGAGTGTCCAGCAAGCTTTCTTCAGGTTGCTGTCCTAACTCTTCGATATGTAGAACATATACTTGATATCCTTTCCTAGCTGTTCTTTTTAATTGCAGAGTTGATATTTTTCTTACAGAGATTGGTTTTGGTTTTCCTTTGAGAATAAAGGGTTTCCCCTCCTCATCTATGCAACGCAGAGTTTTATCCCAATAATTCATCATAGCCTTTCTCTTTTCCAGCCAGTCCATTCCAATCAGCAAGTCATATGAGCCTAAGGGTAGAATGTTTAAGTTTACTTTTGTCTGAAAATCATTTATTTTAATTGCTGTTTGAGGTAACTTATGAGTTACTTTTCGCTTAGTGCCAGTGGCTAGCTGGACCAACCAAGACTGCTGAAATTTTTCAGTTTTAAGATTGCATTTCTCTATAACATGTGGACTAATATAACTCAAAGAAGCACCTGGATCAATTAAAACTGTAACATATTGGTCCGCAATCTTACCTTCCATCTCGACCATGGTAGCCTGGTGTTCTGCTTGCCGATTCTCCAAGGCTGCACTGATAGTGGGTATGTTTCTTGCTATATCATTCACTGTGGTAGCTTCTCGATCCCTCATAATCATTTGAATATTTCGATGTGGACAATCCCTCAACAGATGAGGTTCTCCACAACCCCAACATTTCAAGGGTTCTCGCATTTTGACTGCTCCCTCCTTCTTATTATCTCCATCCATTTGTTTTGAACCGACTTGGGACTGAGCAGTTTGAATTTCCTTGGGTTTGTTAAATTTCTTCCACTGATGGTCCCTGCCAAATTTCTTCAAGTAAGCTAGTTTCTATTTCTTCCCTTTGAATTCACTCTTATTTACCCATATTTTTCCATGTTCACCCTTGCTCTTAAATTGTTGGTAGCATAATCTAGCTTTTCTCACCGCTTCATCCATAGTCTTTGGATTATCGAACTCTATTTTCTCCTTATACAGAGAAGGCAAACAGTTCAAAAAACTTTGTACCTTTGACTTCTCTTCACGAATATAAGGGACATACCTTAGCATATTTGTAAACTTGGTGACAAACTCACTTATAGTGAGTTGTCCCAATCTGAGTTCATGAAACTCCTTGGATTTATCATCATAATAACGTTCGTTCAAATAGCGATTCTTAAACTTGACTTGGAAATATTCCCAAGTCACTGTGTTTTCGTCAATGGCATGGACCATTTTCATCTCCTCCCACAACAAGGTAGCTTTACCCTGCAACTAGTAGACAGCCAATCCGGCCTTCAAATTTCTCTCATATTCATAAACTTGGATATACTTAATCATATTCAACAACCATGCTTTAGCATCTTCCTCCTTCTCTCCATCATAGGAGGGACGTTTAATCTATCGGAATTCCTCCTGTAATTCCTTTCTCTGTTTAGACTGATGTCTAGTAGTGTCATCTTCCTCAGAATCATCTAAGAATTTGCCTTTCTTCCTCTTTCCGGAACCTTCGCCTTCTTGGCTGTTCCGCGAAGTCAGTTCTCTTATGAGCTTTTCCTGCTCCTCACTGGCTAATGACAGCCTGTCATTATTACTTCTTAACTCAACTATCTCTCGTTGCAACCTGTGCAACATAGCCATCAAAGGAGCATTGGGATCTAGCATGTTATCTTCATCACGCAGAATAACATAAATTTCATCTCCTTCAGCCATTGTCTTTTCAGTTCCAGTATCACTGTACACTAAACAAAACAACATCAGGAAATTTTTTCATCAAGAAATAATTTACATAGTGAGCACAACAACAACCCAACTTTCAAACATGGGCTTTGATACCATTTGTAACACCTCCACATTGACACATTCAATTTTTTTTTTTTCAATCAATAATATTTTCCTGACGTGCTAAGTATTCAGTAAGTATACATCTGTAATTCCAACAGATATTATTTTATTCTTTCCTGTTCCGAAGTAATTCTGGAATTACTATTAACAATATCCTCTTGACTATACTTTTATTCCCCATTCACATTTTTATTAATCACTTAAGGCCTACCTCAAGGTATTTGATTTAAATGGTTTTCTATTTTCACTTTGAATGTTAATACTTTGCTCAAACTTTTTATACATGAGATTAATACACCCATTAAACATTTGAGAGGCCTTTATTCCAATGGGTTAATTTCCCTTTATTCGATATAAATATGGAATTAAATTAAACACATCGTATCTATGGGTTTTATTATCATATGGTCCTCTCTTTGAATGTGATTCGATCCATATTTCAATAGTCGCACTCTTATAACATGTCATAACATATATGTGTGTATACCTATAACCTATTGATTGTACACGAAGTCGACTTGCATAAGGCCTTAGGGTTTCACGGTTTCCAACGTAATAAGTCTACCCTCACGCCAAGATTTCTTGCGTGTATGCGTTTTGCTTTGGGATTTCTACGCATCCTATCTATTGAATTCCCATAGTACCATACCAGGGTCTCATTAAATTTTTGAACCTGTCTTACACTTTTTTTGGATTTACACCCCCATTCATTTCTACTTATTTTAATTAATATGTGGTTTTTCGATGGTGTTCTGGTACTTTGGCATCGTCTCCCATTAAATTTTTCTGATCATTGGGATGGACGTCTCTTCAGATCGACGTTAGACTTATCATTGGTTTATTATATGAGTACGTTCCCTCCAGATCTCACCATCTGGATGGTGAGGATCTGTTAGGGTTTTGGCACGAATCTTGCTATTTAATTTACGAATTTTCCCTGCTGAGCTTCATTTTGCTTCGTTTCATTCCGGCTCTAGAATTTACAAAGGTCTCTCCCTTCAAGTTTTTATGGACGCATTGTTTCTGCCCTCGCACCTCTTGGTTTTTGAGATTTTTCCATCGAACCTTTTTTATTATTGTCTGGCTTCCTGTGTAGTCCGAATGGGATGGAGATTCTACTGAACCTCTCAGATATTGTTCTACTTGCTATTTTGACTTATGCATTTAGTTTATTGTTATACATGGATTTTTCGTTGATGACCACGTTATGCCTATGTTCGCAGAATTGATATGAGCTTAGTCGTATGATAATTTTATTTACTCGATGCCTGTGTATGTAGAGTTTCTTTTGGTTCATGGTTACCACATATGAGGGCGTTGAGTCTATTCGGACTTCTCGTGCATTCTCCTTCCCATTCACCATTTGGTAGTTTGTTATTCTGTTTAACTGAGATTAAATTGTGATTTGGCCACGAGATCTATTTCTCACTCCTCTGGCTTTTGTTTCACAGTAAACATATTCACGCCGAGGGCTATGTCTTCGTTCCAGGTATTCGGATTTCACCTTCTTGTCTAATTCAATTCACACTTAGTTTAATGGTTACGGTGTTTTTCGGATTCGATGATTGGGGTTTCACGCTCTGGTTTTTGTTTTTTGTAGGTACTCTCGTCACCAAGCGCTCTCCATGTTCCCCATCTTGATATTTCAAGCAATGCTACCAGATTCGCCCCTTAACATTGTTATTAATTTTCTCTCAGGTTGGTACTCTGTTATCATCTATACGCTCGTCATTCTCATGGCTGGAAGCAGGTCTTCCATTTGTGGCATAATTTGTCTTAGTCGACAGTCAGGTTCAATTTGTTCATATAGCTCGCCCCCTTTTATTTTCAAAAGAACTATTGAACTATGTAATTTATAAATTATCAGTGTGTAATATCCTATACATTTCACAGTTTATTTTAACATATACATGCTATGGAGTATTCTAAAAAAATTTCCCAATACAACTACCTAGTATTAGGTCACTGTACCAATTTTTCTCTTCCAGCTTTTTTTTTCTAGAGTTTCGTAGTTGGTCCACATTTTCTCTGGGTGTGGAGTAATGGAGTACTTGAACTGGCATATTTATAAGATACTGCTCCTATATTGTCATTAATTAAATATTGCAGTTTCTAGTGTCTAGAATTTTATTACTTGGTTCATTTCGTATTAGTTAGAAACCACATATGGAGATTAATGGTACTTGTTTTAAATAATAATTCTATCTCAGTCTACTATTCTATCAAGGGTTGCAATCATTTCCTATTTTATGTTCTTGTAAATACAACTTAAAGAACGGTTTTCAGGATAAAAATATATATATATATATAAATTATACATACATGGGATAGAATAGCATTGTCTTATTTGTTCCCTATTATAAGACTGTTTATGTTGGCTCTATGGTTCCTCCTTTACTGGAGCTCTCTGGAAATTTTTATATACTTCTCCTGTTAGAATAGAGGTTTTCCATGTTTGCCAATGAATAATATAATTTTCTACCTTACAGTAATAATTCTCGCACCTAGTAATTTCACATGAATAGTGTTATTATGGGATATTTTCACCTATTCCCCCACTAAAAAGCAGAAGTATTATGTTAGATCCCATTCTGTTTTTATTTTTTATTTTATACTTTTTACATAGCAGTACTGGGAATTTCTCTTCATTGGAAATAACAATCCACTTTATTTACTCATAGTGTTTTACTTCTTTTAGCATCTGTTTTGAGACTTTAACTTTACTGCTAATTTTACCCAGATCAAACTCACTCATAGTACCATAAAGAAAGTTTTAATATTGTTATGATCATCTAGTACAAAAACAACTCCTCAGGTTTAACTTACATCCTAATTACCCCAACACCACTTTTAAGTCTGCACAACATTTATGTATACATGCATGTACATATCTAAATTGTAACTTATCACAGTTTCCCAAATTTCACTACATAAACCAATACATATTTATATACATATTTTATTTTTTAATTACTATTTATTTCATAAGTAGATTAAAGCTACATTAAATGTTCTAGGGAATCATTTATACTCTCTCCAGATTTAAACCATCTAATGGTTTAGAGGTTCTGGTAGACAGTAGTCCCTACTACTCTTTCCTACTACCATACATAATTTTAGGAGAATTATGTCTTCTATTCAACTCTGTTAAAAGTAAGGAAATTCATAACACGGAAATTTAATTCAACATGATCACCATAGTACTTTTCGCTACTATCCAACAACATCTAATTTAATTATTCATCAAAATAGTGTGCATACCACTTCTATGATGACCAGTCCTCCCAACCTTAGAGTTCCTTTATCCCCAAAACTCACCCCCGAGCTAAGATCCTCTCCCAGAACAGACCAACCCCAATCTATTCTGGAGTAGCTTATTTAAGCTTCTGCTCCCCAAAGCTCATTTCTAATTCTGCATCCAGAATTACAGGATGATTTTATTCCTGTTTGCCTAGGCTTCCCTTATTTAGGGACTTTTAAAGCTACTTTCTACTTTTCCAGCTTTTTACCTCTTCCCAACTACTCTCCACCTCATTGGGGAATCTATATTTTTCCTCAAAAATCTAAATTAGAAATCAATTCTTTCAAGGATTTTTGAAATAGTTTTGGGAAAGTCTTAGCCTCTTTACATACCTCATGGATTTGGCAAGTAATCTAGAAATTCTCATTTGGTCAATATGCACAAAAATATTTTATTTATTTCTCACAATCAAATAATTAATTAAATCCACACCATAATTATCCATTGGGGTCCACCCCCTTTGGGTTTAAGTTCAAATGTCTAACTTGAAAACATAAAACTAGGGGTGCTACAAGGAACAACAACCACCCTCTTTGTATCTAGTGCAATTGTGATGGTTATAGTGAGCATATCTAATCGTGCTTAAATCATGGTTATAGAAAAATTATAGGGTATTGATTCAAATAGTAAGTTTTGATTTTAAATTACCAGTGAAATGACATTTTTTGGAATTTACAACTACATAACAGATTCCATTCAAAGGGGATGCTCTAGGAAGTTATTTGACTTCTACTATAGGCCTCCCAAGTTAATGGAACTACAAATCAAATGTTCTAAGTTTAGAATCAATCTAAATATGAAAATATAGTTTTTATCTCAATATAATAAGTGCAATGAGATAACTTGATAGTTCAAATGAATGTCTTGGCTCCTACAAGGTAAAATTTTGTTTGATTCTATTGATGAACTCATGATTGAAATTTTTGGAAGTATTAGTAAGAAGAGGAAAATGCACTCTCTTTTTATTCCCTGTGGTTGTGGTGGTTATCATGAAGAATATATCAAATGGTGTTGAAAGTATGTTTATACAACAATTCTAGGGTACTTATATGAACAATGAGTTTTAATTTAAAATTACTCCTATAATGATAAGACTATCGTCTTACAATGGTGATTTATAGACTCTATAGGTGCATAGTATAGTCCATTCGAAAAGGGTAGTCCAAAGAGCTATGTGACTTCTACCATAGGCCTTCTAAGTCAATGGGACAACAAAAAAATGTTATAATTTTAGGAGCTATAAAAATATGAACAAATAGTTCTTATTTCAAACTAAAGGTGAAATGACATGAAACAACCTTGCAATGAATGTCTTGGTTTCTATAGGTGAAAGTAATTTTGATGAACTCATAATTATTATTTTTGGAATCCACTAATAAGAGGAACAAGACACACACTCTTCGATGTAGTCATGGTGGTTATCCTGAAGAGTATATGTTTTTCCTATTTAATGGAGCTCCAAGGGTGGATAGAAGACAACTATAGGTTAGTAACCTAAACAATTAGATCAATTCCATGACAATATTGTACAATTTAATCACAATCAATGCTTTGGAAACTATAGGTGCATAGTAAATTGCGTTAAAAAAGGATGCTCCGAAGAGTTAATAGGATTTTTGTCACATAGAGATCATAAATCACAAATTGTATTCACCAAATTCAATGTCGCATTCTCAAAATAGAAATATTGCAATGTTTGGATTGGAATATATAGGTGAAATCTTGGCTTAAATTTTTAAATGAAATCATAATCCTTGTTTTGAAAGGTAGGGAATTAGAAATATTATAAGAAGAACAATCATGTAAACCTTTTGCAGGGAAGGTAGAAAGTAGGTTCTTTTTTTTCCTTTTAGAAATTTTTTTCTCATTTGGAATACTGAAATAACTATTTACATTTTGTAGTAAATTGGATTTATTTCATGATTTTGAGAGGAATGATAAGGAATGATATTATCCTCCCCACCCAGATTCAATTCTTTCCAGTGACATGTTAAGCTCATATAAAATATATTGTAGTAATGGATTCAAGCCTTATTGTTGAAAAACCTTGAGCCCTGAATAATGTCTTATCCATGCCTACAAAATGCATAGTGAGATACTTTGTTACATGGGGAAAATAAAATTATTTACAGATTGTACACATTTCATATCTAAATAAAGAGTTACAATTTTTTTTTCTAAGGAGAAAAACATATAATAGACACTGACAAACTAGAAAAATATGTCTACATTTTAGGAAAATAAAAAGGGAAAAAAAGGTAAAAAGATACAACCCTAACAAAATAGAAAATGGATGCCAAAGAAACTAAATTGATTACCTTTCTTGCTTAGTTACAATAACTTTGTAGCTAGTTTTCAAACTTTCTATTCCATAAGTTATCTTTCAATAAAACATAGTTTTCCTATGTTTCACCAAATTTCACCTTTTAACAAAAACCTGATCACTGGTCGAAAAGGAGATGATGTCCTCCAATGACCAATGAGCTACTACCCGAACCTCGGTGGCTAGGATATTGGATAGACTTTGGGATAAAATAGGGATGAGATTCCCTGATTGAGTATTGTATCTTCATCTAGACCTTGTATAGTGCAGGGTGAATATTGTTAAAGACCCTCTTACTTTTGACCTGCCATTAACCCTACATAATGAAAAAACATTGTCCTTATTACTCTTATTCCTTTTCCCCTTATGAATGATTTTGACTCAAAAATTGAAATATCTCTGAATTTGGTTTATTGTCATGGGATTTTTAATTTGTTTTAGAAAAACTTAGTTATCAAACCTAAGCTGCCACTAAACATGAGTCAATATATTTAATATTTCTAACTAAAAAGGTATATATTTATGTCCTTATTGCAAGGTGCATATTTTTCAGCATTAGGACTAGTATTTGATACATGCCTCGAGAAAATACCACAAGTAATTGAAGGGCACCACACTAACATCCATATAAGAAAAAATAAGAAAATCCAACTGATTAAGAGACCATGGACCTGTCTACAAGTGTGGTATGAATGACCAAGATATTCCATGTAATTTGATTAAATTATATATGAGTGAAATCATGTGTGAAAATTAAGAAGATACATATGTACATGAAGTTGTAATAAAGGAAATTGAGCATCAATTATTCCTTAGTGAGGAATTTAAATTTTAGGGACAACACGAAGATGTTGAGTAGAAATTTGACTTGGAAGAAAATATAGAGGAGGTCATGGAGTAAACATAGCACAAATAGATCCTACTATATGCAAATTATGCCATTTAACAACCAAGACATTACATGGCCTACAAGAACATCTAATAGATTTGGAGAGTTTTTGCATGAAAATGGGTATGAAAGTAGTCATAAGTAAGACCATGGTGATGTTATTGCATTAAAAAAGAGATCCAGCCAATCTCAAATCAACTTAAACAATGAATCCTTGGAAATCTCCTAGAACTATAAATCCAGAGGGCTAGAGTTTAATGAAAGGTTGATTTAGGAAGCATGCACAAGGAAGAGACTGCAAGGAAGATGGAAGGCAAAGTTACTATTCCAGAACAAATGTAGGAGAACGTAAATCTAGGATTCAGGTTTGATAATCTCATTGTTACTAACATTTATAACACCAGTGCCATTATATGAATGAAATAGAGGAGTGAAACAGAGCTGCCCCTTTCTCCCATATTGTTCAGACTTTATCTAGATAAACTAGAACACTGGATTTATGAGAAAGGAGGTCATGGAGTAAACATAGCACAAATAGATCCTACTATATGCAAATGATGTCATTTAACAACCAAGACATTACACGGCCTACAAGAACATATAGCAGCTTTGGAGAGTTTTTTCATGAAAATGGGTAAGAAATTTTTCATAAGCAAGACCAAGGTTATGTTATTGCATTAAAAAAGAGATCGAACCAATCTCAAATCAACTTCAACAATGAATCCTTAGAAATCTCCCAGAACTATAAATCCCGAGGGCTAGAGTTTAATGAAAGGTTGACTTAGGAAGCATGCACAAGGAAGATATTGCAAGGTGGATGGAAGGCAAAGTTCCTATTCCAAAACCAATGCAGGAGAACGTAAATCTAGGATTGGGATTTGATAAGATCAGTGTTACTAACATTTATAACACTAGTTCCATTGTATGAATAAGAGATATGAGGACCAAGCATATAAAAAATAGATGGAGTCGGATAGAAAGAATGCAGAAACACATGATTCCAACCTTTCTATGGATAAAGATGCTTAATCTATTCAAATCGTCATATGAACCAACAGACTGGGAACTTACTTCTGATTCTGATCCAGATGTTGAATATTTCTTTGCATATATTTCCAATGATGAAGAAAATATAGATAATGATTTTCAGAAAGACAGTATGAACTTGTAGCTCTTCCTATAAAATGAAAAATAGCATACAAAATTCGCAAATAATTCCCTTGCTGAGGTAGTGTAAAACATCGGCACTTTGGAGTGGTGTAAGACATCCGCACTTGACATGGACCTCCATAAGGACCAGTCCCACCCATGTGGACAAAATGTGATCAAGGTGGACACGAACCAGTCACACCCACATCACATCCTATGAACTGTAATAATTTAGATTTTGCAACCTTATGGTTAACTCTAATTATCTGATATGACCACTTAACATATGCATTGACGTGGCCAATAAACTATTCTAGCCCTATCAATGTTTTCAAATCCAGATGTAGTTGTGAGAAAACATTACATTTATTTTATTGTCAAAGTGGGTTTAGGGATAGGGGCTAAATCTTGAGATGGAGTAAACCATATAAGAAAAAACATATTGAATAAGAATTAACTATAGCTTTGAAGACCTCCTTATGCATTATCAGAACGTACTAGAAACATATAGGGAAATTAGAACATATTTATATATTAGTTTATATTGTTTTTGGTTCAGTTTATGGGTAGAGGAAACAATATTTTTAAGATAATCACTCAACCACTTCCTCTCAAACTTTACAAGGTCTAATAAGAATTTATTAGTTCTAATATCATTTCCTTGTGTTATTTTAGATCTTATGGATTAAAGAGGTTAGTATATGTATTTTTTATATTTTATTGAATTAGTGCATGGTTGATTTTATGAAATTTTTTTAATCCTTGGAATCACGGAATGACATATAGTTCCTCACATTGACTTTCTAACAATCATCAAATGATGTCAACTATGTTAGTGATTATAATGATATATATAAAAATGAGGGAATGAGTACATAAACCAAAACTAGCTTTGAAGGTTACTTCAAATTTGGACTTGCTCCAAAAATAAGGAAGCCCTCAAAACTAAATAAGAGCATTCCAATGTGTACTTTTAAGTTTTAATTTGTATATATATTGAATACATTTATACTTCCAAATCTTTGATTGCTAATATTTATCTAGGATATTTCTGTTGCACTAAATTTTCATTGGGTTTTATATTTTTTTGACTTAAATATATTTTTTCTTGATGTATGAACAGAACCAACGTTGATCTCACTTCTCATATCAAAGCATATCTAGCCTCTTATTAGGATATGAGAAGTTGGGAGTGTAACCCAAAACTTTGTTCCCAATGGCATCTAATCACAGTTTCAGAGACTTGCCTTTGACCACCTTTCCCATTACTAGGACCATTTTTGTCTCATTAAGTGAAGTATCATTGGAAAAGACCATTCACCGTGTCTACAAGTGCCATCTGTCACTGTAGCTTTGAAATACAACTCATTCCTCAGATGTGTCAAATCCTCATTTAACCTTCAGAATGTCCTCCAGAATAGAAAATTGAGGAGGGCCTTGGATGGTTGACCTCTCCATAGTTGACTTGGTGCAGTCCTAGGGCCATCTCCTAGGACTGCAAGACAAAATCCTCAAGCCTGAATTAACCTAGGCCTGAAATTTACTATTGCCCAATATTTCAGGTTTTTCTCCCAAAGAGGCTTGAATTAGATCATAAAGGGCTTAAATATGTTCACATAAAATTTCAGAGAACTTAGTCCTTACCACAGACGATATGCTCAGTCTGTTTCAAGATTAACATTGAAACTCAAACCTCTACCACCATTCCTACTACTTCGGTCTCCTGTGAATTTCTTCTAATATTTTATGACCTTTATCCTTGATAGAAGTCACAGACAAACCCTTTTGAAAACACATATAAGAAGGCACACTATTTTTTGAAGAAAACCATATTGTACAATAGATGACTGCAAACATATAAATTATTCATAGCTGATTGCACTTGTTGCCCTAGTATTCCCTAGATTAAGCCTGCTACACCATTGATTGTGTTGGAAAATGATTTCTATTGCTCCTGTAGGTGCTGGGAAATTAATTTCCAACACCTTGGAAAATGATTTTCCGACACGTACAGGAGTACTAGTGCTCCTGTAGGTGCTGGAAAACGATTTTCCAACACCTTGGAAAATTATTTTCCAGCACCTATAGGAGTACTAGTGCTACTGTAGGTCCTGGAAAATGATTTTCCAGCACCTTGGAAATTGATTTTCCAGCACCTACAGTGGCACTAGTGCTCTTGTAGGTGCTGGAAAATCATTTTCCAGCACCTACTAGTGCTCCTGTAGGTGTTGGAAAATGATTTTCCAGCACCTTGGAAATTTATTTTCATGCACCTACAGGAGTATTAGAAATCATTTTCCACTACATAATTTCATGGAGATGCAATTACTATATTTCCTATTGTATATGTACAAATCACCTTCTCATCATTTCTAGCTCCCTAATATGTTTTCACATTTATTTGCAGACAATCATCCAGCATGGCAAAGAAATGGAAGTCAGTCATGGCTCTTGAGGTGCAAGACCCAAAAGAAAAACTCATTTTTTCTAGTAAAGATTTAGTTTGGGCTGAAATCTACAAAGAAGACATGAATATTGACCGTGTTGCAAAAATTCCCAAAGAAAGAGTTGACAATTTTAAAAAAGGAGAGGAATCGAATCCAGATGCTCCATGTTCCTTCCTGCGTCTACAAAGAAAACGCCCGAGTGCAAGAGCCTTACAGTATGAGTTGTAAGTATTTTAGAACTACATTGTTTAGATGTTGATATTAAATATTCTTTATATTTACAAGATTTGGTGACATTCCTCTAATTTATTTTGTAGTTATCATTGCTCATATGGTCCAGCTGACAAGAGAGAAGAATGGAAAAGCAAATTAAGGAAGTCATATGCCAAAAATAGGGGATGTCAATGCCATTTTATTGTAAAGATTATGGTTCAAGATCCCAACATAGCAGTAATAACATACAATCAGTATGATCACGAAGATGGGCAAGGATGGCCTTGTCATGGAAGAGACAACACTTTAACTAATGATGTTACTCAAAGAAAGCCAAAACTTTCGAAGGACATGATTTCTTATTTAGAAAGCTGTTATTTTCTTCAACTGCCAATTGACTCCGTTTGTAAAATACATATACATAAATATCTTGACATAGATGCTACATCCAGAGATATGGATTTTTTCTTACGCAGAAAAGACGTTGTAAACATTTATAATCATCTCATGAAAGAAAGTTATCAATTGCATACCAAAGATGAAATGGGTGTGAATCTTTGGTATCAAAGAAACCAGCATGATTTCTTCTTCTAACAGAAGCCCAATGTTGCAAACATCCCTTTTATAGCTGGAATACAAACAAAATGGATGTTGCCAAAACTATGGTTAAGTTATCCCACAATAGCTTGATAGCCATGGACTCAACATTCAGTACAAACAAATATGGGGTGAGTTTTTTTCCAATGATTTCTTCAATAAAATCATTTATGTTAAAAGTAACTTCATTTAATTTAATATGGAAGTATTAGTTGTACACGCTTGCGGTCTTTGATGAGCAACAAAGTGGGGTACCAGTTGCCTGGGTGGTGATGTCACGTAATACATAACAAGATATAGCAATATGGCTGGAGAGCCTCATGCTTAGGTGTTTTCAGTTTCGTCGTGATTGGAGGATCAATGCCTTCATGGTTGATGATGCTATGGCTGAAATCATTGCTTTGAGGTAACATCAATATTCTTATTTGACATTTCGAATTGCATTCGTTTTAAAAATTTCTCACTCAAAATGAATTAAATGTCGTGGGAGAATCATGAAATGTGAAGTGATCTTGTGTATTTGGCAAGTAAGGAGGGCATGGCTCAAGAATTTTAATCGGTTGGTTAGCAACTCAAAGAAATCAAAAGATATGTTCAATGAACTTGGCCATATCATGAAATATTGTTGTACTGATGAAGTGGACGATGCAATGAATACTTTTTTCATCAAATATGCAACTGAGCAAAAGTTTTTGGTCTATTTCTACAAGACTTGGATTGCCAGTGACAAGATTCATAAGTTTTCATAATATTCCTTCTGTGTTGTATGTTTGTTGTTTATGTTAGACAACTTATATTTGCTAATTGAGTCTTTCCATGTAGGCATGTGGGTTAAAGGCTACAAAGATTTCCCTCACGCAAACCAGGAGACAAATAATGTTGTGGAACAATACCATGGTTATTCGAAGACAACATTTCTATGTGATAAGTGAAAGAAATGTTCTCATAGAATGGATTGGCTATTCTACACTCTCCTAAAAAATGTCAAGCCATGTTATCGATTCAAGGCAATTTTGAAAAAATAAGGATATTATAACAACCACAAGAAAGATATACAACTTTAATCATCAAGGGAAAAGGATAGAAGAATTCCAGACAGTGATTGCAGGCCTCATGAGAGAATATCTCATGCTTATTGGGTAACGAGTCAAAGAAAAGCCGATAAGGAATATCTTATCATTTTTCATCGCAAAAATTTTATCACTTGCAATTGTCCATGATCTATTCGGGGGAACATTTGCAAGCATTCTATAAAGGTAGATTGGTTTCATTCCTCCTTGATGGATTTAGACCATTTATTGGATCTTCATACCACACGCAATGCATTGAATGCCCCTTTTGAGATAATTACAGAGGCACCAAACATTCATGCAGATACTATCCCAACAAATATTGAAGATGACAATGTTGAAGAACTTGGTGCGTTGAGAGAGGAGTTGTTTGGCTATCTAGACCTGTTTCGGAATAGTCCTCCTTCTACTGTGAGCAATAAAAAAGAGTTGATTGATCTAGATAAAAAATTTGTGGATGATGATAATAATATTAATATTATGGATTATGACTTCACCCTTGGTTTCAGTGCTTATGAGTCATCCTTGAAGAGGAAGAAGAGTTTCCTTAGTCCAAAAAAATAAAATAAAAGGAAAAGGAATGTCACCTTGAATATTGATTTGAATGTCTCTGCATCCGAAGATGTACCATTTTAGTTTCCACACCTCAACAAGCATGGTCGTCCTCCCTTCAACAATGCTTCCTCTACTGTTCCAAGTAAGTTCTATAGGGAGACGATATCAGTATGTTTAGATCAAATTGGTGATCTTCCAAGTTTGTTTCTATGTTTAGATCACTTTGACGATTTTTCAAGTTTGTTGCAATGTCTTTGATATTTACTATTTCTTTTAGCTTAATGTAGTGTTGTAACGTTTTCACAGTCGTGGCATCCAATTAATGTGATTACAGATGAAGGATGTACACATACCCACAATCAACCTTTTGATCACATGAGTCAAGGTACATTTGACGAGATTCCTGATTGATCTACTATGTATTCTGATGCATCTATTATTTGACATGTTATTCTTTTCTCTAATAGAAACTGTGTCGTCATCTTACAAACACAGCTGGTTCGTCAATGGGCCCCCCTCAACCAGAACAAGATTGGGCCACTGAAATCATGGAAATTGGTGAATTTCCATGTTTGTTTGCATTGTCTTCACTCCTAAAGTTTAGCACTGGTTGTTGTTCATGTTGTTAATGTAGTGCTGGAATGTTTGCAGGGCTGGAGCATCCAATTAATGTGATTTCAGATGAAGTATGTTCAAAGACACACTATAACTATTTTTATCAGCTGAGTCAAGGTGCTTAGGACGAGACTTTTAATTGATCTACTCTGTATTATAATGCATGTATTACTTCACATCTTATTATTTTCTCTGATGAAAAATGCATTGTAATGTTACAGACACAAAAACTTCTTCAATGGGTCCCCCTCTATCCGAAGATGATTGGGTCACTGACATCACAGAACTTGGAGACAACACACAAATTAGCTTCAGAAAAAAGTTGTGATAGAAACTGCATCTTTTTCTTTATTGTCCGACATACCGACATTCATGCGATGAATGTTATTCTAGTTGTGATGCTATGTTGGTGAGGATTCATGGTGGAGTGGCTAGCTTTGGTTACATGTGATTCCTATTGTGGAGGACTTTGTTGTTAGGGTTATATTGGTTTCCGTAACTAGGGTTAGGAGAGCTTAAAATTATTCCAGCTTCTGATAAGCTGCAAGTATGTACATGTACTTAATATTTTCTATATAAATGAAAAGAGAACATTAGGAATTCGATGATGCAATTGATGGATATTTGTGGTTTAATTTTAAATGTTATGTTGGAAAACAGTTAATTTTCTTGATAGTACTATAATACATAGGCACATCATTGGAGTAGCAGAATTGGCGTGCTTTCTGCAAATGCCTCAAACTATTTTGTGATTTCAAATTTCACTGCAACATTTTTATCTCCATCCTTTGATCAAATTTGTTTTAGGAGAATGAAACATTAGATGGAAGAGAAGATTAATTGAAGATATCAAAGTGGTTTGGGAATTCAAATGCTTTTTTGGCACAATTTTATCTCCATTATCTGATCAAATATGTAAAGAGATTGAGCTGACAAGTTTATCTCCATCCTTCAATCATTTACTTCCAGAGATTGGATTGTGGAGAATGTTAATTCAGAACATCACTTTCTTTATTCATATATATACTACATGAGAAATAGCAGTAATTTAATCTTCAACTGATACATTGAATCCATACGCAAATTTGGTCACTCTTCATCTCCAAATAAAGACGACACCCACTACACCATTGTCTATCTAAGATTCACATGTCTTGGCAATTTTGCATGGTAAATCTCATGTGTTTTTCATAACTAAATACAAGTTAAATCTAATGTCTTAATACAATACGTGTCAATGGTTAAGTGCCAAGATTTTATTTTCACAAGTCTAGTGGTCCAATCTTGAACAAGACAATGTATACCTGAATAAGACAATGTATGCCTGAGAGCCAATACTTAAATGCGAATGATTTGATTTTCAAAAGTCTAGTGGTCCAATCTTAAACATGACAATGTATGCCTGAGAGTTACTCTAAGCCTGACGATTTCTTATGACTAGTGTCAATAACTTATTAAGATTTTCATATTAATGTTTTTGAAATAATCTAGATAAATACTACTAGCTTAGGTTTATACCATCAAATAGAATATTATGTGGTAGGATGTCACTATTTGTCTGGTTAGATTGAGCCTTTGTAGCTTTCTGCATGTAGATTAGCTTCATGAACAAGTGAGCAGGTGCTGCCTTATTAGAGCCACTCCCTATTGATGATGTTTCAGATTGAGCTGACTATATGTGACTTTAAAATGCAAGTTTTGTAATTGATGGCATGATATGAAAGAGATCAAAAATCTGTGATAAAACTTTACATGAGAATTGAACAGTAGACTTGCATTTGACATTGTGGGTTTCATTATTATGTACTGTTGCAATTTTTTGAATGCAGCACATCAGTTAGAGTTATTTATATAGAATTTCTGAATGGAGCACAGGGTTTATTATATAGAATTGTTGAGTTGTTTGATTAGATAGAAGTGCTAAATGAGTAGAGGGTTAATTATATGGAATTGTTGAGCTGCTTTGCTTAGCTGTTTGATTATATAGAATTGCTGAATGGAGAAGAGGGCTACTTGATTATATAGAATTCCTAAATGTAGCAGAGGGTTTTTCTCAACTACTTGATTATATAGAATTTGTGAATGGAGCACTGGGTTAATTATATAGAATTGTTGAGCTGCTTGATTATATAGAATTTTTGAATGCAGCATAGGGTTAATTATAGAATTGTTGAGCTGCTTTGAATGGGGAACATAGGGTTATAAATTGAGTTAGTAATTTTGACATTAATTAAGTTGGGTTACTAACTTCGACAAATACTAAATTTATTCCTGAATAATAATTTATTTCGGGAATAAATTATTCCTACTATAGAGTGTCAAATTTGTGTTTAAGTTTTATTTTTACTATTCTGAAAAATATCCATGTTAATCTATCATGTATTAGATCCCAAGGAAGTAAAAACAAAAAAAAATATTCATGCACAGAAATAATGGTGTACTACCTGCATGGTCATTATGAAAACATTGCATAATATAATGCCTATTGGAAAATATTTTTCCTTTGAACAACAATAATCAATTGGTGGTTGAAAATGTTCATGATACATGGAAAAATAACACAACAGAAAATAATTATACCCTAAAAAGGATTCATGTATTATATCGCGAACCATGCAAAAATTACAATCAGTTCTTCTCTAGTGAAAGGACCATGCCATCATAGCCCCAAGGAAAATTATAAGAATAACACATCCACATATTTGAGAGTTATCCTGATGATGGTTGATGACTTCACTTGCAATAAACCGTGATCCAGTGTCATCTCTGACACCTGCATCTACACTTGACATTCCTGCCACCAGTATATCAGTGGACATCCTATGAATGTCTGCAAGCCATTGTATGCTGAAATATTTAAACTGAGACCTCCACATTATTGCTTCCTTGTATAGGGGTTTTAAATTTTCTTTTCGAACTTAAAAGATGCCATTGAGCTGATTGCAGATGAGTTGCGAGTTCATGTAAACTGCAATATCATTGACAACATTATTTTTTGCCTCTTTTATGCCCTCAACAAGGGCGATATTGTAGGCTTCATTATTAGTTGTCTTCCCGTGTAGATCTATGTTTCTATGCACGACATGATTTCGTGTTGGATTGTAAAGCACATATTTAACTGTGGCTTGTCCAGGATTTGGATGATAGGAAACTTCGATACACAATGCCCACTTTTCCACCATTGTCCACACTTAAAAAACCTACAACATAAAAAAACAATAAATTAATATCAGGTAGGTATGAATTTATATCAGATTCAATCTATAAAATCAAGGCACCTTGCACACATGAACACCTCCTAACTTTACCAAAGTTACAGAGCACCTCACTTCCTTGAATAAAATGAAAATTAGGTTTGTTCAAATGTCCAATCAAGGTTTGGAAAGACAGGTTTGTTCATAAAAGAAAATTATGAGTTACTTGGAATGATGTAGAATCTAAATTTAGAGTAGATGAGATCGAAAGTTTGAGTAGAGGATTGTGTGTCATTTCATCTGTTCTTCCTTTTCATTCTAGCCATTCCAAGCTTTTCATTCTACCCATTCCAACCATTAATTTCAGGTGTTCCTCTGTTCTGTTCTTAAAATTGAGATGAGATGTTTTGTTATCTGTTCTGTTCAACTCGTGTGCAATTTTCCTCCTTAACAACACCCTTTTGTAGCTAAACATCATGCAAGTCTTCTTCTAAGAATGTTTCTATCTTTGTAAGAATTTTTCTTTCCTGCTATTCTACACCTATAGCATGCAATCATTTGACAATGTTCCTTGAATCAATGTCAGGCATATTCAACTTGAAGGAAAGGAAGATAGGAAGGTTGCAGAATGTCTAATCTTCAAAGTAGACACTGGATGCAAATGACCTAAACATATATATTGTGATAATGTTCACAATGCATGTCTACTATCAAAGAAATAAGAAATAATGGGTTATGAGCATAACTCCTATCCAACTTAGACTGAACTAAGTCAGAAGCCCTTTCCCTATTAGACAAGTAAACCCTCTACCATAATCTAGGTATTTTCTGTACTGGCCATGTTATTGGCACTTAACCTACCTGAATAAGTGAATTATTTTGCTGACAAACATTTGAAATTGCTGTCTGCCCACATGCTACCACGTGATGGAACTATCCCATTGAATTTTACAATGTTTGACTCTTTTGGTGCAGCACATTCCATGCGCCATCTCTTGGCCGTAGAAATGAGAAAATCTTGTATTTTCGTATGTGCAAAGTGGTAAGAAAAGAACCCCAACTTCAAAAATGTTGTGCTACAGAGACAATTTTATCAACTCTAATTTTCATTTTAATTATTTTAACATGGAAGGTTGATTTTCATTTTAATAATTTTAACATAGAATGTGGATGGGATGCTAAAAAATTTGACTATATTGAACAAAAAAATAACCTTTTTGACAAATAATTTACCTGTCAATTCCATCCCTGCTCATAAAGAGAGACCTGTTCCCATAGATTTCACTGAGGTGAACACCATGATCAGAGCTCCACATCAGCAATTTGAGGACTAAACACCAGATAGGCATGTCATGATCATTGTGTAAGACACAGAATTGAAGCCATCAAACTTATATGGATTTAATGTAATTGCGCTTATTTCCAGGGAACTTCCATGGTCATGGTTCACTCTTCATAACTGTACAAACCCATTGCATTAATATTTACATAGACATCAAAACACTGACATGGATACTGCTATCTCCTTACTCTGTACTCTCAAACCATCAAACAGTTCCACACTTCCAGTGGGCAGAGGGCAAAGGTTATACACCATGTTGCGCCATGCACAATACATGTCAGAGTTTTGCACTTGGAAAACCTAAGCACCATATAAACATATTATGGTGATTTTTTCCAGATTTTTTTGAATTTATGAGAAATGGAATGAGGACTCCTTGGTCATTCAGGGTATAGCCACATAAGTTTTTATAAAATAGGAGGAGTCAAAGTGGTGCGAGGATAAAATTAAGAAATGGTCACATCCTGTGGTGCACCATCCAAGTACTAAAAAGTCTGGACCATGATATATAGATTATTTCCTTGCTCGGAGTTTTCATGCTCTTTCTGTGTTATTGCTTTGCAAGGGACATTTTCTACTTGGTTGCTATTTTGCTAACTTATAAGATTGCTATATTCAAGGTTACTCATTGCAATAGAATTTTCTTTTTTTTTCATTTTGTTCTCCTCCTGGATAGTCAGATATAATGCAATGAAGCTAAACTATAAGGTGTGGCATGACAGGTATGAGATTGGATCGCGAGGATCACGAGGTGGGAAATGGCATGCAAACAGAACATTCCGTAAGCAGCAACAGAAGCTTCTAGGGTTTAACAAGCCTAAAAAATGGCGGTTTTTGAGAAAACCTTTTTCAAGATTAAGACCTTCTGAAGCCAAGGCAGGGGAGTCTAGAATCACACATATGAATGATCCAAATACTCAACAAACACAACTATCCTGATCAGCTATCCTTGTATTTGTTTTACTATTTGTGGTATTTCTTCCAACATCCTTGGTCATTCCGTTTTGGGAGTATGAACTGAAGGGATAACTGTCCAAATAAACCAAAGATAGTACCCATAAGAGAGCCCTGCTGAACAACTTAAAGAAAATAATTTCCATGATATGGATCTTTAAATTCTTTAGAAAAATAATGGCTAATAAAAACAACGGAATGACCTTTAAGATCTATTGTTTACATTGGCTTAGGTGCTAAAGTGCCAGAAAATTGCACACTGTAATGAAACATCATAGTTTCACAATTCATACATTTTTCAGCTATAGAGAACTCATGTCAGACATGTTAGACTTTCACACTAGAAAAAAACTAAGCACCCTATAAAGGTGTTATGATGGTTGTGTACAGATTCTTTGGATTTATAAGAAATGGGATGAGAAACATGAAAATTTTAATACATTTTAGAGTTCTTGTACCAACATCCTTGAGCAAGAAACATATAATTTTTTTTTCCTATAGGAGCTGGAAAATGATTTTCCAGCGCTTACAGGGAAAAAAAATTAAATGCCTATAAAAAGTAATCCTATTGGGACTATTGGGACAAATGTTTCTCAATAGTTAAAAGGAAAACTATAGATAGTGTGAGGTAGTATCAAATAGGACGACATAGTTGGTAAGTGGATATTTGATATGCATTTAAATTATTTTTCCTGTAAGTGTTGGAAAATGATTTTTCAGTGCCTACAGGAAAAAAATTTAAATGCATACCAAATATCCACTTAAAAAATATTAATGCACAAATATGTTTCATATTATAATTCTGCTACCACTCCTCCTCACAACTTCAACTCTTATTTATGTCAGACTTTCACACTAGATAAAAACTAAGCACCCTATAAAGATGTTATGATGGTTGTGTATAGATTATTTGGATTTATAAGAAATGGGATGAGAAACATAAAAATTCTAATACATTTCAGAGTTCTTGGACCAACATCCTTGAGCAAGAAACATATAAATTTTTTTTCCTGTAGGCACTGGAAAATCATTTCTAGCGCCTACAGGAAAATTTAAATTCCTATAGGAAGACTATTGGGACTATTGGGACAAATGTTTCTCAATAGTAAAAAGGAAGACTATAGATAGTGTGAGGTAGTATCAAATAGGAAGACACATTTGGTAAGTGGATATTTGATATGCATTTAAATTTTTTTCCTATAGGCGCTGAAAAATGATTTTCCAGTGCCTACAAGAAAAACAATCTAAATGCATATGAAATATCCACTTACCAAAGATTAATGCAAAAATATGTTTCATATTATAATTCTTCTACCACTCCTTGCAACTTCAACTCTTATTTATGTAGCTCTCCTTAAAACAATGGATAAATACCTCTCCATGAGGCTCCTCTTCCAACAACGATTTATAACACAACACTATCAGCAATGCTGCAATTCACCACAACCACTTATAATGACTCCTAATTGTGGCATATATCTCTATTAAACATCCTATCACAGCTAATTTTCATTCGAGTTCTGATTACATTATGCACTTATACATCACCTTTAAAAAAGCCTCCATTTGCAATAGTCTGCCAAAGGCTAGGGAATTGAATTAGTTAAGATAAAAGCTACTTTAACCCTGCATGGGCATAGTGTTCACCTTGTTCAAATCAGTGGTCACCATTGGATGTGACCATTGGATTTTCATCCAGTGAAAGCTTGCCAAATCAGTCCCAGCATAGCCTTCTGATTGAATTTGCAGGCTAGCTTTTTCTGATTATTTTTGCACGTCTTAAAGCAGGCTAACTTTCAGATCGACATTTGCAGGTCTTAAGGCATTTCAAAGTAATGCAAAATAGTACTAATATATACATTTAATATATATAATAACATGCGGTAAAGCTATCTCATAATCTAATGTGAAAGAGTCCTAATCTAACATATGAACTATATAAAAATATGCAGAAGAAAAGAAACTTCTGTTGGGTTGTGTTTAGAATTAATTATTTTTTTTCTTATGTAAGAGTGTGCAGCGCCTCAATGAGCCTTCCACTTACGAAAAAGACAGAAAGGGACCATATCTCACTATGTCACTTTTTTAAGATTATTTGAGCAAAAAAAATTGTGCCTGTTGTATTGGGCCTAAAAGGATTATTATTTATTGATTTCAGTTTTCTTCTTAAATTGGGCCATTTATATTATATTAATGGACTCTGAGAAGAAGAAACATGGACCACCTCTTGCTTCAGTGCTCATGATATTGCATAAAAGAGGAATACTGTAAATGTAATTCAAGAACCACAAAATACTGGTAGCAATTTGGATTCAGTATTAATATAATCCAAGAATCTCAACACGGTCATGAACGTTTGAATTCAATATTATTCTAATAATCTGTGACTATTACAAGGCATAAAAATATTTAAATTCAGCTTTCTGTGAATAGAATGTGAATAGAATGAATATTTATATGAATCAAATCTATGGATGTATTGTTTGCAGGGGAAAAAGTAGTAGTTGAATGCAGGGACATTGATGGACAGATGACAATGTCGATGCAGGAAATTACTAAGTGTTTACATTAGTACATAATGAAAATTAAAAGAGTGTTTGCATCTAACTGCTAAACCTTCATTCGAATTTGAATTTTAACAAGCCTTCATTCGAATTTTAACAAACTGATTTCTAAATAGATACTCTAAAATAGTTTTGAGTAAAATTTACCTCTACTTCTCCCTGTATTATTGAATAACTAATGGGTTGAGCTGTTGAGCTGATTCAGAGCTGCTTGGGACAGGCAGAGCACATTTGGTCGTGGTGAATATTTGCGAATGATGGGCAATCGAGCTATGTTATTAATGACGCGAAGTCAAATTTCAAAATTCAAATTTCTTGCGCATGCGGAGTGGTGGCATTGTGGGGGTGGCTGGTGGCAGGTGGCGAGTGGCGGGTGGGGGAGGAGCGACGCGAGGGAGGGAGGTGGCAGAGGATGCGAGAGAGGTGGGTTCCACGCTGTCGTTGTTGTCGTTGTCTGCCAGGAGGGGAAGTGACATCACCATCCGTGACCCGTTCGCCATCTTCCGCGGGGTCCACCATCGAGCTGGAGAAGGGAGGGGGTCACCGGAGAGGGATGATCAGGAGTTGTCACATTAGCTCCCGATTTTTCGAACGAAAGACTCCTCCTCAAGAAAATCTGAGCATTTCACTTGTCATCCACGTGGACTAGGGAAGCAAAGCCGTACACCATCTGAATAACTGTGAAATCCTCCATGTATTTGGGAGTGCGAGTGAGCAGGGAAAGGACCACCTCCACGATCTATGGAACATTGGGGTTAATAGCAAGCCCAGCCACCAACACAGGGTTGATTGTCACCACATCCAATCCCTATTCCTTGCTGTATTGCAGTTTTGCTTGCTCTGCAAGTGTTTTCGAAACAGGATATGCCTATATCATTAAACCAACAATCTTAGATTTAGGGAATATTTGAGAAATATGTCGTCAAAAGTGATGTCAAACAATTGCCTTGTCTTGACTGTCAGATTCTGAGATATTTCTGAAATCTACTAATAATAACTAAAATAGTAATCTAATACTGGTTAATGTTAATAGTAATTTAATACTTGTTCTTTTAATAGTAATCTAATACTTGTTATTTTAACTTATACTAAATTATTATTTTTTTAAGATCTACTTATTTGCCCATGTTTGAAACGATCAAATTTTTTTTGGATGATTTATTTATTTTCCAATCTTAAAAACTATCTAGTATATTTTGTCTAAAATATAAAAACAATTCATTTTGAACCATACATAGAAAAATAGGCATAATGATAATTCTACTCACACAACCTCCAATTCTATCGATGTTTGTTTTGAAGTTTCTATTGAGTAGTGGGTTGTAGTTATATATTTACCTAGCCATACAAAATTCATGCATACAATTTAAGAAAATATCAACAAAAGAACAAATAGGAAACCACTAAAGAAAAAAGGATGGCAGTTTGCAGACCTCCTTTCTTTAGAGGATGAGAGTGAAGAATCGGATGAAACAAAGTAGTATCAGGAAGCAGGAAATCAACACAGTAATCAAGAAAAGAGAGAAGAAAGTGTGGAAGAACAAAATTTTTTTGTTGAGCAACCAAACATTACTTTTGTTGTTTAGATCCTTGATGCCCATTTGGAGGGGAAGAACAATAATCAAGCATCTGTGGGTAGAAAGCACTCTCATATTTCTGAGAGCTCTGATTGAGATAAAGAAGCCCAAAATGCCAATAGTAATAATAGTAATAATGTGCTGGTAGTTATTTCTACTACTTCTGATCCTGTACGCTGGAAAAAAAATCGAAAAGAAAAATGGGAAAAAAAAAAAATTTCCTAGTGCATCTCATAAAGTGTAATTTTAATTTTTATTCTTTAAAAATAAAAAAATGGAAAAAAAAAAATTCTTTTGATAAAGTGTAATTTTTGTTTTTATTTTTTTCTTGATACCTCTAGAGACTTTCTAAATGCTGCTAGCATCTACTCTTGTAACTTTTTATTTTATAATAGATTTACTACTTTTTTCTTAAAAAAAAAATGTATATACCCATGAAGGGGGTTTGTTAGTATGGAGGAAATCCACGTTTGTCCAGCAGGTTTTGTCAATGCACTGATTCCGCGCCTCTGACTCGTTTATGGAAGCGGTGCACGCAGACAATGTGAGCACAATGCACTTTACAGTTTTGACCTTTCTGCAAGACCTCTGAACATTCAGCGTTCCATTGATTGCTGGATTTATGACGTCATGATGTGGATCAGAGAAGCAGTGTTAAGTTTCTAAATATCAATATAGTTGATAACTGTAAGCTAATAACCTAATTCATTTATTTTTACTATATAACATGCTTAAAATTGGGCAGGAATTTATTAAAATTATAATTTGGATGGGTAAACTCTACACATAGAAGTTTCTTAGAGATTTTTTAGATATGTTTTAAGGGTGCTCAGGGTACTAAATCTATATATGCAGTAAAAAAAACCAATTTAAATAACACAAATCAAGGTTTTAGCTCAAGACAGAAAATCCACTTTATATATAATAAAAAAACCAGTTTAAATAACACAAATCAAAATTTCAAATCAAAACAAAAAATCTACAAAAACTCAAAAAAATCTTATTAAAAACAACTCAAAATAAAATGTACAATACATTTATAAATGAATGTATTTACCTTGGGATTGTTGGGGTTGAAGTTGACGGGACTGGCCGCATGGAAAATGCCATCATGACGGTTTATAGCAGTATCGAAACTGCCTTCTTCCAATAAATCCCCTTTGAATATTTTGAGCCTTTCCGCAGCGCCTGGAATGTCCAGGAGATGCCACACCTTCCCCTCATTCCCTGCGTTCTCACCACGCAATTTTCTTAACGGTGACTATATAATAATACTATTTTCAATAAGAGGAGAAGAATGGAAGGAGTGCATAGTAGCGTGTACAGTGTAACCCTAGTGGAGTAAGAGTTGGACAAGCAAGGAGGCCACGAAACCTGTTGCTCCGGTCACGCAAAAAGTGGTTCTGCGTGTAAGAGTTGCAGAGGCCATTTTTAGTATTCACCGTGACTCCTTCTCCTAAGACTTTACAAGCATACTCCACATAATGTGAATTTCCTTCTTAGTTTCCCTGTACCATTTACGTAGGATACAAGAAAGGTCACATCTGCATAAGATATTTCCTTCTCAAGAGCAAGGATACAATAAATTTAATATTTACTAAATTTTATTATTGTAAGGATAGAGGGATGGTAAAATTATAAATATTTTTTTTTTGGTAAGTAAGACTAATTCTATTAAGCAAACATATGGTACAAGAAGAGTTTACAATCAAGAGAGGACAAGAAACGGGCCAACCGGAAATGATAAATTATCAACCTCGGTCCTGAAGAGTGAACATGTAACAGACAAAGAACTATGAAGTGTAACTAGGAAATAAAGAAGATAGAAGTAGGGTTCTACCCAACATGGGCAGAAACCTCCATAAGAGATTTTTTTCCTTTCCTTTTGTTGACTTGACCCATCCAACTTTGTGCAGTTGGGCTGGAACCACTTGTAGATTGTTTTTGACTACTGGAGGGGGCTCCTTATCTAAGTCAAAAGAGGAGGAATCATGTGTGCGTTTCTGAGAGGTCATTGTGGCAGGGGGTCCCTTAGGGAATTTGGAGGATGAATCTTTCATCTGCCTTGCCTGCTCCATTTTTGTGTCAATCTCTTCCTCGTCTGAGCTCGAGGTGTCATCTTCGTTCATGCGAGGCGGGCTACAAGATGTCCATATTTTGGGTTTTGGCTTGGGGATGTTTTTCTTTTTTTGGGTGATGAACTTGGAGCAAGAGTTCTGAAGGTGCCTTGTTTGGTGACAGTGGCGGAAACGGAAGGCGGTGTTCTAATAATCCAGAATATGTGTCCATAGGAAGTCACCAATCTTGAGGTTGACCTGATATGGCAGACCTTTACTTATGTCGACTTCAACACATATTCTTCCATATGTGTATAGCCCTTGGTACTCCCAAAGGGGATATCTTGTCACGTAGCGGCCCAGGGAGTTTACTATTCCTTGGAAAACTGACGGGTGCCATAAGTGACCAAGTAAATTGGGAAGCCTGACCCAAACTGGAATCTTGGTGATGATTGTCGTTGATGGGTCGAAATCTGGCAATGATTTTTTGTACTTTGTCTGATGAGCATACCCATATCAGTAAGGATCTACCTGTGAGGAGCGAGATCTGGATTTGAAAGGCGGGAGAGGATGGATTTGGGAGATCCGGGCTGGCTAGAGTCATTATAGAGCCTAGCCTGATGACCCATGCCTAATGGATGCAATCTGTGAGCTTTTCTAAGTTCTTGTCGTCGTCCCATGAGCGCGGGCTGCTAATGGGATCTTTCGTTTTCCCATTTTCCAGGCTTCTGGGGAGCTGGAGGGGTAGATGGAGGTTACCCTGATATGTTGTGCCTTTACCATCTCTATCAGGGCTCCAGGGAGTTGATATTATTCCATACAACTGGTTTCCTTCATATTTGACTGCAAGAGTGAAACTAAGCGATCGCGAAGCCACAGACTTCTGGGCTTTCAGATCCGTAGTATTTTGCATTGTCTTGTTGGCAATAAAGGTGAGGGGAATCATTTTAGGTGCGCTACATCCTGCCATGCCAACAAATACCTACACAGAGAGAGTATCTTCTTCTACGCATGCATTAGAGAGATTTGCACATTTTTTCTTCAGCTTTTCTCCATCAATTCTGTGTTTCATGCTTGGCTCGAGTTGGATCGAGGGCCTGCCAGGTTCTTGATAACCATGATGTGCAGGCCATAGCAAAGGTTCACCAACGGCGACATGTAGCGAGGAGTCATAGGCCAGAAACAAAGCTTTAGGTTTCATCTTGCCGCCTCGAATCCTCTATTCCTTTTGAACTCATAAAATTCTAAATATTAAGTACTATGTAGTGAGTTAATTTTTTTTATTTTTTTTTATTTTTATTTTTATTTATTTATTTATTTATTGAATAAGTGGTTAAAAATAAAATGATATTCAATGAATAAGATGAATAAACAGTATATCAATGATTGACTTACTATATTGTGCTTAATATTTTCTATACAATTATCATTAATAATAATAATAATAAGATGCCACGAGGTGTGAAGGGATAAATGACGAGGGTATTCATCACGGCGGATACACAACATGAAGATAATGCCATGGAGCATAGCTGGTGGTCAGCTCGCCCCATGCCACCACACCCTAGGAGTGAATGAGGGCAGGTGCAGACAAAAGGATATGTCAGAAAAGCATTGGGAAGTGAGACATCGTCAAAGACAGATGGTAAGAGGAAAATAAAAAACACAACAGCTTGGTAAGATGATTGTCATTGTGCAAGAGATAGTTGTGAAGGTTGAGCTAGGTTTGTAGGTGCGAAGGCGAGGGAGGAAGGAACGACGACCACCATCTGAGCTGTGTTATTATGGGTATGTATTCTCGCCTTACTTGATAATGTTTATGATGTTCATGGGGAGGGTTGGGGAACAATACCCGCAGAGGTTGCAGGATCTGAGTCTTGGAGAGGGTGTTGAAGAGTCAGAGTTGAACCTGATTACTCGGTATGTGTCAAAACCCTAGTGGAATGAACGAAATGAACCCAAATGGGTTGGTATGGTTCCTCTGTCTAGTTACTAAGAGTTATTTGGGTATAGAAATAGTTAAAATGCAATTCTTATTCCGGCATTGGGACTATCACCTGCTTATAGGTGTCTACGGGATTGTAAGCCCAATTAACAGTGACTTCTGTGATCCCTGTGGCTATACAAGGCTTGAGGGGACAGTCGTTGTAGGGAGGGAAGGGATTCAACATGGAGAGGTGACTATTGGTACCACACTCTGCTTATAGAGGGCAATTACAGGAGGGGAAGGGTAGAAGGTTTTCAAGCTTTATGGTGCAAGAGCATCTGGGAATAGAGGGGTGTCAGGGAAGTCCTGCATGAAGGCTATAACTATGGTAGGAATACCGGGCTAGAGGGGATGCCTAACAGGAGGCAAGGTATACAATAAAACCATGAGTGTGTTAAGCCCTCGGTAAAATAATACTTGAGTAGTGAGCGTTGTGGGTCTATATGGGTTGATGGCAGGTTGGGGACACCTAGCAAGGCCAATAGAAGGTTGGTATACTCTGGAAGAGGGGCATGCAATCCAAGCAATGAAAAAGTTGAGGGAGTGGTTGGATGGGAAGCCAAAGAAAATAAAGATGAGAGGAGAAAATGGTTATGTCAAAAACTGATAAATAAAATAGCTTGTTTTGATTTTATAGGTCTTCCTAGCTTTTCTATCTCTCTGGATTTTGCATGGTGGGTGGGAACCTTGGTGTGGATTCGAGTGCAAGTATAACTACTGGAGGACCTCGAAAAAAGAAAAATTATGAAATCTCGAGAAGGAAAAGGTAGCGGAGGGAAGCGAAGTCATCCCACGTAGGCAGAAAAAATGAAGGGGAAAGCAAAGGCATTAACCAACAAAAAAACTCAATGCAAACGAGGAAAGAAAACAGACCAAGAAAATATGCAGAACTTGCTGCA
Source organism: Pinus albicaulis (assembly GCA_034641835.2). Classification (NCBI taxonomy): domain Eukaryota; kingdom Viridiplantae; phylum Streptophyta; class Pinopsida; order Pinales; family Pinaceae; genus Pinus; species Pinus albicaulis. The sequence goes on from JAXQQM020059472.1 coordinate 170,153, forward strand.
TGCTTATGGAGCTGGGACACCAACTCAAGTAAAATCATTTATATTAGGATGAGGAAGAAAACTGAACACAAAGGTTGAGGAAGACATTCCAGATGATGAAATCTTGCCCATGGTGACAAACCTAGGAAACACAAGAGGACGACTGACTTTGTTTAAGAAGAAAATCCACCTCTACTGGACTATGAAATTTTTAATGGAAAATTCCATCATGGAAATTCAGGAAGCAGGAGGAGATCGAAAGAAAACCTCAAGTTTGGTTGAAATTCATAGGGCTATACAGGAAATACAACTACAGGGACATCATGAAAATGTGTGTCTCATATGTATAGAACGAGACCTTCAAAACATGCACCAAGTAGACATGCTCAAATCAAGTGCAAAAGATCTGGCACCGATTGAATCATCAGATGAGTAGTTGAAGAATTTTAGAAAACTCTATTTTTTGAAACATGATGTGGTCGGATAGCATTTTCTTTTATAATAGCATGTTAAAAGATACAATAGATAGTATAACTTATAAGGCATCTAGAGATAGAATCAAACAATTTCAGTTTTGGTTGGCTTTCAACTCATGGAGGTGGCCAACAAACCCGGTTTCCTATAGGCAGATTGAGGCTACCAAGAACAGAATATGATATAACCTACTGTTTTTGAAAAAAATGAATGAATGGTGAGGCTCTACCAAACTTACAAAAAAATTAAAATAATAAGATGAAAAAATATCTTCAATTTTATAAATTTATAAGTTAAAAAAAAATATCAATTTCAAAACAATAACCCCAATAAACTGGTTAATCAATAAAGTTTAAAATTAATTATTTAAAAGTAAAATGTTAAAAAATAAATTTATATGTAAATTTAATTAATTATAATTTATAATTATATATTTCTTTTAAAAAATTAGTAAAAATTATTTATAATTATAAAGTGAAAATGAAATTTTAAAGTTAATTATATAATGATGATATTGATGAAGAAGAATTTCTACTAAGAATTTGCATGGTTTATGTAAGAGATTAATTGGAATTCTTTAGTACATTTTATTTCTATGCTTAAAAATAAGTGAGTGAATCTTTTGTGGATCACCATAGTTTGGTTAACTTAAATGGTCAAGAAGATTGGTCCTATAATGAATATTTTGAAATTAAATTGAATGTGAGTATAACATAGAAGATAAAGTGTTTTTCATCTTCAATTATTTTAAAATCACAAGTGGCAAACTCTTTCATCAAATGAAATTTTGGTTTTCACTCTAAATCCCTTGAGAATTAGTTTTTATCTTAACAACATTTATTATAGTTTTATAAATTAAAATAACTTAAAATTTTAATTAATCATAAATTTCAAATTAAATCAAAATGTACTTTATGTGTAGTTGTAATTGACAAATTAAACCTATACGAAATAGCGTAATTGGTTGTTGTTGTATCATGAAGTATTATGTAAACCATGTGATTCATGGTTCAAATCTCATGTGAGTCAAACCAATTAAAAAAAAAATTATGAGAAAATTAACTTTAAAAGAAACTTGTGAATAATTATAGTGTCAAGGAAAATTACATTAATATGTAATTTTGATGAAGTTGTCTTTTATATTAATCACATCATTGAGATTTGGTCTACATTTCGAACCATATAATATAGTTCATCCTCATGAAAAGAAACTTGTGAATAATTATAGTGTGAAGGAAAATTGCATCAATATGAAATTTTGTTGAAGTTGTCTTTTGGATTAATAAAATCATTGAAATTTGGTCTACGTTTCGAACCATCTAATATAGTTCATCCTCGTGACAAAGAACCTGCAGAAGAATTCCTTCAAAGTATGAAAAGCAATGTGGTGTGGATAACAAAATTCTAAGATGCCAACATCATGTCCCAATTTTATTTATCATTCAAATTAAGAATTTTATAGTAATAAATTTAAATATTTTTTAAAATTAAATTATATATATATATATATGAAGTTAATTTAAATTACAATAAATTGGTCAAAAATCTTCATTTTTTTAGTACAATTAAATTATATATATATATATATATATATATATATATATATATATATATTATGTGACATTGTAATATTGAAGTGATCATAATATTACTCCTAAGATTATAGTTATAATATGGTTATATTTATTGTGATGCTCATTTTAGTTGAATTATTTCAATTGACTATGTTTCTTAATGATTATGTCACATTCCAACATTCATTAAGGGTTATGTTGCATTGCAACAATTTATAAAGGTCATGTTGGAAATTAATATCCCTTAATGATTATGTCACACTATGACATTAACTATGTTTCATTAATGTTAAGTTTCTACATATCTCAATTTTTATGGTTGGATTCTGACATCAAACAATTATTATGTGACATTAGGAATCTAAGTGGTTGACTTCAATATTATATTACTTCATGTTTCTAAAAAAATATGTTAGGTTGTAACATTTTTCAATGGTTATGCCGCATTGTGACATTGATCTTGGTTGACTTATATTCCAGTAAACTACAATACTCAATGGTTATGTTAAATGTCAATGTTCATCAATACTTCAATACTATGTCATATTGTAATAAAAATTTATAAAATAATTATATTTATTATGTTGATCATCTTAATTGATTTAAGTTGTAACATTCACAAAATTATTATTTATAAAATGTATTAATTATCTCTTTTTTTAATAATACTTCTCATGCAAAATAGTTATACAATATAAAAATAAATACATATAACAATGATTGACTATATCACAATTAAATTTCAATCACATAATAATCTAATAATTTTATTATTAAAATATTATATCTTATAACTTCAATTAACACTAATTTTTTCGTAATATGTTATAAAATAATTATCTTGGTGAACTCAATTAAAACATTAAACATAAACATTAATTTTATAATTAGGATCTCACTTATCGGGAATATGGCAGATGACATAAAGAACCTCGTCTCATTCACCTTTGTGACTCACAATTTGGTCAGTATAACTTAAGCATAAGCACCAAACCAAAACAAGTCTCTATTTTGTGAAATGAACAATAATTTGAATTCTACGTGACTTTAATACTGCTTTGTCAAAGCTATAGGCTATAACATGATTTGGATTTGATTCCACTCAAAGAGTACCAATAATATCTATTGTTTTGCGTCTAAATTTCGAGTTTGACTCATCCTTTCTTCTATAGATGCTCCTATTGTATCAATTTCACATAAATTAGATTCAAGATAACATAACTTGGAGACTTGATTTGGTTATTGAGGGTTCAGAGAGTGACTCTCCCTATCTTCAACAATTTTTTTTGGTTTTTTTACTAAACTAAATTTAACTATGGAAATACATAAAAACATTTTGATAGATCATTTTAACAGAGAAGCCCCTGGAAAGAGGAGAAAAAAAATCAATTAGAAATTCATTCATTTCAAAGTTACTCCAAAATTCCCCTCTCTACCTTGTATTATTAAAAATCTTGAACTGTGTTTGTATGGAAAATGGTGATAATTTTTCTCGATTTGGAAAAGATGGAGTAGTTTTGAAAATTAATTTTAAATGCAACCTCCTTTAATATTTTTCTATAATGTAGGAATTACATCCATTTACTGAAAATAAATCCTTTATTTTCAAACTAAACCATATTTTTAAACTAAAAAAGAAAATAATTCAAATTAAAGGAACACTTCTCCTTTTAGTAAACTTTGAATAAATTCTAGGGGTCAAATTATGACTTTCAAAAATCCACTCTTTCTTCCATATGGTTGTCAAGTTGTAGTATCTTAATGGTATTCATCCATGTAGTATATTTTAATGGATGATCTTTCCATGTGACTAAATATTGAAAACAATTTTTCCTACCTTTTCAACCATTATCTTATCCAAAATCAAATATTAGGTGAATCTTCTCACTTTTGTACTTTATTTTCTTTGTAAAAATACAAATATGCACTAATGAAAATTAGATAATTTCCATTGTTAAATGGAAGTTCAATATCATACAAATTTGAAGAAAACTTCTTCACAATTTTAGAAGTTCCAATTTTTTTTAGTTTTAGATTGTTATATTTCATTTTGGGAAATATTTCTTTTCATAGATGTGCTAACACTAAGTCACTAGTTTCAAAATTCAAATCTCTTCTTTTTAATTATGCTCTCTATTTATAACTACTTTTACTTTCCTTGTTGGAAATACTGTGAGAGGTGATGAATCAATATTTCATTAATTTTAACTATTATATCTTTTAAAACATTTGAGGCACATATATCATGAAATATAGATATTTACATAAGAAACACTTATACAATTCTTCTTTGTAAATATTTTGTGAAATTTCTTGTACAAAGTAAGCACCAAGTTACAACTTTCATAGTCAATAATCTACAAGAGATTTCATTCCCCTAGTTGAGCACCTAGTAAGAAAATGTAAGCATCAACCTACACGAGACACCAATCTCCCCCAACCGAGCACAAAAACAAAAAAATATAAGCACCAACCAATGTCTTCAACTTGTTCCTTGGATATGTCATCAATAAATTCTATCCCTTAACAAATTATTCAAAGACTCTTCATCTAACCATGAAACCTTCAAGTTGGCGCCTTCAAGCTTGATCATAGGCACTTGAACTATACACCTCAACTTTCTACTCTTTAACTAGGCTTATTGACCTGAATCTTTAGACTTGATCTCCAACATGTGAGTTAGGTTATATTCTATCATAAAGAGATCTTCCCATCTAGTGATTCAAGTTCCTCAACTCATGTTGTTCACTATTCAACTGTCACTTCCTAAGCTTACTATATGTTAAAAGAGAAGGATTTCCCACCTAGAATGTTGTACTCAACATTTTAGATTTATTTCTACCACATAGGAAATTTCAACAGTCTTGGAACCAAATAGGCCTTTATAATATTAAAGTTCTACTTCATACTACCTATCAACCTTTGCACTAAACACTCACTTTATGCAACTCACAAGCCTATCACAAAAATTTTCCTTGATTGTCCCATTCTTATTGCACATCTATCCACAATAAGGCTCAACCGTATCTTCACCTTAAAATCATAGCTACTTCATCTAACATCTCCCTTAGAACTAATTTAGGCAACGACACTTGGCCTCCAAATATCTCTGCAATAGGTCTCCAATAGAGCTTGACCACCTCAAATATTATATTAGAACACTATTTATAACACAATTGTAACTTCAACCACATACCACACTTGAACATGGGCTTCAAAATGAAAAAAAATAGCCTTCAATGCACCAAATATTGACTCTCAAACTAGACCTAAATTAACACCTCAAAACTCCAGGACTCGACATTCAAACTAGGCTTATACTCGACCTTCAAACACTAGAATTTGGCCCCCAAAATAGATGTGAAACTCAACTTCAATAGGACTAAATTTTCAGCCTTAAACGAGGATAAGACACAAAATCTGAAATATCTTTGTAACTCATCTTCTAAGTAGCACAAAAACCTTCTCGAGAGTTCCAAGAAAAGTGTCAAAAACCCTTCCCACATAAAACCTCTCTAACACAACTCCACTTCACTTGGTTCATGAGGTATGAACCTCAAAACTATTCATTTTCTTTCTTAGACCAACCCAAATTGGCTTCAATAAGTGGTTCCTAAATTCATCCACATAAAACCTATATACAGTGTGTTTGAACCCCAAAAGCATAAATGAATTGACCACTAGATGGGTCGACTTCTGCATTGGTTGGGTTGAAATCAAAAAATTTAGAATGAATATTTAAAAAACATTTCTACTCAACCATGAGGAACTAGAGGGAGTTCCATTTATCACCGAAAAGCTACCCCAAAGATACGCCAAAGGAGGAAAATGTTTCCAGTTTTGCTAGTTTTGTCATTTTGCAGGACATATAGCAGAGAAAGGAGCAAGGAGGCCTATCTTTGTCATTTTCAGCCTTTTTGAGCCCAAGAAGAACCTATTTAGTATTGGAAAGCTTTGTATGAGAATTTTTTTAGGTTTAAGTCTCTTTTCATTGAGTCTAGAAATTCAATCATTATGAGAGGATGTGTAAGTATGACGTTCCCTTTAAAATAAAAATAAAAAACAAAATTATATTCTAAATAAAAAATAATACAGGTTATAATAAAATAAATGAATAGAAATAAAAAAAATGTATGAGTAAGATGTTTGAATCAAAGATTTAAATAAACTATTTGAAAATCTATGTTAACTAATTTATGTCAATATCCACTTCATATATAAAAAAATTAAATTTTTTATTTGATCCTATATATACTCTATTTAGCATTCAAAAATACAATTTAAACAATGAAAAATAACACAATGTATTTTGCTCTCTAAAAAAATTGCACGTGAAGAAATTTGATCCCTTTTGGCTCATGTTAGATTTGTACTTGAGATAGATTTATGATAGTTTAAAAAAAATTATGTATATATCATGAAAAGATTAAGTTTTTATATTTACAACATTTATTTGGTCCTATATATACTCTATTTAGCATTAAAAAATGCAATTTAAACAATGAAAAATAACACATTATATTTTGCACTCTAAAAAATTTGCATGAATAAATTTGATCTTTCTAAATTCATGTTAAATCTATACTTAAGATAAATCTATAATAGTTTAGTTATGTTTTTTTTTATTTCATGTATATATCTTTCAACATTTCACAATTATTTATGTTTATAATATAAAATAATAATTACAAAATTAAATTAAAAAATAAGTAAAAAAATTTAATGTTTTGTGTTCTAACCTCATCAAGTCTTTAACATAAAAAGGCTGACTTTTATAGATTCTTAAGTTTTAATGTTTTGTCTACTAACCTCTTGAAAAAGCTAACGAATCAAATCTTTAACCTAAAAAGTTGACTTTTTCAAATTCTTAGCTTAAAGAAAATGTATTTATGGCTGCAAAATTGTAGAGTGGCTTTCCATATCATATCCATACCTTGGGAAATATCGCATAGGTTGACTTTTTCCATTTCTTAGTTTAAAGAAAATGTATTTATGGCTGCAAAATTGTTGAGTGGCGTTCCATATCATATCCCTGCCTTGGGAAATATCACAATTCGCACCTAGGTTCTTGTAACTGTTCAAATCAAAGTTGTCCATAATAAAATATTTAACATAGGATTTTTCAAAAACGAAAAAAGGAAGGTTAATGTGATTATAAATTTTATTATTTTAGCTTTATCAAAACCATACTCACTAAAGATTACATGGCAATGTTGCATTGGTAGTTTTCAACAAGATTAGGGATGAACTCCTTTGAGAAGGGTATTGATGCTCTTGAAGAAAATTCAACAACTTCAACTGCCAAGCTTTCATTTTCTGCCACTACATAAGTGTGTCTTCTGGTTCAATTATGATATGTTGTGCCTAGAGCATTCATCGATCATTTAAGTCTATCAAAATATTTCGAATATATAATGTCGAATCAATTGCATATAAATAACGGTACATATTGGGAAATAGCAGTTGAGGTTTTGTTTTCCAAATTCGTAAAGGTGCTATGATTAGATAAAAAACAAACCCTACCGTAAATATCTATATTGTTATGGTGTTTCAGATTTGATTTAGTAATTTACGACAAAGAAAATGTAACTATCGAATCATTGGAAGTTTTTCATATGGTCTGTAACATCGCTAAACCCTACAGTAAATATCTATATTGTTATGGTGTTCTAAATTTGATCTAGTGATAAGGAAAATGTCACCATCGAATCACCAGAAGTTGTTCATATTTCCTATAACATGGCTCAGTTTGACATTTCGTGTACGTGTCTACTTTCATCTATTCTATGTCTACCTTATTAACAAAATGCTTTCATGCACTGTATAGGTGAATTTTAGCAACTAATCCTTTACGTTTTTATTTTTCCTATTACTTAAACCTCCAAGTTAGATTGTTCTTTGAAATGAATTAATTAATAAAGGAGAAATTATTGAGATTATTTATGTACTATATGATACATGGATATGTTTATATGTAAGAGAAAAAATAACTGTTTTTTAGTAAGTAATTATTATTTTTTTATACAAACAAGAAAGAAAGCTAAATTTGTTTCATAAAATGCAAATTAGAAAGAAAGTTAGATTTGTTTAGTATATCTTTTTTTTACTAAAAAGAATGAAACAATTTTTTTTAATAGTAAGTTAAATAATGTCTATGAGATTTTGGATAGACAGTGATCAACATTCCTTGATGTGAAGTCATAAGTTCAATTCCCAGCCCCCAATTGGAGTTAGATATTGGACATGATAATGATGTAAAATTAAATTTGTTTAGTAAATTCCCTTTTTACCAAAAGAAAAGTTTCAAAGTTTCTTTAAAAAAACTACTTACTATCACAAAATATTAAGAAATTACATGCCAACTATCATAGAAAAAATGAGAAACTACATGCCAAAGACATAAATAAAACAACAATACATTTAAAGTGTTTTGAAAAAAAATATAATTGCCTTGTGTGGTAATGTTCTTGGCAACAAAAATATTTTTTTCTTTTAAAAGACGTTCCCGACAAACAACAAATAAGGAATGAAGCTCTAGCTATCCCAACAAGGTGGGATACCATATTGACGTCTCTAGCAATCCCAACAAGGTGGGATACCATGTTGAGGTTTTCCATTACACGAAAACCTCAGGCTTAGTAAACTTCCAAACCATTATCATTACGAGTAGTTGTTAGTCCACATGATCTATTCCCAAGGTGAGTGTGAAAATCCAACACAATTAAAGCCAATGAAACTTGAGTTGTCAAAAAGATACTAATAAAGTTGTGAAGGTGGTAGATACCATGGTGGATAACTGGGGTTTAACAGGCTGTTTGAGAAATTAATTGTTAATGGCCTACTCTAAAAAAACCCACAAAATAACTTAGAAATTCCCACAAGATTATGAAAATTGAGACATAATTTTTTGAAAATCTGCTTTACACCTGTCAAACATCAGGATTTTGGGTGCACAACATTTTTTATGGTGTTGAATCCATTTCCACCATGAAAAAAAAAATTCAAATACTTCAACTACTTGATTTTTTGTATCTTTCTAGCTATTTTGTTGCCTTAGTAGACAACTTCTTTGTTAATTAGATCAGTTTCAAACATTGCCCATAAAAAATATCCCTTCTATCTTTAAAACTTTGCATAATTAAAAATGAAAACAAACTTTAAAACATGAAAATAAAAATATGCACTAAGTCTTCAATTTTTCAAACCAATAAAATTTTAGAGAATAAATTGTTATTTAATTATATAAATGAAAAAAAATGTATTTCATATACCAAAAATTAGTGAATAAAAAAAAATTAATAATCAAACACAAACTAATTATTTGTGAACAATTTATCCATCAGCCTTGGACTCGCTCTTCAATAACACTAACAAATCTACATATAATATATGCACACTTATTAAGAGAAACTTATTTCAAAATCAATATGCCGGAGTCTTTCATCACTAATTACTCAAAATATATAATAACAAAAATATTATTTTGTAAACTCAAAAATAAAGAATAAAGATGGAGTTTAGTTTTTATTAATATTTAAATATTGAATTATATATAGATGAGAAATATCTTTTTATATTTTATATCTAAGAGAAATATTTTTTATATTTTATGTGAGAAATATATATATTTTAATTGTTGATATATGAGAAATATATTTTTATATTTATGCCATAAGTTATGCCATAAAGCATTCTTATTTGAAAACAACTCCCCTAGCTGCTTATGTGTCCATGTCTAAGCCATTGGATGAGATGTTAGATGATTGAAACGTTTTAGGCCATTAGATCAAGTAAATAGTTTTATATATGTTTTTTATAATGTTTGTTTTTTTCTTTTTAATAAACAAAGTATGATAGAAATGGTGTAATGTCATGTTTAACATTTTGACTATGTCAAATTACACAAAAATAAAAATAAAAGTAAGTTAAATAAAAAGATTGACATAATGTAATGAACATTTTAACAAGGTTAAAATACAATAAAAAAATAAAAATAATAAAATAAAATAATTATAAACTAAAAAAACAGCCCATGGTATTGACCCATGTGGAATGTAGTTTATTTTTAAATGTTTATATCCATTATTATTTTAAAATTTTACCTAATAAAATGCATTTAAATTTTCATACATCCAAATATACATAGTTTTTCTTGTTCTATATTATTTTTGTTACAACTATTTAATTATTCTAGAAATACACGGTTTTTTTTTGTTATATATAATTCACCTTACATATGGTTTATTATTCATAAGTAGAGTTTCTTAATATATAAAAAATTAAATTAATAATGAATACAGTTTTGTGCTTAGCAGCACATTTATATTAATTCTACATATCATTGTTTGGTGTCGTCAAAATGGTTATAGTGCTTCTAAATCCTTGTTTACCGAGTGATTCAGTTGTCAATAGTTGTTTCAAAGAATTGTTTTATGTATCTTGCATTTGGAGAGCAAATTATTGCAGATTAAAGATGCTTTTTTCTATAACTTTTCTTTTAATCACAAATACAAATTGGGACAATGCACAATCTTTTTTCCTTCCTTTACTAAAATTGACCAAAATCAATACATATATCTTGCTTAGCAACTATTGGATCTTTTTAAAATTTTTACGGTGTTTCCTTTGCAACATTTGGTGATGGTGCAATTGCTAGTTTATATGTAGGTGAAAAATATCTTTTTATATTTTATATATAAAGAAAATATCTTTTTATATTCTATACCAAAAATATACAAATTTTAGTTTTCGAGAGATAATTTAACAATAAAACTTAAAACTATTACAATAAATATTATTACAACAATTGTTACTAAATCTAAATAGAAAAAATAATAAATTTTCTCAACCAAAGCTGCTTAATATTCAGCCTTTACAGAGATTAGTCTACTGGGGTATTTGTAATTTCTGTTCCCAATTAGGAGGTTAATATGGGATTGAGGTTAATATGGGATTGCCTCTTTATATTAATTTCACAGAGAGAATAGTGTATTTAATTATAAATCTTCGGGGAAATCACATAAGAAATTTAAGGACCGATACAGTTGGTAGTTCCAAACCCGTTGGTCCCTAAATTTCTTATGTGATTTCCAGGAAAATTTATAATTAAATGTTATGGATCACAGAAGCTTGCACTCTCAAGAATAGTGTATTATTACTATTTCTTTTTAATAGAGAATGTTTTTATCGTTTTATGGTACATATAATTTTAGTGGGTTTAATGGTTAAGAGCATGGGTTTTTTTCTAAAAAGTTACAAGTTCAAACCTAGAGAGGTAGAGTATGTATGCTTTCTTAGACTTAAGAGTCAAATTCCTCCCCACAAAATCTCTTGTCTCACAAACAAAAGATCTAATACACCAATTTAATGTCTGACTGAATAGTAACCTTAAAATTAGACCATGTATTTACCTTATATTCTTAATAGTAGCCTTAAAATTAGACCATGTATAGTTGTTCAACATTACTGCATCCTCCTGATTAATGGAATTTGAAAGAACCCTCTTTCGAAAGGAACTTCCATAAACCGGTTAAAATATCGACCCCAAAATAGTTACATTTTATCCAAGTCTGTTGTTTTTATTAAATAACTTTTCCAATGGAATTTTTGACAGAACCTCGGCTTTCTCTTCAACACAATGGAAATTATATGAGAACTTTTCACGCAGAATTTAGCTGGATTTTGTTTTCCCAGCTGAATCTTCTTGATCAGGCGCAAATAAAATTCGGCCAGCCTTGCCCAAATTGCATGGACTTGGTAGATGCGATAACAAGGGTTTGGTATACTGACACAGTTAAGCATAATTCAGAATGTTGGTCGACAAGTACTCGGTTATGTCATCATAGCATGATATAGATTGACTCTTTTTAGGCAGAGGACCTTTTATGGCGGCCACAGAATAAGACCTTAAGAAACAATGATGAAAGACGGATCGTCTCGGTGAATTAAAACTACAGAAAATACATTGAAAAGGGTTTAAATTATGGGGTAATTATATGGAGTAATACTATAAAAGTTGTTATTTCATTTATTTAAATTTAATTTTATATAAATAACATAATAATGAGAAATATTATGATAATAAATTAATCTTGCAAATGCAAAATAACAATTTGCATTGTATAATGATCTAACAACTATTATAAAAATTCCTTTTTTCTAAAGAAACCTATCATATATCTATGGAGTTACTTTCACAAATAAGAACCTTATTTTCTTGTTATCTCATCAGCTCATATAAAATTCTTTTTTTCCTAAAGAAACCTATCACATATCTATGGAGTTAGTTTCACAAATAAGAACCTTATTTTTTATAGTTGATGCAGACATAGAACAATACAATAACCATCTTTGTATTGTATTTAGGCCGTATATCAAAATATGTTTGAGATAATGCCTCCATTATTGTGTTTACTTAGTTTGGATTGGGTTGTTGAGGAAGTTGAGAGATTATCTCAACTTATCTCTCTAAGATTAGCATTAGTTTAACTATATATATTTGATGTATCTCTGATTATTGAATATAGAAATTATTATTGTTTGTTAGTCCTGAGTTCAATAAATGCTCTCTCCAATTTTTAATATGGAATCAGAGCCACTACTGACTTAAATCCCTCACGGGATGGCCAGGAAGAAGTGAGAGAAATGATTGAAATACGTTTTATGTGAATTTTTGTGCGTATCTATTGTTTATAGGTTTAGATTTATGAATTATTTTCTATGTTTGTCATTATGTTGATTTTAAGGGTTGAGACAGCGCGTGTTCAGGATCTATAATATTGCAGAGAGTATGTGGCTTTCGAGGTGAACCTGGTTGAATTTGTCATGCACTTCTTGCGGTTATGGAGCTTTATTGTCATGGCTCGAGGTCCCAAGATTGAGTCTGTCCCGGAATTGCTGCTGGTTCTCAGCGATGTGCACATTCTTGCAATAGGCTTGCCTATGCATACACGTTGAATAAAATGGTTTTGATGCATTTTAATGCGGGCTCTTAGTTCTGACGCAGTACCTGTGCGTCGCCTTGATCCGTTTTCAGCACAGTAAGGAATTCTTCGAAACAATCGCCTTGTCTTCACCTGCAGGGTCTCTTCAGAATTGGATTGATGCTGTCACCCTCCTCTCCATTCCTGGTTCTAGTCCAATATATTGATGATTCTAGTGGAGTATGGGGTTCGATCCCGAAACCAGTGAACATTGACTATTTATTGGGGCATGAATTCTACTCGGGCGTTGGGGATTATGCTACAGTACTGCATATGAGGTTGCTGTGGTGTATGCAACAAGGATTCCGGAAGAAAACGAGAATGCCGAAAGCTGGTTGGACTTAAGTGAACCGGATTCGAATGATTCAGAAAGCAGTTTCCTTGAATTGAAAAGTGGTTGTGACGCTGACTGTGATTGGGAATCCAGCGTGAAAGCATAGGAGCTGGAAGAATCGTGGATAGATACGGGGTTAAGGTTTGGTATAGGAAGACAAAGAGATACATGAAGAACCAGAACAACGATACATCGTCTCCTCCTCCAGAAAAGGAGGGAAAGGTAGGAGTTGATTACATCAGCGCAATGGAAACGAGATCTTATAGTCAGATTGAAAAGCTGGAAAAACACTAAAATGATGGTTAGATGTATAAAATTTCATAATATTTGCAGTGGTGCTTTATTAATGCACGCGTAGAGGCCGTACATCAAAAACAGAATTCATTTGACAGTGGTGGAACACTGAGGAGGAAAACACCGAGCCGAAGGACAATGGCACTATTCATGGGAAGAAAATTGAATTATTTCTTCTCAACTGCGTGTTCAAAGATAGTTGTAACGGATCTCAGATTTTAGTGTGTGGAGTTTAAACTTATATTTATTGCTATGAGATTTGTGTAGAAGAGAACCAACTATTGAACAAATTAGCATTATTTAAACTAGTCGTTCTTGACGTTCTACAGGGACGAGAGAACAATTGACTAATTTGATTGTGTGAATTTGTTATATGTTGATATTGTTGTGCTACGGGCCAAGAGCATCAGTTACAGGTTACAAGATCCATTTGTGAGAAGCAGGTCAAGTTGTTAGATTATCTCTTGAACACATTCAGTATTCAGACCATTTGCCTAGCCACTGATGGATAGCCGAAAGAAAAATATCCGACAGATGGTGATTGGTCCATAGGATGGTTCATCACTTGTCAATGGGTTGAATGGTAGCTCGAAAATGGTGGAGAAAAGAGCATTGTCTATGAGATCTCAGAGTGGGTACAAATGTTAATGAAGACCACGGTAGACAAATGTTTGTATTAATTTAAGTGTGTTCTCCATTTCTGTAATGTAGGCATTAAGGGGGGGTGTTTGAGATAATGCCTCCATTATTGTGCTTACTTAGTTTGGATTGGGTTGTTGAGGAAGTTGAGAGATTCTCTCAACTTCTCTCTCTAAGATTAGCATTAGTTTAACTATATATATTTGATGTATCTCTGATTATTGAATATAGAAATTATTATTGTGTGTTAGTCCCGTGTTCAATAAATGCTCTCTTCAATTTTTAATAAAATAATCAGTCAATAACCTGATTGGATATTTAATAACAAGGGTATTAATTCATTTGAAGAATTAAAGCATTTAATGAATGAGGTTTGAGATCAATACATTGCATTGTAATGAAACTTAGTGAAGTAGCAATAAAATTTAAATAAAAAAACAAAGCCTAATCTTGTCTACATCCCATTTAACACAAAACCTCAAACACAGCATGAAACAGAAATTTCCAGAAACCGTCACTGGAGAAAATAGAAATTTGCAAGCACGAGCTTTTTAAAAATATTGACTTCCGAAACAATAATTGTAGAAAACAGAAATTTCCATAAATGTTAGCTGCTGCAAATTTTATTTCCAAAAACTGAAATTTTTGAGAAAGAGTAACTGCCTAAAACTTTTCAGAATTGGTCACTCTCAAGAACAAAAATTCCAGATAAGGTATTTCCAAATATAATACTATTCTTTGAATTAAAGTTTGTATCAAATTTTGGGCTGACACTGTCCAAATCAAGTAAAGAAAAGGGCCCAAATCTCATTTGGCCATTTCAAGAAGCAGGGGTGGCATCCAATTGGATTTAAATGTCTAACTCAATTGATACAAGTGGTTAAACACAAGTTTCAAATGTTCTTTAACTCAGTTGATACAAGTGGTTAAACACAAGTTTCAAATGTTTTTTTTGTTGTTCTTCCTAAAAAAAATTTACAACAAATGTTTCAACCACAACTGATCTAATAAACCTGTTTAGAAATTTATATATATTTGAGTGTTAACCCAATACCAAAAAAATATGGCAGCACATCCCATAACAGTTAATTAAGTCGACCCAATACATCCACATAGTGATGTTACATATACCCAAAGTTAATCCACTGAACTCCAGTGGGCTTATCAACTCCTATATTCCTACTTTGTTTTATTGCTAAAATACAAATTTCCAACATTTAATATTTTGTGTCATGTTCACCATGCTATTTAGGAATTTCATGATTTATTTTCATTTGATTTGCTTTTGTATTTGAAGCAATTGTTACAAACCTTGGTATTTGTATCGAAGCAATTGTTTCCTTGGCGTATTCAGCTTCGTGAATACATTAAGACACTGAACACTATGTGAATATCCAGTTTTATAGCCGGCTTAATGCAATGATTCAGTTGCAGCTCACTGTTACTATGTTCAGATTCCTGATATGCATTGTAACGTATATGGAAGGAACGTTCGGATTGAATATAAAAATCCGATTCTACAATGTAAATGGGCCGTTTTTGCCTTTGGTTGGAGGTTTTGTAACCGCAGCTCTTTGGTTTTTTTCTCACTATTAGGTTTTTTTTTTTCCAAGAAGAAAAAACGCTGTATTTAACAGTTCATATTCCAATCAACAACTGATTACATATCGACATATAAAAGAGACATATGTCACCATATTGACATAATGTGTCCCGATGTATGATCAAGGGGAATTCTAAATACCCAGCACATACAGGTAAAAAGACAATAACAATCCATCAAAATAGAAATGCATAGCGCAGTGCCCAGCTGGAAACGGCTGCTCAGTACGTAGCCAGAGATAATTTAATGTATACTTAGTTTTTAATGGCGTTGTTTATGAAAACAGTAAATTTGTTGGATGGTTAAAAATGGTTGAAATTTGGTAAAAAAAATTTCAAAAAATTTGGTAGTAGGAGTGGTTGAATCTTGTTTTTGATACTGGAAATGTATTCACTACCATCAAAAACCACAAAGCACCCAAAGTTTTTAAGTTTCACACTTTAATTTACAAAAAATCCTGTCAGATTTTATCAAAATCCTCCGAGAATTTCCTTGATTTTCCAAGCAAATTCTTAGTTGATGTGAAAGTTATTGATCCTCCAAAAATTCTTATTCCTCTCTCTCTATATAAATCAAAATAATAGTCAAAATAGTCTCAATTGTACATTTTTAACAAAATGGCTCATGGTGACCTCTATAGAAAATTAGGTTAACATACAAATGCTTCTCATTGGTCACTCATTTAATACTTTCACAATCACCACCATCATTTGGATCTAGGAAGTAGATCTTTCTCATCTTACTACAAGAAGGAGTTCCAATTTCCTTTTTTTGGTGTGCTTCATCTATTTGGTAATGGTACAAAGAAATGACATTCTCATTAGACTTTTTTCCATAGTAAAATACACATTTACAAACTAATACTTTATAATTCAAGCTTAGAAAACTTATTGAAGACACTATAATCATTCTACAGAGTGCCAACATATTCTGCATCCCAAACCTCTCAATGATACCACCTTGCAATAGTCACAAGAGTAAGAACATAGAATTTAAACAGAAGTTTCCTAGAATCAATTTAGTTTATCATAAAGAAAAAAATCATTAATTAATGATGTAACCCAATGATGGAGATTCACTTGTAGGTGGAGCACTTGCCTACATAACCTACTTAGAGGCTGCCAAATGGTGTATGTATACTGCCTCTGTAGATGGATGGGATGGCAAAGGTGGTAGATGATCAGGTGAAGATCAACACCCATGGGTTCTACTAATGAAGGAAGTTCTTTAGTTGAGGTAAGCTAGATTCCAAATAGAACTAAGAAAATGGAGAAGCCTACATACATATTTATAATATTTCAATTAGTAAACCAAAATAAGATAATGATATAATCATTTAAACAAAATCTAATTTGACACATGATACTTGAGAAGGGGAACATATGTCCACCCACGAGGGTCTGGTTCCTCCCCTAGTCTCCTTTTAATCTATAAAAATATGAAATGAACACTAGAATTATACTAAAATTAAAATAATATATATTGTGGACTAAAACAATATGAAGCATTTTGCAAGGAGGGATCAACTTATGGAAATGAGGTCTAAGCTTCTCCAGTTTTTTCATTACATTTGTCTTGTCAAGACCTTTCCAACGATATAAATTTTGTTCCAACCCGGTTCTTTAATAGAAATTTATGGTCGATTAATGTCTTGACCACTTGAACTTGTGCTCGTCACCACCCCTGTCATGTCGCACCCATGTAGCTTCCATGTGTCTATCAAATTACATGCCATATCGTACCAAGTGGTATTTTTTAACCTGCTCATACTAGGTGGCGTATAACCACAATTCTACGATTCTCCCAACTATCTATAATAGACACACACAATATATACATTTACATTGGACATATGCAAATTCTGGCCCTTTATATCCACGTCACCTAGCTCGATAGAACCCCAACAGTTTCCCAAACTACTCCCTACTAAAACTTCTAAGGACATTTTCTTTGGGATTTGTGGTACTACCAACTTCGTGTTAAGTTTTAGCCACCTTCTTGACTTAAGCACAAAATATCTACACCACATAGTGCTCGCTCCCCCTATTGATGTCCCTGCGGACCACGCCACCCTTGGAAACATTTCATGATGGGTTCTACCTCACCCATCATCCAAATTATCCGTGGTTTGAGATTTGAGGTGACGTCACTAGTCCTAAGCACTAGGGTGATGTAATCCTTCATCACTCTTTCCATGTGGACTGGATCTCACGTAATCATCGATCACTTCCTTTCATGGTTTTCTCATTATCGGAAATTTGGGGAGGGATTTTATCTATCAAAGTACATGAGCTACATTCAAGTCCCAACCCCTACTCTACTACGCTACCCTGGAATTATAGTCCCAACTAGGATTGCTTATACTTCCACTGAATCCTCCGGGGTAACAAACCTCGGGGGTAAAATCCGAGGGCCATCTGATGGTTATGAACACCCATCCACTGACAACCTAGATCTCCCATGCTTACACTCCTGATTATCATGCTTGATCACTTAGCCTACCAGTCTTGGTTCACCGGACTCTTTCGAGGCCTAATCGTCTAGCCCCACAACTT
This sequence comes from Pinus albicaulis, assembly GCA_034641835.2. Taxonomy (NCBI): domain Eukaryota; kingdom Viridiplantae; phylum Streptophyta; class Pinopsida; order Pinales; family Pinaceae; genus Pinus; species Pinus albicaulis. The sequence continues at coordinate 188,587 of JAXQQM020059472.1, forward strand.
GAGTAATATTTGAATTAATTGGGCCTTTCCACCCCCAGAACATGGTCAAGGTGGTTTTATCTTACAATGGAATATTACGGCTTAGTACATGGTCAACCAAAATATTGGCTGTGGTGGTTATGTTTTGAACTTGACCTAGTATAAGTATAGTTTTATAAGGCCCCTTGGTCTGCATCCTGCAAATATATATATATATATATATATATATATATATATATATATATATATATATATATATATATATATATATATATATAAGTTACAGGTTGAGTTGGAGTGAGTCTTTCAAAAGCTCAAATTTTAACCTATATATATAATTGCTAATCCTCCTGAGCTTACAATTTGTAAACCAAGGCTTACTAGCCTCATCGTTTTCATGCAATGATCCATCTAAACAAAGGTCATCTACCTCTTCATACACAAGTCACATTAATCAATTCGTAAAATTAGGATGATTCCAGGATTAAACCATTTGTTAAGGAAAACATTCAAGAGTATTTCTACATAGGAATTTACATTCCTTAATCATGCTAGAAAACAAAACTCCTCAACATTAACAAGGCAATGATTTCATGCAATAAAAAAATATATAATCCTCATAAGAACAAAAAGTGAGAGTATAATTATTTTATAAGAGATCTGACAACTGAGAGGGAGACTCTAAAACTGCACCCAACTATAGACAACCTACAACCATGGTTACTTGTAGTTGTCACCTCCGAGAAAAATTCCAGTGCTTGAGGTGTAGTGTTCTTATGAGGAAATTTAGCCAATGGGGCAGCTGAAACAAAATGCTGCAAGCCATATTGCCTTCATGCACTAGCTACACAAGCCTTCATTTAGCTTTTCTGCATTTTACACACATGCTAACATTCATGTCGGGATATTGCAATATGAAGTTTTATAGCTCACTTTTAGGTGAGCAGAGCCCACATCAAGGAAATCTTCATTAATGGATAAGCTATTGATGGGTAAAGAGATCACCTCTCCAAGTGGTTCAACAGTGAGTGAAGCACCAAAGCTTCAACCCAAAGGAAACTTCTAGCGGTTCGTCAACCCTCATAAGAATTCAAGACTCTTTTTAATATGGTAGGTTCATCAATCCACAAGCTTCTAGTGGGTTCTTCAACCTTCATGCAAGCCACTGCTCTCTATAATGGTTTCACCCTACAAGCCTCTCTCTAAGGGTTCTTTCACTGGTTCACTTTCTCTAGAGTTTTATAACTATGATACTAGTTGTTTCTCTCTTTATGTTTTGACGTCCACCCCTAGAGGAATTTTTCATGTAGTGTTCTTCACAGTGTGTTCTCTTCTATTTCCTCTGGATGAGAGAATGAAAGTGCGTTTTTGTTTATTTATTTATTTTTTTAATTTCTGCTACTTATGTGTATGTTTGATAGTGTGATAATTCCCCCAAATAAATTAGATGCTTGTCTTTTTACCAGCTCCATGCAAGTCAGCTACCTAGGACAACATAACTCATGTTTCCTTCAAAAATTTTTCCTTTTTTTGCATATGGTTGGAGATAGAGGACACATGGGCCTTTACTTCCTCTTTTTAGTTAATTTATGGCACATTCAACCCATTTACAACCACTCATCCAACCAAGTCTAATATTTAAAAGAATCCATTGCTCAAAAAATCTCCCTCCCCAAGTAATCTTGAATCTATGTCCCTTTCTCTCAGCCTTTTAAATTAATTACAATTATTTACAATGAGGGTCTGTTAACTAGGGGATTTCACACCTGCTTCCCTCCATCTAGCCACAAAATGTATGCTCACAATTGGTACATTTGTGAGTCTCTAATGAGCATCCATATGGCATCTACAAGTCAAGCCCTACTCAAGAGTCATATGGTTCAACCTTGCCCACAACATTAACTCTGTGTGGATTCTTATCAATGATTCCAACAAGATTCCATGTTGCATTAACATGTGAGTCAATGTGGCTAGTGTCATCTAGGTCTCAACAATGTTATCCATAATTGGAATATCTTAGGAAAGGTTGTTAAGGCATTGTTTAGGTGGGGACCCAGTGCTAGTTTGGTAATCAGCAGCTTTTTTTTATCGTACTAGGACCTTTAACCCACTATCTATGATTCTCCCATATTAAATTAGTTGATATGTAGTGCTAGCTGAAACTTTTCCCATAACTTCCTCAAGAAGTATAGAGGTACCTCCCTATTATTATAGGGAGGTACATCGAATACCATATGCCACCTATCCATGCAATTATCTAGAAATGGTTGGTAAGTGCACCAGTATGTACAAATGCAATTTTTTTTTATTTGTAAAAGTTGTTCATTTATTGGGTCAATAAACAAAGATAATAAGTATTTCTTAGTAATGTTGAGGTCTTTGATTAGTTCTTTATTTAGACTAGTTCTATCATGTTCATACATTATATCCATGTAATTAGAATTATTGGTTAACTAGCGTTGAGGATTAGAGATGAATGACACAATTGAATTTAATGACCTTGCAAGAGACACTCATAACAACTCTCTAGTGTTTTGAAGATCCCGTATTAGTGACCTTATTGTAGCTAAGGATGAATCTATTTGATCAATTTGATTTTTTGGTTCTTGGTTTGGGATTGGTTGTTGTAAATTTGTTGATGGTTTGTTTAGGTTATGATTAGGTTCTATATTAACTAGTTTCCATGTGAGTCAATACAACTTTTGTGTTAATGGTATTAGTTTGGTTATTTTTTCCAATTTTAAACCAAAAAAAAAACCATTAGAATGCTTACATGGATTCCAAAGATCAGGTATGGTGTTGATTTGACGCTTGAGGTTGTTCAAGAAGGAACAATTTTTCTTATTGTCTCCCAAAAATGTATCGCATGGTCCAAATATGGTAAAAAATGGGGCCACAGGCACATAAATAAAAATTATTATTAAGAATACATGCACATTCCTAGAGCACATGCACATTCCTAAGCCATGTTGAGCTTGAAAGCTCAGTAGCATCCTAGTTGGAAAATTTTGACTTGTCAAACCTAGATGTCTAAGAATGCATGTGCATTCCTAGGAACATGCACACACTTCTACGAATGTGTATTCCTGATGGAACCATTGTCTTCTTCACACTAGTCAAAATACAAATATGATTTTGATTTTTAAATTTGGGTTGATTGCTTCTTGATAATACCTTAGCTTCCTTAAATTTTAATGGAATAATATTTTTAATACTATCCCTATCTTTCAAAAATGATCTCCTCCTACCAACAACCTAGCCAAGACTTATGACATACCCACTTGAGTGGAAGGTGGTTTTAGATCGAGTTAGAAGCAATTTTAGGAAATTTTTTGTCTTCCATGTTGTTCAACCTCGTTTTATATATTGAATACGTCATAGGGAAAGACTTCCTTGGATGAGGAGCATACGTTTGAGAAGTTTTTTTTTTTTTCAAGTCCCATATCCAAAGATTTTCTTACTTGCAATTTTGTCAAGTCCAAAGTGATCTTTCCATCTTCCATTTATCCTTTTCTCATTGTTATAGTTGTAATTGAACTTGTTTTGGAAATAAATTCCTAGATATTCAAATATCAAGAAACTTCCTCCAAATTTTCATTATCATCACATAGATAATAATTATATCTCTAAAATTAATTATATTACTTCAATGCTCCTCTTTAGAAATGAAAACATATCTATTTATCTCATTATTATTTATATCTAATTCTAAATCTAAATATAATAATAATTAGTAAACTATTATTTTAATTAATCTATTTCATTATTTTAGTTATTTCTCCATTCAACAATAAAGCAGGCTACAAAATATATTAGACTAGAACACAAAACTTTAAAATATATATTTGCATGTTTCATTATCAATCCATGTACCCAAATTCACACCACACCTATGATATTATCATGTTCTATGATCACCACCCTAATTTGTTTAATAGCGTTAAATTCATTATTGAGTCTCTTTGAAAATTTTGATGTGAGTCATTAACCTACTAAACTATATTTCAACAAACCACAATAAAAGACAGCTTGACAATACATAATTCAACAAAAGACAATAAAAAAACATCACTATATGTGATTCCAATCTATGCCACCAGACGTACCCATATTATTGCTATCGCTAGTCAAACACCCCCGTTCTGTTTGATTCTGCTAATTAATTAAGCTGTCCCTTCGTCTTCAAGTAGTCCACAGCATCATCGAAGATCTCATCGATCCCAAATTTAAAAGAGAAACCGCTATCTACCAGTTTCTTCGACGACAGGTTTGCTTTTTGGGTCGGTGGCACATTATCGAACCTGGATGTACACACAAGTATATATTCATTATACAAAAATCCATAAGAATACTACTATGAAAAAACTAACAAGCATATAACTATTCTGATATGGAATTCAATCAAAAGTTATTTGCATGGCTAGCTGTTTTTGTTCGAAGGTTATGGAAATATTTGGATCAATTTTCATAAATGTTTTTGAAAATAGAGAGAGCAAATACTCACTGCGTTGGGACATTATATTGCGGATAACGTTTGGACAAGTAGTGTGCGAGCTGTGGAATACTGGTGTTAACGGAACATCAGATGTGACGGCCCGCTGCAGAGGGGTTGTCCATGAAGAAAATCTCGGCGTTGCACAGGTCGTCCACGTGGACTAAGGAAGCGAAGCCGTACACCATCTGAATGACTCTGAAATCCTCCATGTATTTGGGAGTGCGGGTGAGCAGGGAAAGGACCACCTCCACCGTCTGTGGAACGTTGGGGTTAATAGCAGACCCGGCCACCAACACAGGGTTGATTGTCACCACATCCAATCCCTCTTCCTTTCCGTATTGCACTGCTGCTCGCTCTGCAAGCGTTTTCGAAACAGGATATGCCTGTATCATTAAACCGGCAATCTTAGTAGTTGTAGAACTGATGTGGATTGTAGTTTGGGGAATATTAGTAGTTGTAGAACTGATGTGGATTGTAGATTTGGGGAATATTTATAAAATATGTTGTCAAAAGAGATTTTAAACTATTGCCTTGTCTTGACGGTCAAATTCTCAAATATTTTTGAAATATTTATCAATAATAACTAATACAAATATTAATCTAATACTTGCTGATACTAATAATAATTTAATAATAAATTATTTTTTTTTTAAATCTATTTAATTTGTTGGATGATTTATTTATTTGTCAATCTTAACAACGGTCTAGTATATTTTCTGTCTTAAAAATAAAAACAATTCATTTTAAACCATAAAAAAAATAGACATAATTCTACTCAGACAAGTCGCCAATCCTTTCCATGTTTGTTTTGAAGTTTCTATTGAGTAGTGGGTTGTAGCTATGTATTTAGCTAGGTATACAAAACTTATGCAAATCATTCAAGAAAAGAACAAACAGAAAACCACAAAATAAAAAAAGATAGCAATTTGCAGACCTCCTTTTCTCAGAGGATGAAACAAAACAACAACAAAAAGCAAGAAATCAACACAGTGATCAAGAAAAGAGAGAAAAAGGTGCCTAAGAACAGAATTTTTTTGTTAAGTAACTAAACATTACTTCTGCTGTTTAAATCCTTGATATCTATTTGAAAAGAAAAGAAAATAATCAAGCATTTGTGGCTACAAAGGAATCTCATATTTCTGAAAGCTCTGATTCAAATAAAGAATCCCAAAATTCCAATAGTAATTATTTCTACTGCTTCTGATCCTGTGGGCTGGCAAAAAATCAAAGAAAAATAGCAAAAAAGAGAAGCCTACTGTAATCTTAATTTTTATTCTTTTCTTTATAGCCGTGGAGACTTTGAGTATCTATTCTTGCAACTTTTCATTTTATAATAGAAAGTTACTGCGTTTATCTTTAGAAAAAAAATGTATAACCCAGGCAGGGGGTTTGTTAGTACAGAGGAAATCCACGTCTGTCTAGCAGGTTTCGTCAATGCACTGATTCTGCGCCTCTGACTCGTTTATGGAAGCGGTGCACGCAGACGATGTGAACGCAACGCGCTTTACAGTTTTGGCCTTGCTGCAAGACTCAGCGTTCCATTGATTGCTGGATTGATGACGTCACGCTGCGGATCAGATAAACAGTGTTAAGTTTCAAATAAATAACAATATAGTTGATAACTGTAAGCTGATAATGTATGGGGATTTATTTTTACCATATAATTTGACTAAAATAAGGTAGGTATTTAGGGTAAACTCTACACAACTTATGTTTTTTTCGAGATTTTTCAGGGTGTTTAATTTGCTTTATTCGTATTTAGGGCACTGAATCGTAACATAAAGCAAGAGTTTAGTTCATTACAGAAAATTTATTTGATACAGTAAAAAAAACAGTTTAAATAACATAAATCAAAGTTTTAACTCAACACAAAAAAATACATATAAACTCAAAAAATTCTCATTAAAAACAACTCCAAATTGAATAGACAATGTATTTACCTCGAGATCCTTGGGATTGAAGTTATGGGACTGGCCACATGGAAAACGCCATCACAACGGTCAATATCAGTATCGAAACTGCCTTCTTCCAGTAAATCCTCTATGAAGATTTTGAGCCTCTCCGCAGCGCCTGAAATGTCCAGGAGACGCCGCACCTTCCCCACGTTTCCTACGTTGTACAGTATAACCCTTGTGGACTAAGAGCCGGACAAGCCAGGAGGCCACGAAACCGGTTGCTCCGGTCACGCAAAATGTGGTTCTGCATGTGAGAGTTGCAGAGGCCATTTTTTGTATTCATAAGACTTTACAAGCATACTCCACTTAATGTGAATTACCTTCGGTAGTTTACTTGTACCGTGTATGTAGGATACAAGAAAGGTCACCTCTAGGATAAGATATTTCTATTAAATTTTTGTTATTGTAAAGATAGTTATTATTGTAAAGATAGATGGATAACTAGCACAATCATATTTATCAATGTGATTGATATACTAGATAAGCCTATAACCACCACTCACCACATGTGTTTTACCAAAATAATCATTATTTATTTATCAATTTAATTACCAATATACTCTATATATCTTCTTAAAATATATTAATAATATTAACTATATGAATACTATATATTAAAGTATTATATATATATATATATATATATATATATATATATATATATAATTTGATAATAAAATATTATTAAATTTTTTCAATACATTAATAGTTATAATTCAAATTATACTAAAATTCAAATATAACTTAACAATAGTATTTTATTACTATTTATAATAATTATATATCTCTTACCAATATCTCAAGGAATTATTAATATTATAAGCCAAAAGAATTAATAAAACTAAAGAATTGGTGAATCCAAGGTGAAAATATTAAAAACCTAAGAGATCAAGAAGCACAAGGGATCTATATTTGAAAGAGAAGAGATTAATAAAAGCTAAAAATTAATATTTTAAATACAAATGAATGATAAACTCACATGAACAATAAGGATTAAAGATCAATATTAAAAACATAAGATATTAATAAACCTTAAGAATTAAAAATTCAAAATAAAAAACATGAGAAATTAATAAACCCTAACAATAATTGATATTTTAAATTCAAGATATAAATAAACCCAAGAGATTATTAATATTATAAACCATTTAAAGAAGTAATAAACCTAATGGTTTAATATTCTAAACCAAAGGAATTAGTTAAATATTAATATGATCAAGAAATTAATAAACCCTAAATTAATATTTTAAACTCAAGAGATTAATAAACCCAATGAGTTATTAATATTATAAACCAAAAGAACTAATAAATCCAAAGGTTTAATATTACAAACCAAAGGAATTGGTGAACCCAAGGGATAAACATTAAAGACCTAAGGGATAAATAAGGTCAAGGGATCAATATTAAGAACACAAGAGATTAATAAACCCTAATAATTAATATTTTAAACACAAAAACCTAAAAAATTAATAAATTCTAAGAATTAATATTTTTAACTAAAGAGATTTTACAACCAAAGGGATTATTGATATTATAAACCAAAATAACTAATAAACCCGAGCATTTTATATTTCAAACCCAAGGAATTGGTGAATCCAAAGGATAAATATTAAAAACATAAGGGATCAATAAGTGGAAGGGATAAATATTAAAAACAAAAGAGATTAACAAAGCCTACAAATTAATATCTTAAACACAAAGGATTGATAAAATCACATGATTATTAATATTAAAAACTCAAGAGAATAATATTAAAGCTAATAGATTAATATTATAAACCTCCAGTATATAAAAAACTTTAGATAAATATTATAAACCGTAAAGTAAACATGGTTGAGCGTGCTTGATTTAAACATTTAGACAATTGTTGTCACAATGCGACGTTGGATGAAGAATGAAAATGGTTGGCCATGGTTGATTTTTCATATTGAGACAATATCTTTCTCACAATGTGACGTTCGACCATGGAAGTCCTTGATCAAATATGAATAACGATGATTAACAATGGTTTCCCATGGTTGGTTTTCATATTCACACAATGTTTTTCATAATATGACATTGGACCATGCATTAATATTAAAGCGTCTAATATTTAATGCCTAATATTACCAACCCAAATATTTAGAAAACTCAAAGATTATTAAACCCTAAGAATTAATATTTTAAACTCAAATGCCTAAGAAGTTAATAAACCCTAATAATTAATAATTTAAACTCAAGAGGTTAACTAACCAAAGGGATTATAAATATTATAAACCAAAAAAACTAATAAACCAATGGGTTTAATATTATAAACTAAAGGAATTGGTGAATCCAAGGGATAAACATTAAAACTTAAGGGATCAATGAAGCCAAGGGTTTAATATTAAAAACACAAGAGATTAATAAACACTAAGAATTAATATTTTAAACACAAAAATCGAAAAAATTAATATACCATAATCTAATCAATATCTTAAACTCAAGAGATTAATGAACCAAATGAATTATTAATATTTTAAACCAAAAGAACTAATAAACTAAGGGGTTTAATATTATAAACTAAAAGAATTGGTGAACCCAAGGGACAAATATTAAAAACCTAAGTGATCAATAAGGCCAAGAGGTTAATATTAAAAACAAAAGAGATTAATAAACCCTAAGAATTAATATTTTAAACATAAAAACCTAAAAAATTAATATACCATAATCTAATCAATATTTTAAACTCAAGAGATTAATAAACCCACGGGATTATTAATATTATAAACCAAAAAAATCAATAGACACAAGGGTTTAATATTATAAGCTAAAGGAATTGGTGAACCCAAGAGATAAATATTAATATTATAAACCAAGAAATTAAGAAACCTTAAGAATTAATATTTTAAACTCAAGAGATCAATAAAGCATAAGAATTAATATTTTAAACTCAAGAGATTAATAAACCCAAGGAGTTGTTAATATTATAAACCAAAAGAACTAATAAAACCAAGGGTTTAATATTACAAAACAAAGGAATTGGTGAACCCAAGGGATAAATATTAAAGACCTAAGGGTAAATAAGACCAAGGTATCAATATTAAGAACACAAGAGATTAATAAAACTTAAGAATTAATATTTTAAATACAAAAACCTAAAAAATTAATAAACTCTAAGGATTAATATTTTTAACTCGAGAGATTTTAAAACCAAATGTATTATTAATATTATAAACAAAAATAACTAATAAACCCAAGGGTTTTATATTTCAAACCTAAGGAATTGGTGAACCCAAGGGATAAATATTAAAAACCTAAGGGATCAATAAGTGGAAGGGATCAATATTAAAAACAAAAGCAATTAACAAAGCCTACGAATTAATATCTTAAACAGAAAGGATTAATAAAATCACATGATTATTAATATTATAAACCCAAGGGAATAATATTAAAGCTAAGAAATTAATATTATAAACCTGAAGTATATAAATTCCTTTAGATAAATACTATAAATCGTAAAATTTTTGAAAATCAAATCACTCAGAAAATACATAAAACAAACATAAAAAAACATAGACAAAATATTGGCAGAAAATGTATTTTTTCATTATTGAAAGAATGTAATATTACAATTAAATAGATGAGGAGACTGTGTCTCCATATAGTGCATGCTATCTTGGACACCTTGGTTGAGATAATTTCTCGACCATACACACACCAATATAGGAGCTACCTAAACTAACTCCTAACTTAGATGAACAACCCAATCTAGAGAGTTAGGCATAAACTCCTAACTTTTAATATTTAATTAATTTATTTTATTTTTAGATTTATTATTGTTTTATGAGAGAGGCTAAAATTCCCCCCTTCAATGATAAATCCAAAATAAGAACGAGGAACCATCTTCGAAGTTCTCATGTTGATCCTCAAAAACATTGCCTGAAAAATCGCCAAATATGGATGTTGAAAATACAACAATCTGAAGAGACCATGAGTCAGCTGCATGTCTGATTCATCTCTAAATTCTTCTTGGCAACTCCATCATGTGCCAAGTTGCGAAAGGATCCATCTGTCCTTTGCGTGAAATCAACATCCTTTGTCCACTGACAAAATTTGTTGAACGACCACTGGCTGATGATGTAAAAAACAGCTCACTGTTGCTTTTGTTGTGTTGAAATCTTCTCACTGCTGCTTTGCTTTTTATTGCCCACTGGCGAGTTTGTTGATGCCCACTGGCTGTTGAAGATGACCACTGGCTGCTTTTTTTGGTTTTGTTGAGACTTTTAGTCTGACAACCACCGTCAATTTCATTGACATTTTCCCCTGTTTGTCCGCTGAAAAGAGAGACAATCCTCTGGAAAGTATTCTTGAACTCCCCCCTTCAGGCGTAGAGTGGTGCACTGGTGTACTCCACCATTTAAATGCATGAGAGTACCATCTGATTTTCACTGTTGGCTACACTAGGTGTGATTGTATTCAGTTGTAGAACTGATACAATATTTTGACTGTGGACGACCATTCCCAAGGGTCAATCCATTCATATTTTATCTTCAATCTGGCTGATTGTTGTTGGTTGCAACATTTCTTTGATGAATGATTTGGCATGCCACAGTGGCGACAAGGATGGAGATCAAAAAAATAATCTTCCATATAACCAGTTCTTTGACAAAGAGGACATTTCGGTTTGAATTTAACTGCGGGTTGCATGCATTTCTGTTTGTCTGCAACTTTCTCTGAATGTGCTAAGGTAATTTGTTCAAGAAATCCTGCACTGATGAACTTAATGGGATTTGAATAATCTGGGATATGCAAGTTGGCATCATCTTTGACATATCCTAAGCCTCGTCGATTTCTGTTATTTTGGAGTTCTTCCCATGGCTTGATGATTGGTTTGGAAGAAAGTTGAACTTGAACAAATTCGACACTTGAAGCTGTTTAGATGAATGACTTATCATCTGGATGGTTCAAAGACTTGGAAGCATCACTCTTCTCTTGCAACTTATTTCATCGTAGTTGCGACTCCATTTGAAGAAACTCAATCATTTCATTTGTGTGTTGTAGATGTCGTGAAATATCAACAAGAATGTCTTTGCTGATTTGCACCATGTCTTCAGCACTTGAGATGATAAAATTGTGACTAAATTGTAATAGATGGATGTGTTTCGCCATCTGAACTCACTCTCTTGAATTTAGGCTCACTTATTGTGTGGCTTGAATGGCACGTTTGCTTGATTTGTTGCTTATTGCACTTTCTTGGAACACTTGCTAGAGTAGTAGAACTCTCTTGCTTGAACTCTTGAATTCACGCTCGCTTGATGACGATCGCTTTGCTTGAACGCTCATTTGAACTTTCTTTATTACATCACAATCACTTGAATGAATACTCACACCTGCTTGCAGGAGATGTGAACTTGTTGTTTGTTTGCTTTAGAGGTCAAACTCGTGCACTCACTTGATTCTGTTTAAAGGAAGGGTGTCGAACACTGTCGGAAATGCACCTAAGAGACAAACGACAAGTTCAAGCTGGATGACTTAGTGGAAGACTTAATTGACTTAATTTGACGCAATTCAAAACTTGGGTTTCAGTTCCAACAGAGAGTGCACCCTTACAATCCAATGCAATTAGAATTTGACTACAATTTCTTAAATTTATTGCAAGAATGTTGATGTAGATTGTGCTTTGAAACACATTAACATGATTGTATTAAGTGAATTTGATTGTTGAGGTAGAATGTTGATATTGACAATCTTTGATTATGTGTTGTAGTGACGCAAATGCATGTGTTGAGTTTAATTATCCTTCCTTGCAGCTACTTCGTTACAAGTGTTGTGCTTGCTTGCATTGAACTTTATGTGTGTGTTAAATGAGATCATTTATGTGTCAAAACTAGACACAAATCATAAGCAATAGCATGAAGCCATAAAAACACTCGCCATCAAAAACACACACATGGTGTACCTAAGCTCCTCTTATTCAATTTTGGGTGAATCTAGGACACAATCACTAAAAAATGATATCTTTATTAAGGATTGAGTGCAGAAGAAATCTCCACCTTCAAGTAATAAAAATGCCAAGCTGGAAACCCTTTGAAACAACTTGCCTTCAAAATCTGGATATTCACTGACTGAATCTCTCAAAAGAAATACAACAATGAATTTCTCGTTTAAAAAAAATCCACTAATCACTCCAAATTTACAAAATATGCACCTTATTACTCCAAAAATCATAAAAATAATTTCACTCCATCACTTGAAAAACCCTCACTCCACTTCAAAAAAAAAATGCAAACTTATCTCTCCATTTACAAAAAAATATATAAAATAGGGAAAATTTCCACTATTCCTTATTTTTCATACACTCTAGGATGAGAACTCACTCCACTCACTCCTCTCATTCAAAAACTCACCATACATCTGATTAAAATAATTTAATGTACTTTATTAAAGCATTTTAAAAGGGGTTCCTTTTAAAATATACACTTTATTATTCCCAAACCACTTAAGTCCTTATCACTCCAACAAAAACAATTAAACAAAATACCAACACACCTTATCTCTCCAAAAAAGTGTGTTTTAATTTTAATCCCTTTTAAACCCCCCATTAAAAAATATGAAGTTCCTTTTAATGAAATGAAAAAGTGAAATTTACATTCACTTTAACATGTGAATGAATCTACTTTTAAAGCACACCTCATGCTTTAAAAAAAATCAATATCCTTTGACCATTTAAAATGTTCATTTAAAATAACTCGTCCTGCATGCTTATAACAATCCCCATAACGTTTAATCATGCTGGCTTCACTGGTTCCACCACACCAAAAAAACACCAGAAACATGGCATTAGTTTGACTCTTACTTAATCAGAATCAGAAAATGAGAAAGAGGATTTTTCTCTAAAAATCAACGTACAACATTTGTGCGGAAAAAGGGATAATAGATTTTGCATCATCTGGAGAAAAATAGATTTGTAGAATTTCACACAGAGCTGGAGCTTCTTTCACCATAGGCACATGAGAATCCATGCATTCAACATGAGAAATTACAACATATCGAACATTAAATTTTTTATTTGAGAATGAAATACAAAAGCTGGTGACTATCACTGAGTGTAAGCAGATTTACCTTCTTAGCACATATTTTTAACCAATTTTGTGTAGGGCCACTGCAGTGTTTTTGGACATGTGATGAATGATGAATGGTGAGTGGGCAACACATAGCTATTCCTCCCTCAACTGTTGGCGAAACATCACGGCTCGTCGGTACTTCGTTTCCAAGTCTGTCAACTGCACTCAATGGATATTGCTGCCTCTCCAATAGTTTCCCTTATACTCTTATTGACCATGATTATATCACAATACTGAAATCCAGGTAAATAAAAAATATATATGGACAATGAACGAGCAGTTATGCTTGAACATGATTTGAAATCCCATCAACTCCTATGAATTCAATCACAACCCCTACGCTCTCAATTCTATTTCGAGAGTTTTGTTTGTGCTCTACTTTCTTCGATCAACAAATAATTTTGATTTTACCTCGTCTCTATAAAGATCTCTTGGTGACTGGCTCATGGACTGAATAGTGATGTTGTCTTATGCTGGCTGAAGATCACCTTTATCACAATCCCATCAAATCAAATCAAATCCAGAAGGAAATTTCAAATTCAGTGCAGTTAAGTGCATACTTTCCACTAACTCCACAATACAAACACTGGTTCGAGAGGGGCACCTCTCAATTCTCACCCCCAAAACCACCGGCACATCAAATTGAATGCTGCAGATTGATATCAATTTGATCGGCACACACGAAGGTCACAAATCTAATAGTTGCGGCATAACCTCCAAGACTCTCCATGCACAAATGTACAGATTGACTCTTTAAGAAAAGTTTGATCTAAAATATAATTCAGTCAATAGCTCTGCATGGAGCACATGCCCTCTTCTCAGCACAGATCTTCTCTGGCATTGAAAACATAGGCCACTACACAAAGTAATGAACCAATGATGCTGAGCATGCAAGCAGCTTCCCGATCTCCTCAGTGGATGGAAGCTCATCACATCACTGTCCTTCTCACATCAAGAGTGTGTTCACCATGGGGCAGAGAGAAAAAATAGGATGCCTCAGCTGTGCAAATCACCAGAGGCTGCTCCAAACTCACTCAAAAAATTTCACTCACAACTCGTAGGCTAGCACGAATTTGCGCTCAACAAACAACTCTTATCTATTTCACCCAAAATTCAAGAACTTAAGAGTCACGGCCTATCTGGAATAGAACTTTGACCCAAAGAACTCAGTTATGCTCAGAGTTAATGAGGAAACTCAATCTCTTTATTGGGTGAGAAAGGAGGGCTCGTGGTTCTTCTGGTGATATATCTAGGAAATCCACGAATTAAAGTGCCTTGACGACCTGTAAACTGGGCCCTCGCCCACTTGTAAAAATACCGTCAACAAAATCAATAGTGATGATTTCACCAACAAGATGGATCACACAACACTCGCAGTGATCTCAATATTTTCGAGCGTTATGTTATGTCAGCGATAGAAAATGGGCATGTAAGGAACGTTGACTTGTTGCATTACCATTTGAATTGACCAAAAAAAAATCTATCTATGTTCTGAAATCACATAACGATTAATGGATTTACGTATTCATCTTAGACTAATACAATTTCCAAAACACAGAGATACATCACAAAAAAATATAAATTCCTTTTAATTCTATAACTCACACTTTATCATATCACACTCTATTGCATACGATGATACCATGGTTGGAGTTTTATTGACTGTATTCATTACAATGAAGGTGCCTAGATTCTCTCAGTAGCAATAATCATTAGAAAAAATCACTCGCACCTTCTCAACACACTATTCTGCAATCACTTATTTTCTCAATTCCAAAGAACAAACCATATGCTCTGATACCACATGTTGAAAATCAAATCACTCAGAAAATACATAAAACACACATAACAAAACATAGACAAATTTTTTGTGGAAAAGGTATTTTTTCATTATTAAAAAAATGTAATATTACAATTAAATAGATGAGGAGACTGTGTCTCAAGATAGTGTGTGCTATCTTGGACACCTTGGTTGAGGTAATTTCTCAACCATATACACACCAATATAGGAGCTACCTAAACTAACTCCTAACTTAGAGGAACAACCCAATCTAGAGAGTTAGGCACAAATTCCTAACTTTTAATATATAATTTATTTATTTTATTTTTGGATTTATTATTGTTTTATGAGAGAGGCTAACAAAAATAAGCATGGTTAAGCATGCTTGATTTAAACATTAAGATAATTGTTGGCACAATGTGACGTTGGACAAAGAATGACGATAGTTGGCCATGGTTGATTTTCATATTGAGACAATCTTTGTCACAATGTGATATTCGACCATGGAAGACCTTGATCAAATATGGATAACGATGATTAACAATGGTCTCCCATGGTTGGTTTTCATATTCACATAATGTTTTTCATAATATTACATTGGACCATGCATTAATATTAAAGTGTATGACTAATATTTAACGCCTAATATTACCAACCCAAATATTTAGAAAACTCAAAGATTATTAAACCCTAAGAATTAATATTTTAAACGCAAATGCCTAAGAAGTTAATAAACCCTAATAATTAATAATTTAAACTCAAGAGGTTGATAGACCAAAGGGATTATAAATATTATAAACTAAAAAACTAATAAACCCAAGGGTTTAATATTATAAACTAAAGGAACTGGTGAACCCAAGGGATAAATATTAAAAATTTAAGGGATCAATAAGCCAAATTTTTAATATTAAAAACACAAGAGATTAATAAACCCTAAGAATTAATATTTTAAACACAAAAACCAAAATAATTAATATACCATAACATAATCAATATCTTAAACTCAAGAGATTAATAAACCCAAGGACTTATAAATATTATAAACCAAAAGAACTAATAAACCAAAGGGTTTAATATTATAAACTAAAGGAATTGGTGAACCCAATGGATAAATATTAAAATCCTAAGGGCTCAATAAGGCCAAGAGTTTAATATTAAAAACAAAAGAGATTAACAAACTCTAATAATTAATATTTAAACATAAAAACCTAAAAAATTAATATATTATAATCTAATCAATATTTTAAACTCAAGAGATTAATAAACTCAAGGGATTATTAATATTATAAACAAAAAAATCTAATAGACCCAAGGGTTTAATATTATAAGCTAAAGGAATTGGTGAACCCAAGGGATAAATATTAATATTATAAACTAATGAATTAATAAACCCTAAAAATTAATATTTTAAGCTCAAGAGATTAATAAAGCATAAGAATTCATAATTTAAACTCAAGAGATTAATAAACCCAAGGATTTATTAATATTATAAACCAAAAGAACTAATAAAACCAAGGGTTTAATATTACAAACCAAATAAATTGGTGAACCCAAGGGATAAATAAGTCGAATGGATCAATATTAAGAACACAAGAGATTAATAAAGCCTAAGAATTAATATTTTAAACACAAAAACCTAAAAAATTAATAAAACCCAAGAATTAATATTTTTAACTCAAGAGATTAGGTTTTTTTTTTAAACCAAGGGGATTATTAATATTATAAACCAAAATAACTAATAAACCCAAGGGTTTTATATTTCAAACCCAAGGAATTGGTAAACCCAAGGAATAAATATTAAAAACCTCAGGGATCAGTAAGATGAAGGGATCAATATTAAAAGCAAAAGAGATTAACAAAGCCTACAAATTAATATCTTAAACAGAAAGGATTAATAAAATGACATGATTATTAATATTAGAAATTCAAGGGAATAATATTAAGCTAATAAGTTAATATTATAAACCTCAAGTATATAAAAGCCTTTAGATAAATATTATAAACCGTAAAATAAACATGGTTGAGCATGCTTGATTTAAACATTGAGACAATTGTTGTCATAATGCGACGTTGGATGAAGAATGATGATTGTTGGCCATGGTTGATTTTCATATTGAGACAATCTTTGTCACAATGTGACATTTGACCATGGAAGACCTTGATCAAATATGACTAACGTTGATTAACAACGGTCTCCCATTGTTGCTTTTCATATTCTGACAATGTTTTTCATAATATGACATTGAACCATGCATTAATATTAATGTGTACAACTAATATTTAACACCTAATATTACCAACCCAAAGATTTAGAAAAATGAAAGATTAATGAACCCCAAGAATTAATATTTTAAAACTAAAAATCCTAAGAAATTAATAAAACCTACTAATTAATAATTTAAACTCAAGATATTAATAAACCAAAGAGATTATAAATATTATAAACAAGAAAAACTAATAAACCCAAGGGTTTAATATTATAAACTAAAGGAATTGGTGAACCCAAGGGATAAATATTAAAAACCTAAGGGATCAATAAGGTCAAGGGTTTGATATTAAAAACAGAAGAGATTAATAAACTCTAAGAATTAATATTTTAAACACAAAAACCTAAAAAATTAATATACCATAATCTAATCAATATTTTAAATGAAGAGATTAATAAACCCAAGGAATTATTAATATTATAAACCAAAAAGAACTAATAAACGAAAGGGTTTAATATTATAAACTAAAGGAATTGGTGAACCCAAGGGATATATATTAAAAACATAAGGATCAATAAGGCCAAGGGTTTAATATTAAAAATATAAGAGATTAATAAACCCTAAGAATTAATATTTCAAACATAAAAACCTAAAAAATTAATATACCATAATCTAAGCAATATTTTAAAATCAAGAGATTAATAAACCAACGGGATTATTAATATTATAAACCAAAAAAACTAATAAACCTAAGGGTTTGATATTATAAACTAAATGAATTGGTGAAATCAAGGGAAAAATATTAAAAATCTAAGGGATCAATAAAGGCAAGGGTTTAATATTAAAAACACAAGAGATTAATAAACCCTAAGAATTAATATTTTAAACACAAAAACTTAAAAAATTAATATACCATAATCTAATCAATATCATAAAATGAAGAGATTAATAAACCCAAGGGATTATTTATATTATAAACCAAAAGAACTAATAAACTAAAGGGTTTTCTATGATAGAATATGGCTCCACATTTTGGCAACGGTAGACCACATTCAATCATATTATCAACCAAAAGGACTAACATTATAATTCCTTTGGATTACTATTATAAACCCAATATATTAATAATCTCAATGGTTTATTAAATACTAACATTATAAGCCCAATGGAATAATATTAAACCTTAGGTTTAGTATTATAAACCAAAGTATTATGAACTCTAGGGTTAGTATTATAAACCAAAGTATTATAAACCATAAGATTAATATTATAAACACAATGGATTAACATTATAAATCCTTGGGTCTAATATTATAAATCCAAAACATTAACAAACCCAAGGGTTTATTAAACCCTAACATTATAAACCTAAGGGAATAATATTAAACCTTAGGGTTAGTATTATAAGCCGTGGGATTTGAATATTATAATTCCACGAGATTAATATTATAAATCCTTGATATTAATATTATAAACCCAAAATCTTAATTAACCCAAGGGTTTATTGATATTAGAAACTCAAGGGATTAACAAACGCAAGGGATTAATAAACCATCACAATTATTAATATTATAAATCTAAGAAATTGATATTATAAACCAAAGGGTTCAATAAACATAAAGGATTATCAATATTATAAACTCAAATAATTAATAAATCGAAAGGATTAATATTAGAAACCAAACGGATGAAAACAACCCAAGGGATATGTGGGATACATATTATAAATGCTTGAGATTAATATTATAAGCTCAAAATATTAATACACCCAAAACCCTAACATTATAAACCCAATGGAATATTATTATCCCTTGTATTAGTATTATAAAACAAAGTATTAAAAACCCTAGGATTAATATTATAAACCTAAGGGATTAATAGTATAAACCCAAAATATTAATAAACCCCACGGTTTATTAAACCATAACATTATAAACCCAATGGAATAATATTAAACCCTAGCGTTAGCATTATAAAGAATAGTCATGATTAAATATGGTTAAGTAATGTTGTGTATTTCGACAATGAGTAACAATGATTAACTATGTTGGAAAGATTTGACCATGTATGACCATGGTTGAGTTTCTTTTACCATGTTTTATTAGAATGATTACAATGGTTGACCAAGGATGACCATAGGATACTATGGTTGACCACGGTGATCATAGGTTACTATGGTTGAGCAAGGTTGACAATAGACTACTTAATCCGAAAGCATTTTTATCTACATCATGGATCACAAAAGTCTTAGATTTAACAAAAATATTAATGTAATTAATCATATTAATATTATTAATAAAATGTTATTAATATTATTGCTATAATTTAAATGTTAATAATAATTTTAATAAACCTTAATCTTGTTTGAAACTTATTATTATTAATAAAATTATGAACATTAAGTTTAAGTAAACATCGTGAATATTGTATTAATGATTTTTTTAATAATATTGTTATTATTAATAATAATGTTACTAATAATATTACTTTTAATAATAATTAAAATGTCATTTTCATTAGTAATATCGTTTTTAGTATAAATCATAATCATCATTATTTAAATACTAAATATTAATATTATTTTTAGTGTATATTAAAATGTTAATGTTATTAATGTCATTTTTATTATTGTAGGATTTTTAATATTGAGTTTATAATATTGGGGTTCAAAATTAGAAAACATAATATTATAAAAATATGAAAATTAAAATTTAGAAAAACTTAATATTGTAAAGTATAAAAATATAAAATCATAAAATAACCTAAAATTAAAAAATAAAAAAAATAAAACATAGTTGAACAATATATAATTTTACCCTAATACACTAAGTATATTAATAATATTAATAAATAATTAATCAACATTAATAAAAATAATATTGTTAATTAATATTTATACTATTATCAATATTAGCATCAATATTAATAATAATTAATATAGATGAATTATTTATTAATATTAATCAATTAAAAATAATAATAATAATATTAAAATATTAATGTTATTAATATTACTATTACTATTTTATTATAAACTTAAAGAAATTATAAAACTAATTTATGGTTTAAAAACTATGAAAAACTAATATTACTATAAACTTAATAGACTTATTATTAATATTATAAAACTCTTAATAAAACATTATGCTATTATAAAGAAAATATTATCTTTACTACATTAATCAAAACTTAACAATAATAATAATAGACTAAATCCAATAAAAAAACTAAATACCTAAATACAATTTTAATGATAAAATTTATCTTATTATATTAAAACTTAATAACGAAAAAAAACAAACTACATACCAAAACATTAAAAAAATACTATTATAGTTACATTAAAATGTAAATCGAGAGGGCTGAAATAATTCAAAGGTCAACCTCTAGACCATGTTTTAATGGACATGCCAATATTTAAATTTCCAATGTATTTTTAGTTTCACTGTTTAATATAAAATGTTTAATATAAATAAAACCTCCCACAATTGTTTTAACTTGTAAAGAATACCTTAAATTAAGAGGAATAGAGCCACGTTTCAATATATTTTAAATTTCAATGTTTAATATAAATAAAACCTCCCTAAAAGTTAAATTTAAATAAAGACCGTCACAATAGCGCTGCCACGACAAAAGTAACGCATACTTTAGGTTATGGGACACGTTTTTGTTACCAACAACCAAGTTTCGATGTGTTTTTATTTTTAATTTTATATTTATCTTTCTTTTTCTCTAATCCTCATAAGTGGTGATACATAAAAGGCACCATAAAATTTTAATCATGATTTGGTAAAAAATTATTTAATCTAAGTTTAAAAATATGATTTAGATACACAAGGAAGTTAAGATTTTGATTTTCATTCACTGATATAGGCCATGATGAGAATATACTGGCATCTTTCAGTTTAGATCGTAAGATCAAAAAAATTAATTAGAAAAATCATTCAAATGGTGAATTCCAACAGGGGGGATGCCTATCAGCGTAATAAACTTCTAAATATTAAGTACTTAATTGTTAGTTTATTATTTATTTATTTATTTATTGTATAAGTGGATAAAAATAAAATGATATTCAATGAATAAGATGAAAAAATAGTATATCAATGATTAACTTATCATGTTGTGCTTAATATTTTCTATACAATTATCATTATTAATAATAATAAGATGTCTTGATCAAGGCGTGAAGGGAGAAATGACGAGGGTATTTTTCACAACAAACACACAACATGAAGAGAATGCCATGGGGCACGGTTGGTGGGTGGATCGCCCCAGGCCACCACACGTTAGGAGCAAATGAGGGCAGGTGCGAACAAAAGGATATGTCAGAAAAGCGTTGGGATGTGAGACATCGTCGAAGACAGATGGTAAGAGGAAAAGGAAAAACACAACAGTTGGGTAAGACGATTGTCATTGTGCTAGAGATAGCTATGAAGGACTAGCAAGGTTTGCAAGCACGAAGGTAAGGGAGGAAGGAATGACGACCACCATATGAGCTGTGCTGCTACGTCTATGTATTATCACCTTTAATGATAATGATTATGATGTTCATGGGAAGGGATGGGGAATACAACCCACAAAGGTTGCTGGATCTGAGTCCTAGGGAGGGTGTTGAAGAGTCAGAGTCGAACCTGATTAGCTAGTTTGTCTCAAACCCTGGGTGGAATGAAAAAAATGGGGCCCGAATGGGCTTGGTCTGGTACCTATGTCTAGTCACTGAGAGTTATTTGGGTATAGAAATAGTGAAAATACAAATTTTATTCTAGCACTGGGACTATCACCTACTTATAGGTGTCTATGGGACTGTAAGCCCAATTAAGGGTGGCTTCTTTGATCCTTGTGGCTACACAAGGCTTGATGAGGACATTCGTTGTAGGCAGGGAAGGGGGACATCATGGAGAGGTGAGTACTGGTACCAAACTCCGTTTATAGAGGGAAATTGGAGGAGGGGAAGGGTAAAAGTTGTCAAGCTCTGTGGTGCAAGATCATCTAGGAACAGAGGGATGTCATAGTAGTCCTACATGAAGGTTATAGCCATGGTAGGAATAACAGGCTAGAGGGAATGTCTAACAGGAGGCAGGGTATACAACAAAACCATAAGTGTGTTAAGCCCTCGGTAAACCACTACTCGAGTAGTGAGCGTTGTCGGTCTAAAGGGGTTGATCGCGCGTTTGGGACACCTAGCGAGGCCAACATAAGGTTGCTACGCTTTGGAAGAGGGGCATGCAAACCAAGAAATGAAAAATTCAAGGGAGTGGTTGGATGGGAAGCCGATGAAAATAACGATGAGAGGAGAAATTGGTTCTATCATAAATTGATTAATAAAATTGTTTGTTTTGATTTTATAGATCTTCCTAGTCTATCTATCTCTTTGGAATCTTCACGGTCGTTGGGAACCCCAGTGTTGATTCGAGTGCAGGTACAACTGCTTGGGGGCCTCAGAAAAAAGAAAATGGTGAAAGCTCAACAAAGAAAGGTAGCAGAGGGAAGGGAAATCAACTCGCATAGACAGAAAAAATGAAATGGAAAGCGAAGGCATCAACCAACAAAAAAGCTCAATGAAAACGAGGCAGGAAAACAGACCAAGAAAATATGAATAGCTTGTTGCATGCTTATGGAGTTGGGATTCCAACTCAAGTAAAATCACTGATATAAGGATGGGAAAGAGACCTGAACACAAAGGTTGAGGAAGACATTCCAGATGATTAAATCGCGCCCATGGTGAAAAACCCAGGAAACAGAAGAGGATGAATGAATTTTTCTAGGCAGACAATCCACCTCTACTGGACTATGAAATTTTTAATGGCAACAACCATCATGGAAATTCAAGAAGCAGGAGGAGATCAAAAAACAACCTCAAGTCTAGTTGAAATGCATAGGTATATATAGGTAATAAAACTGCAGGGACATCATCAAAATGCATGTCCTGGATGTATAGAACGACACCTTCAAAACCTGCACCAAGTAGACATGCCCGAATCAAGTGCGAAAGATTTGGCAATGATTGAATCATCAAATGTGTAGCTGAAGAAGTTTAGAAAAACTTTTTTTTTTAAACATGATGTGGTCGGATAAAATTTACTTTTATAATAACATGTTAAAAGATACAATAAATATTATAGCTTATAAGGCATCTAGAGACAGAATCAAACAATTTCAGTTTTGGTTGCCTTTTAACTCATGGATGTGGGCAACAAACCTGGTTTCCTAAGGGCAGGTTGAGGCTACCAAGAACAAAATATGATGTAACGTGTTGTTTTTTAGAAAAATGAATGAATAGAGAGGCTCTACCAATGTTACAAAAAATAATAGTAATAATAATAAGATGAAAAAATATCTTCAATTTTATAAATTTATAAGTTAAAAAAAAAAAACCAATTTCAAAACAATAACCCTTTTTTGTTAAATAAACGGCTAAACAATAAAGTTTAAAATTAATTATTTAAAAGTAAAATGTAAAAAAAAAAAGTTTATTTTTAAATTTAATTAATTATAATTAATAATTATATATATTTTTAAAAATTACTAAAAACTATTTATAATGATAAAGCGAAAATGGAATTTTAAAGATAATTATATAATGATGACATTGATGAAGAAGAATTTCTACTAGGAATTTGTATGGTTTAGGTAAGAGATTAATTGGAGATTTTTAGTACATTCTACTTCTATGCTTAAAAATAAGTGAGTGAAGTCTTTCTAGATCACCATAGTTTGGTTAACTTAAAAGGTCAAGAAGATGGTCCTATAATGAATATTTTAAAATTAAATTGAATGTGAGTATAACATGGATGACATATTGCTTTTCATCTTCAACTATTTTAAAATCACAAGTGGCAAAATCTTTCATGAAATGGCATTTTGGTTATCACTATAAAACCCTTGAGAATTAGTTTTTATCTTAACAACATTAATTATAATTTTATAAATTAAAATAACTTAAAATTTTAATTAATTATAAATTTCAAATTAAATAAAAATGTACTTTATGTATAGTTGTAATTGATGAATTAAACCTATATGAAATAACTTAATTTGTTGTTGTTGTGTCATGAAGTATTCTGTAAACCATATGATTCAAATCCCATGTGAGTCAAAGGAATTAAAAAAAAAATTGTAATTGGTGAATTAAAGTAAGAGCAAATTAACTTTAAAAGAGACTTGTGAATCATTATAGTTTCAAGGAAAATTACATTAATATGCAATTTTGATGAAGTTGCCTTTTGGATTAATCACATCATTGAGATTTGGTCAACGTTTCAAACCATCTAATATGGTTCATCGTTATGACAAAGGATCTGTAGATGAGTTCATTCAAAGTGACAAACTTAATCTTGATTGTGGATCGCAAAATTCTAAGATATAACATAATATGCAATTTATTTATCATATAAATTAAATAAATTGTAATAAAAAAATAAAGATTTTTTAAATTAAATTACAAAATACAATTTTAAAATTATATATATATATATATATATTATTTATTTTTCCATGGAAAAAAAAAAATCTTTATTCATTTGAATAACGGACCGGCCCCCAAGGGATTTTACATTTCTCCTTGAGCTGTATAAGATTGTTGGAACTTCTTAAATTTGTTTGTAAAAATATGATCACAAAAAACAAAAATAAAAAATAGATATGTTCGGGTGAGACTGTGTTTCCTTCATTCTTTAGGGCTTCATGTTGCCATTTTTTATACTAAAATAAATTCCTCTTCAGTAGATGAGGCATCTATTATCATCATGCTACTTGGCTGCAACGTGAAAGCTTGCTTTGATTATAAGAAATCTACCTCTGAATTTAGCTCTCTGTATACATGGTTGAAAGAAATGGTGGTGAATTTTGTGAAGAAGTGTTGAATGAATCTTAAGACTATTTGTAAATGGGGAGACAATATCTATGAGCGCTACATAGCCCAATCCACCATTACTTTTGAATCACTAAAGCACTATAAATTTGTTACACCTCTGCTCTTGGCCACATATAAAACTGGCCGAAGAGCAGCCAATTCAACCTTATTGTTGGAGCCATGACTAGGCACAAACTTAATTAGATACTTCTTTTCTGGAATGATATGGAGGGTGGCTCCTACACCAGTGAGAGGAGGAGACCCTTGGTTGGCTCCATAAAAAAAATCCCAAGGCACGTCATAGTTTATGATTGGGGGTTCAATTATCCTCAATTTATGCAATTTGGGTGGACACTTGTGTTCGTTTGTCCACTGAATAGTTAAGGACAAAGTCAGTTCTTTTGGGATCGCTTTCCCATAAAAAATTGTCATGTTTCGAGCCCACCAAATTCCATAAATGAAGAAATAAAGGAAAGCAAAAAAGGTGCTTACCTCGGGAAAGATCCACCATTGTTTCATTCGTGATAGAACACTATCAATCGCTTCAAGCTGAACTGAAGTGAAGGCAGAGACCGACTTGTTGCAAACCGATTCTTCATAAGAACAAAAAAGGAAAAGGTGAGGGTCGGTCTTAGAATTTATTCTACAGAGAGGGCATCGACTAAGACCTTCCCATACACGTCTTTGCAGATTTTCCCAAGTAAGGAGCCTATTATTTAGAGCTAGCCATAACACAATTTTGGCTTTTAATTGTCCAGGAGCTTTCCATAAAAGAGCTCGCCATTTCTCTCTTTCTACTATGATGGATTCTTCCATAAATTCCTTATAGCCTTGTTTTCCAGAGTAGAATATAGAAGTAGTGTTTTTTTTCCAAACCAGTGCGTCTTCTGATTCCTGGTCTAAATGTAAAAAATTATTAACCAGTAGGCATACATAAGAATACCATTCTTGTGAATCCTCCTCACTCAGCCTTAGGGAAGCTGCTGATTTCGATCTTGAAGATCCCCACTCTTGTGGAAAGGAGGAAGCTACAACTGCTACGGAGAAAGTATGATTTGAATGTAAGATATTTCGAAGCCTCTCTGAGAGCTTATAATTTTCTCCTGCCCCAACCTAAGGGTCTAGACCAATTATAATTTGGTTTCCATTACCAATATTCCAAGCAGTCCAATTACCAATCCTAGGGAAAGATTGGACAAGAGCCTTCCATCCAACCAATCTATTTTTGTGAGATTTGGTTTATGAACGGAACCAGGTCATAATATTTTGGTCTGATTTTACAAAAGTCTTGATCTGATTTTGCAAAGAATTGTTTTGGGTTTAAGGAATTTTCTTGGAAGTACATTCAAAGGACTTCAAAGGAATTTTCTTTGAGACACATTATTCTCGTACATTTGATCTAGTTTTGCAAGGAATTTTTTTGGGTTTAAAGAATTTTCTTGGAGGTACATTCAAAAGACATTTCTTGGAGGAATGTGATACAGTTTTTTGGGGATTTTTTCTTTTTAAGTATGGATTTAGGATTAATTTCGAAAGGACATTTTTTGGTTTTGGGTTGAAGTAAATCTTTTACAATGATTTTTTTTAAATGAGTTTTTGTGTAACTTTTTAAATGAAATTTTGTTGTAGGACTTGGAAGGAAATATTTTGAACTTTGTTTCATTTTTATAAGACATTTTTTTCTTGAATTTTTTAAAGTAAGTGTTTTGATTGGAGTATGCATTTTTTGCAAAAATTTTAAAATGAGTTTTTTCTAAATTAAGTCTTTTGTAATGTTTTTTTTAATTTAGTTTTTGTCTAAATTTTTGAAGGAAAATTTTTGAACGTCATATTCTGTTATCATGGGAAATTGAAGAAATTGTACGAGAAAATATGATCGAAAAAGAGACCCTGAGAACGTAGAGAAGAGACGAGACAATCTCGCAAAAGAAATATAGAAGCACTCTCAAATATTGAAGTGGAAAATCAACCTCAAATAGAAGTTGAAACAGGTATGCAAATGTAAATATTATGATTTTTATATATTTAAAATTTTCCTAGTGTAAAATGTGAAACTTAATTTTTATTTGATGAACTAATTTGAAAAATATTTTGCAATGTAAACAGAGAGAGATATCCTCAAAACGTTGATGACGAGATACAAAATTTTGAAAGAGAAAGTGAAAGAGATATTGAACCAATGATTGAAGATGGTGAAAATGATGAAAACTTATTAATTTAGTTATTTATTGAATATGTAAACTTATTATGTACTATTCATTCGAATATGTACAGATGAAATCAATGTCGATGATGAGATGTTAGAAAATGTTTACACTCACACATATGGAGATAAAAAATTTGACCATTATATACGATATCATGTTAACCTCATTTTTTAGAAGTATTTCATAAAGGAAAATGTGACAGTTCAAGCCCAAATGTTGAAAGGTATCCTATCATTAAGGAAATTAAAAGAAGCTACGACTTTATTAGGTATTCGAAAATCAACCAAAGATAAAAAAAAGGGAAGGAAAATGTGATAAAAAATATAAATAGTGCTATAAATTCAATGAAAATATCTAGACTGAAAATGTTTTAGTTGTACATAGAGAAATACATATGGCAGTGGTTTCATCAAGTACTAAAGAGAATCGCTTGGTAAAATATATGGCATGAGCACTAGGAACCTCGTGAAAAAATTTGCACAAACATCGGAAATTTTGGTTGCAAATAGATGTAAATGATGAACTTGCTTGTTGGAGAGCTATTTGTAGACAACCATATAAAGATATACTTGGAGAAAATGTTAAAAAAATAATATATGAATATTGGAAGAAAAATTCATGTGTTTCGCCAACTACAAGGCATGTGATGTGAAGAAGAATAACATGAAATCAGTATGAAGAACATAAAAGAAATTTCTTGGAAACCACTTAGATAGAGTTTTTCAACAATTTCAAAGAAGAGAATCGTGAAATCCATGTTTTAATCAGTGCCTTTGTTCAACGTGAACCATGGTATGTAAAAAATGTCACCATACGCGACACTTGTTGTTGTTGTTATCATGTAGAATTTGAGTTATATTATGACACATTCCTTTATTTTGGTAGAACATTTTGGAAGGATTCACCTCCTCCTTCCACTATCTGTGATTTCATGTCTCAAATTCTATGTGAAAGAGAAAGCGATGAACTATTTTACGAAAAGAAATGTGTTGGTGGTAAAAAATGCGATGATTGTGGAAATTTGACTAAATTTCAAAACAAATATTGTACTGATATAAATGATCAATCATTTTCCAACATGAAAGTGAAATGGATGAGATATGAATATATCCATACATCGGTACAAGGTGCAAATAGTGTTAAAAGAATTGAATTACGAGAAGAAGAAATTTTTGTGATAGACTTTTTGAGAAAGTTTGAGGTAGAAATTTACAAATAAACTAAGCATTCCCATAGAGCTCGATGGAAAGACTTGCAATTCAAAAAATCCCACGAAGTTTTTCCACTAGGGACCATTTTGTCAGTAATTGATTTTTCAGAAAACTATACATTTGTTCCACAAAAAGAAATTTAGAGTGAATGCTATCATTCTAACCAAGTCTCCATGCTCATCCATATTCTATATAGACATGCTGAACAAAACGTCAATCATATAGAAAGCACCAATGAAAATCAACATATTATTAAAGATTATCACTTTTATATCAGTGATGATTGTACGCATGATACATATTTTGTACAACATTGTTTTGGAAAAATTTATGATTCCTTGAGAAATCATGGAATAACATTCAATGAACATTGGATATGGTCAGACCGATGCATAGGAAAATTCAAATATGCACGATCATTCTTTTGGTTGTTTTGTCTTCATAAGAAAACCTACATTAAAAATTGTTGAATTTCTTAGAGACTGGACATGGAAAAGGAGAACATGACGGTGTAGGGCATGCATAAAATGAGCACTTCAAAGATATCAAATGAACCCCTTTGCAAGTTGACTTGTGGACGCAAAAGAAGTTATTCAATGGTGCATCACTTCTCTAAGCCATGAGACTAACCGATCAAGGGAAGTGTGAAGGTACATTCAATTTAATTTTTATTGAATATGTAATTAAATAAACAATGTACATTTATCACAATGATTATCTTTGATTGAATTTTGATATCGTATTTACATTCTTCTTTAAATTTTCCATATAAAGGTTTTTTGGGCATATTGGGATCAAAGACGTAGATAGATCAATTGGAAAGGACGTTGAAACAATAAAAGGGACTCGAAAATTACATTAAATTAAAACAAAGTCGTCCATAAATGTGTTTTCATTAGATAAAAGAAAATATTATTGTTTTGTCCTGTTTGCATAGACAACACAAAATCCAATGACAGTTTTTAAAACAAAATGTATGTAAAAGATTGGAAACATACAAAGCTAAATACAAAAGGAAAAATTTCCATTGCAATGTTTGAAGAAATGCAATCAGAGGAGACTACAATTTCATCCAATGGTGATCGAGTTTCTAATCTTGTTAGAGAAGGTAACATTTGAATTTCTTTCTAATGATAAAGATCTAGAAATAAATTTGAATATATGTATAATTTTGTCAAGTTTGTTTTATTGTACAGGAGATGTTTTGCTATAATTGCACCTACTGAAAATGATGAAAATGTGAAGTATTATTTGATGCATTGCACTGAATGAAAAATGAAATTATTAGAAGACTATAATGATCACGAATTTCCATATGAAACGGAAATGTTATTTTTTCAGACAAACTAATCAAAGTGGGAATTTTGTTTACTTTGAAGACTATGAACCTAATTTCATAAGTTGTCAATATAGTCACTTGGTGTGTGCAGCACGCATAAAGTTGATCAAGGTTCAATGAAAGAAAAAAATGAATATTAAGAAATGGAAAATGTCAAAATCCGATCATGAACGGATTATTGAAGATGGCATTCCATTGGAATTTTTTTGATTGAACTACCCAACAATTTATTCTCTTTGGATTATATGTTCTAGAACTTCCAGTACTCAATTAAAAATTGAGCTGCCTTGTTATGTTATCTGTGCAAGTGTTTGCACATGTACAAATTTTTTTGGTACATGCACACTCTAGTATCAACTGAAAGTAGCTTTTTTATACATGCATTGATGAAAAATGTTGCATACATATTGGATATATATGTATATGTTCTAGAATGCAATTAATTGTTCAAGTAGTTTTACTATGTGCATTGATGAAAAATGTTTCACGTACTCAATATATATGTTCTAGAATGCAATTAACTGAAAGTAGTTTTTCTATGTGCATTGATGAAAAATGTTGCATGTACTGGATATATACACGAACTCAATGCACGCAGTTTTTCTTGTGGGATTTTTTGGTAAAAAGTATCCACAATGTAAATAAATTATCTGCAGTATAATTTTGTACGAAGATTCCTTTCAGACAAGAGACTCGGAGCACTTCTTCGACTTTTGGTGGGATTTGACCCATATCTCTATTCCTGATTGAAAATCTAGTACAAAATTTGTCTGTCCAATGGTCGAATATGTTCTATGTGCATTAATGAAAAATTTACATACTACATACTATTGTTTGAGTGAATTTTTTTTTTAAAACTTACCAAATGTACTTCAACCATGTCTAAAACTTGAATTTTAAAAACTTTTTTATTATATCAAAACAAATTACTTCACATGTCATGCCAATTGTAGTTCAACTATCCAATAAAAACATTAACCATTTAACATTATATCACATGCCAAATGTAGATTAAAATGGTATCCAAAACTTAGTTTTAATCACAACATTACTTCAAAACTTAGTTTTAATTTTTTTTTTATTATATCACAACATTACTTCACATGATTAATGTACTTCAACCATCCAAAACTTGGGTTTTAAAAACTTTTTGATTATATCACAAAATTACTTGACATGCCATCCAATTGTAGTTCAACTATCCAATAAAAATATTTAACATTATATCACATGTGCCAAATGTAGATTGAAACCATCCAAAACTTAAGTTTTAAAATTTTTTTGGTTATATATCGTGCCACATTACTTCACATGCCATGCCAATTATAGTTCAATTATCCAATAAAAACATTTAACATTATATCAAATGTGCCAAATGTAGATTGAAACCATCCAAAACTTAAGTTTTAAAAACTTTTTTATTATATATCGTGCAACACTACTTCACATGCCATGACACGCCATGCCAATTATAGTTCAACTATCCAATAAAAACATTTAACATTATATCACATGTCAAATGTAGATTGAAACCATCCAAAATTATAGATCACAACATTACTTCACATGCACGTATTACTTCACATGCCATGCCAATTGTAGTTCTTGACTATCCAATAAAAACATTAAACATTGAACATTAAATATGACATGCCAAATGTAGATTGAAACCATCCAAAACTTGAGTTTTAAAAACTTTTTGATTATATCGTGCAACATTACTTCACATGCCATGCCAATTATAGTTCAACTATCCAATAAAAACATTTAACATTATATCACATGCCAAATGTAGATTGAAACCATCCAAAATTATAGATCACAACATTACTTCACATGCATGTATTACTTCACATGCCATGCCAATTGTAGTTCTTGACTATTCAATAAAAACATTAAACATTTAACATTAAATATCACATGCCAAATGTATATTGAAACCATCCAAAACTTGAGTTTTAAAAACTTTTTGATTATATCATGTAACATTACTTCGCATGCCATGCCAATTATAGTTCAACTATCCGATAAAAACATTTAACATTATATTAGATGCCAAATGTAGATTGAAACCATCAAAAATTTTAATTTTAATTTAACAGAAAATTATAGATCACAACATTACTTCACATGCCAAATGTACTTCAAGCATCCAAAACTTAACTTTTTGGAACAAAACAAATTATATTAACACTATAATAAAATATGTCCAAAAATTGTAGATCTCACAAATATCAAGTTATATATATATATATATATATATATATGTATATGTATATGTATATGTATATGTATATGTATATGTATATGTATATGTATATGTATATGTATATGTATATGTATATGTATATGTATATGTATATGTATGTGCATCTAGATAATATATAAAAAAGTAAATTTAAGACTATCTAAATCTTGAAATCAAATCTACAAATCATGTCCATCAAATAGAGATGGATGTGGCGTCTTTCCTATTAGGGTCTCAATCTGCGCACTATCATGCAAAGCGTGGGAAACCTGTACACAATGCACATGTACAAACATTAAAATTTGGTGTTTTAAAAATGAGTGAGAATATATATATAACTTCATGTAAAAAACAAAATATAAAAAAAAATCATGCAATACCTCATGAGGTTCCCTCTCCATTTGTTCACCTGCTACACGTTCCTGCCTCAAGGAACATTTATAATAAACTCAGACAATATATTGCATAATATATATATATATATATATATATATATATATATATATATATATATATATATATATATATATATATATATATTTCAGATGAAAATGCACGTGTACATATATAAACTTATTTTCAATAATATTAAAAAAAAAGTTAGACAATTTTTTCAAAATGGTTGAAATGGGTGTGGATGTTCCTATCTCTCACGCTAGAGTTCGTGGATTAAAGAAATCTTCTATAGGAACCTAAAATTAAAATTTTAAAAGTATAAAATAACTCCTTAGAGATTAAGATCTCAATTTATAATAAAAACTTAAATAAACAAAATTTTATAAATTATAACCAACCAAAATAATAAACGCTCATTATTATATATATATATATATATATATATATATATATATATATATATATATATTAAAAATGACAATTTAAAAGAAATTTACTATACTTTTTAGGGGTACATATCTGTTTATAGGAGGTATATTCCTCCCGAAGGAAGAAGAAGAAGTGTTTATCCTCCAAAAAAATATTGATGGAATCGCATCTATTAAAAATATTCTTTTAATATTATATATAATATATATGTACATAAAAAAATAATTATTTATTTTAAAAGTACCACTTAAAAAACACTAACATTTGCCAACATATCTTTATGGTGAGACCCATCTGCATTGTTTGAACCAGAAGTCTCGAACGTGATATTAAAATTTTCGTCATTCATCATGTGTGACAACTGCAAATGGTGTTTTAACATATAATGATATATTTTTGTTAGATTAAAGTACATACAAATAAATGTATACATGTACATACACATGTATTTATTACAAATTGTACACATGTATGTGTTAAAATAACTGAACCCTAAGGTCATTAACACATACCATTCCAGTGCCCTCTTCCTCATGAAGAATTAGGTCTTGAAAACCATTGCAAAAATTCTTTTCATATATTTGAAGATCTTCAAAATTCATGTTGTCAATCTCTTCTTCTATATAGTACACAAAATTGGCACGTGCATTTTCACGTGCTCTTTGTCGATTTAGACAAACATCGACTCCACCCAATCCGCTGTAAACATTGTTGATCATGAAATCCCTTGCTTCTCGACTTATTTGAGAATTCGCATCCATCTCTGACCGCAGAGTTTCAACCTGAAAGGGTCAACTCACCAATGGCAGCTCAAGGCGAGGCAAATCCACATCTTGCATAGCGCCCTTACGGTCATACAATCAACTTTTCCCCAGACCAAAAAATTCTGACGAAAGGTCATTGTAGTTTGGTTTCATATTCAAAAAAAAAAATTGTGTAAAACAATTGTGCAAAATAAACAGGAAACTCGTCGTTCCATGGGAGCCTTCCGTAGACCGCAAGGTGCCTATCATACAAATAGTGAGCTATATTTGGGTGCTTGAAATATTGCACCTTCAGCATTTTTCTTTTTGGCCCTTCCTTGAAATTAAACATTGACTTCGCCATATCTCTTGTAACTCTTTGTTTTACATCCTCCCATTTATCGGGACCCATTACTGTTTCCTTTCTCTTTCTCATGAATTCTAAAAATGTATTAGTCGTTGGCCCAAGATTTTTGTACATATTTACTATTTCGCCCAATGAATTTGTAACTATTTCGAGGCTTTTTTGACTCTCAACAGGTAGATTCAAAGCCACGATATCTCTCCGCAATTTCGCATGAAGTTGTTGACACCTTTCTAAGGTGCATTGCGCCATGTTTCTTTCCCATGGTATATCAGAAATGTTGGCTAGATAAGTTGTGGTGGGTAGACAACCTTCTTCTTGAATGTAGCATTCTGTCATGCGTCTATTTTGACCAATATTTGGAACATTTTCAGCCTTTGCATCTATATATATATATAAAATTTATATTATAAAAAACACATGTAAACAAATTTGTACAAATTCAATGAAAAAAAATATTGAAATTGATGGCAACCTTGAGGTGGTTTGTTAGCATATTCTCCACCCTGAAATTGTTGAGACCCAGAACGACCCTGCTGAGAACCAGACCCAGAACGACCTTGCTGAGAACCAACACCACCAACTGTTGATTGGCCTCCGGGAGAATAAATATCACCCCCTTCATGCAACTTACTACCACTTATTGATGGCCCTCTAAGGGGATTTGAACCACCACCAACCTCTCGAGAGGAGAGAGAAGCTTCATAAACTAATATGAATTTATAATCAATTTTTAAATACATTCATATACATATGAATACACAAATACATATTCATTGATTAAATTGCGTTCAAACCATACCACAATTGGGTGAACCCTGGCATGCATGGCTAGAGTAAAGATGCTTCTCTTCTTATTAGCTCCAAAAAAATAAAAAATGAAACTTATTTTAACAACTAATTTAACTCACAAAATTGAGAAAAAATAAATTCCATATGTACACACATGTATGGAGATTTAAGATTATATTTAAATTTACCATGAACAGCTCTCTATCCCGATCCCTGATCCTCCCCTCTCGTAGAGATATGGGATTTTGTTGATCTTCGTCGTTCATATTCCATGATATATATATCTACGGTTGGCATTTACAATTGATTTTTTAAATAACTAATTTAAATTAAATTGAAGATAAAGTTCAGAAAATTAATGTTTAATTTAAAGTGTAAACAAATTATGTCGATGAATAAATTTTGAAGGAGAGCGTCTCAACACTAATTCATCTTTAAGAGACGAATCTCAAGAATTTTTGAAGAAGAGCGTCTTAAAACTAATTGGACAACTTTGCTAGTATATTCATTTTCCTTTGGACGACTTTGCTAGTCCCAATATTGGAAAGCACATATGTAATCACTACATTCCCTGGATTGGGATAGCAAGAAACTTCTATCCATAATTTCCATTTTTCAACCATATTTAATGGTTTTCTTATCCCTAAAAAACAAATTCAATAAATATATATATATATATATTGACATTTATTGCAAATGCATGGGATAAATGAAAAACTTATATTTAGATCTATTCCAGAGATTAACTGTAGGGGCATTTACTAGATATGTCACCTTTCATAAAATATGAGATCCAGAGGCTACTTGGCCCTTTACAGACTCTGCCTATAGAACTACCATGGATATGAAAATGAAAAACTTCTAATTAGATATATATGCTAAAGATTGAATGTAGGGGCATTTAGTAGATTAGGTTTTAAAACCTATATGTTTCATATCAAATCACTTTTGGTTTCAATGGGAAAATTTTATGGCTAATTTTTGTTTTACATGTTGACTAAAAAAGGTTTTTTCTAACTCATTGTTTGAGACCATGGATATGAAAAATGAAAAAATATATACTTGGTTAAAACCTATGTTTTGTATCAAATTACTTTTTGTTTCTAAATACTGTATACATGTTGACTGTAGGGGCATTTATTGTAGGGGCATTTAGATCTATTACAAAGATTGACTGTAGGGGAATTTACTAGATATGTCACCTTTCATAAAAGATGAGATCCAGAGGCTACCTGGCCCTTTACAGACTCTGCCTATAGAACTACCATGGATATGAAAATGAAAAACTTCTATTTAAATAGATATTCTAAAGATTGAATGTAGGGTAATTTAGTAGATTAAGTTTTAAAACCTATATGTTTCATATCAAATCACTTTTGGTTTCAATGGGAAACTTTTATGGCTAATTTGTGTTTTACGTGTTGAGTATAAAAGGTTTTTTCTCTCTCATTGTTTGAGACCATGGATATGAAAATGAAAAACTATATACTTTGTTAAAACCTATGTTGTGTATCAAATTATTTTTTGTTTCTAAATATTATATACATGTTGACTGTAGGGGGAATTTACTGTAGGGGAATTTAGATCCATTCCAGAGATTTACTGTAGGGGAATTTACTAGATATGTCACCTGTCATAAAAGATGAGATCCAGAGACTACCTGGTCCTTTACAGACTCTGCCTATAGAACTACCATGGATATGAAAATGAAAAACTTCTAATTAGATAGATATTTTAAAGATTGAATGTAGGGGAATTTACTAGATTAGGTTTTAAAACCTATATGTTTCATATCAAATCACTTTTGGTTTCAGTGGGAAAATTTTATGGATAATTTGTGTTTTACATGTTGAATATAAAAGGATTTTTTTCTCTCATTATTTCGGACCATGGATATGAAAATGAAAAACTATATACATGGTTAAAACCTATGTTTTGTATCAAATTACTTTTTGTTTCTAAATACTAAATACATGATGACTGTAGGGGAATTTAGATCTATTCTAGAGATTGACTATAGGGGAATTTACTAGATATGTCACCTTTCATAAAAGATGAGATCCAGAGGCTACCTGGCCCTTTATAGACTCTGCCTATAGAACTACCATGGATATGGAAATGAAAAACTTCTAATTAGATAGATATTCTAAATATTGAACGTAGGGGCATTTACTAGATTAGGTTTTAAAACTTATATGTTTCGTATCAAATCACTTTTGGTTTCAATGGGAAAATCTTATGGCTAATTTGTGTTTTACATGTTGAATATATAAGGTTTTTTCTCTCTCATTGTTTGAGACCATGGATATGAAAATGAAAAACTATATACTTGGTTAAAACCTATGTTTTGTATCAAATTAATTTTTTTCTAAATACTATATACATGCTGACCATAGGGGCATTTAGATATATTCCAGAGATTGACTGTAGGGGCATTTACCTAGATATGTCACCTTTCATAAAATATGAGATCCAGAGGCTACCTGGCCCTTTACAGACTCTGCCTATAGAACTACCATGGATATGAAAATAAAAAAATTCTAATTAGATAGATATTCTAAAGATTGAATGTAGGGGCATTTACTTAGGTTTCAAAACCTATATGTTTTCTATCAAATCACTTTTGGTTTCAATGGGAAACTTTTATGGCTATTTTTTTTTATATGTTGAATATAAAAGGTTTTTTCCCTCTCATTGTTTGAGACCATGGATATGAAAATGAAAAGCTATATAATTGGTTAAAACCTATGTTTTGTATTAAATTACTTTTTGTTTCTAAATAAGTTATATATACATATTGAATATAAAATGTTTTTTTCTCTCTCATTGTTTGAGACCATAGATATGAAAATGAAAAACTTCTATTTAGATATATTCTCTAGAGCTATGGCTAATTTGTGTTTTACATACATTGACTCTTAGGTTAAAAACTATGTTAAAACCTATGTTTTGTATCAACTCACTTATGGTTTCAATGGGAAACTTCTATGGCTAATTCAAGTGTTTTACATGTTGAATATAAAAGGTTTTTTTCTCTATCATTGTTTGATACCACAGATATGAGAATGAAAAACTTCTATTTAGATCTATTCTAGAGATATGACTAATTTGTGTTTTACATGTACATTGAATATAAAATGTATTTTCTCTCATTGTTTGAGTCCATGGCTATGAAAATGAAAAACTTCTAGATATTTAAAACTACTCAAGAGATTGATTGACTTGTAGGGGCATTTACTCTTAGGTTATTTAAGCCTATGTTTTGTATCAAATCACTTATGGTTTCAATGGGAAACTTTTATGGCTAATTATTGAGTGTTTTACATGTTAAATATAAAAGGTTTTTTTCTCTCTCATTGTTTTAGACCATGGATATGAAAATGAAAAACTTCTATTTAGATCTATTCTAGAGATATGGCTAATTTGTGTTTTACATACATTGAATATAAAATGTTTTTTCTCTCATTTTTTGAGACCATGGATATGAAAATGAAAAACTTCTAGATATTTAAAACTATTCGAGAGATTTATTGACTTGTAGAGGCATTTACTCTTAGATTAAAACCTATGTTTTGTATCATATCACTTGTGGTTTCAATGGGAAACTTTTATGGCTAATTCTTGAGTGTTTTACATGTTGAATATAAAAGGTTTTTTTCTCTCTCATTGTTTGAGACCATGGATATGAAAATGAAAAACTTCTATTTAGATTTATTCTAGAGATATGGCTAATTTGTGTTTTACATGTACATTTAATATAAAAGGTTCTTTCTCTCATTGTTTGAGACCATTGATATGAAAATGAAAATCTTCTAGATATTTAAAACTATTCGAGAGATTGACTGAATTGTAGGGGCATTTACTCTTAGGTTAAAACCTATGTTTTGTATCAAATCACTTGTGGTTACAATGGGAAAATTTTATGGCTAATTTGTGTTTTACATGTTGAATATAAAAGATTTTTTTCTCTCTCATTGTTTGAGAACATGGATATGAAAATGAAAAACTTCTATTTAGATATATTCTAGAGATATGGCTAATTTGTGTTTTACATACATTGAATATAAAAGGTTTTTTCTCTCATTGTTTGAGACCATGGATATGAAAATGAAAAACTTCTAGATATTTAAAACTATTCAAGAGATTGACTAACTTGTAGGGGCATTTACTCTTCTAGGGTAAAACCTATGTTTTGTATCAAATCACTTATTGTTTCAATGGGAAACTTTTATGGCTAATTCAAGTGTTTTACATGTTGAATATAAAAGATTTTTTTCTCTCTCATTGTTTGAGATCATGGATATGAAAATTAAAAAATTCTATTTAGATCTATTCTAGAGATATGCCTAATTTGTGTTTTACATACATTGAATATAAAAGTTTTTTTCTCTCATTTTTTGAGACTATGGATATGAAAATTAAAAGCTTCAATATATTTAAAACTATTCGAGAGATTGATTGACTTGTAGGGGCATTTACTCTTAGGTTAAAACCTATGTTTTGTATCAAATCACTTATGGTTTCAATGGGAAACTTTTATGGCTAATTCAAGTGTTTTACATGTTGAATATAAAAGGTTATTTTCTCTCTCATTGTTTGAGACCATGGATATGAAAATGAAAAACTTCTATTTAGATCTATTATAGAGATATGGCTAATTTGTGTTTTACATACATGTGAATATAAAAGGTTTTCTCTCTCATTGTTTGAGACCATGGATATGAAAATGAAAAACTCCTAGATATTCAAAACTATTCAAGAGATTGATTGACTTCTAGGGGCATTTACTCTTAGGTTAAAACCTATGTTTTGTATCAAATCACTTGTGCTTTCAATGGGAAACGTTTATGGCTAATTTGTGTTTTACATGTTGAATATAAACGGTTTTTTCTCTCTCATTGTTTGAGACCATGGATATGAAAATGAAAAACTATATAATTGGTTAAAACCTATGTTTTGTATTAAATTAATTTTTGTTTCTAAATAAGTTATATGCACATTGAATATAAAAGGTTTTTTCTATCATTGTTTTCAAGTCCATGGATATGAAAATGAAAAACTTCTATATTTAAAACTGTTCAAGAGATTGATTGACTTCTAGGGGCATTTACTCTTAGGTTAAAACCATATTTTGTATCAAATCACTTATGGTTTCAATGGGAAACTTTTATGGCTAATTCAAGTGTTTTACGTGTTGAATGACTTATAGGGGCATTTACTCTTAGGTTAAAACCTATGTTTTTTATCAAATCACTTATGGTTTCAATGGGAAACTTTTATGGCTAATTCAAGTGTTTTACATGTTGAACATAAAAGGTTTGTTTCTCTCTCATTGTTTGAGACCATGGATATGAAAATGAAAAACTTCTATTTAGATCTATTCTAGAGATTCCTTCCCTCCAAAAATTCAGGGTGTAGTTCAACTGGCTCCCCACCCTAGTTGCCTGCCTTCCTTTCCAGCCAAAGTAGTTGGAGATAGAAAGTTTCCTTCCCATCCTGGTCTAATTTGTGTTTTACATACATTGAATATAAAAGGCTTTTTCTCTCATTGTTTGAGACAATGGATATGAAAATGAAAAACTTCAAAATATTTAAAACTATTCGAGAGATTGATCGACTTGTAGGGGCATTTACTCTTAGGTTAAAACCTATGTTTTGTATCAAATCACTTATGGTTTCAATGGGAAACTTTTATGGCTAATTTAAGTGTTTTACATGTTGAATATAAAAGGTTATTTTCTCTCTCATTGTTTGAGACCATGGATATGAAAATTAAAAACTTCTATTTAGATCTATTCTAGAGATATGGCTAATTTGTGTTTTACATACATATGAATATAAAAGGTTTTTCCTCTCATTGTTTGAGACCATGGATATGAAAATGAAAAAATATATAATTGGTTAAAACCTATGTTTTGTATTAAATTACTTTTTGTTTCTAAATAAGTTATATGCACATTGAATATAAAAGGTTTTTTCTCTCATTGTTTTCAAGTCCATGGATATGAAAATGAAAAACTTCCATATTTAAAACTATTCAAGAGATTGATTTACTTGTAGGGGCATTTACTCTTAGGTTAAAACCATGTTTTGTATCAAATCACTTATGCTTTCAATGGGAAACTTTTATGTAATTCAAGTGTTTTACATGTTGAATGACTTGTAGGGGCATTTACTCTTAGGTTAAAACCTATGTTTTGTATCAAATCACTTATGGTTTCACTGGGAAAATTTTATGGCTAGTTCAAGTGTTTTACATGTTGAACATAATTTTTTTTTTCTCTCTCATTGTTTGAGACCATGGATATGAAAATGAAAAAATTCTATTTAGATCTATTCTAAAGATATGGCTAATTTGTGTTTTACATGTACATTGAATATAAAAGGTTTTCTCTCTCATTGTTTGAGTCCATGGATATGAAAATGAAAAACTTATATTTAAAACTATTCAAGAGATTGATTAAATTGTAGGGGCATTTATTCTTAGGTTATTTAAACCTATGTTTTGTATCGAATCACTTATGGTTTCAATGGGAAAATTTTATGGCTAATTCTTAAGTGTTTTACATGTTGAATATAAAAGGTTTTTTTCTCTCTCATTGTTTGAGACCATGGATATGAAAATGAAAAACTTCTATTTAGATCTATTATAGAGATATGGCTAATTTGTGTTTTACATATATTGAATATAAAATGTTTTTTCTCTCATTGTTTGAGACCATTGTTATGAAAATGAAAAACTTCTATATGTAGGGGCATTTACTCTTAGGTTAAAACCTATGTTTTGTATCAAATCACTTATGGTTTCAATGGGAAACTTTTATGGCTAATTTGTGTTTTACATGTTGAATATAAAAGGTTTTTTTATCTCTCATTGTTTGAGACCATGGATATGAAAATGAAAAACTTCTATTTAGATCTATTCTAGAGATATGGCTAATTTGTGTTTTACATGTACATTGAATATAAAATGTTTTTTCTCTCATTGTTTGAGACCATAGATATGAAAATGAAAAACTTCTATATGTAGGGGCATTTACTCTTAGGTTAAAACCTATGTTTTGTATCAAATCACTTATGGTTTAAATCGGAAACTTTTATGGCTAATTTGCGTTTTACATGTTGAATATACAAGGTTTTTTCTCTCTCATTGTTTGAGATCATGGATATGAAACTCTTAGTTCTATAAGCTAATTTTAGTCTCATGAAGTTAAAATTTCTTTCATTCATACATTCATAAATAAAAGGACAACCGAACAGTTAGCCATGTAATGACAACTATTTTACTATTTTCTTGGACACTTAACTATTTCTTGTAAAAGGATCTAAGGATCTCCTCTAATCTCTAATGAAAACACTTATTTTACTTTTCAGAGAATGGCATGCTTTCACGCTTAAACATTACTTGTTCAATGATCTAATCTTCAATGAATCACAATGATTTTAATTTCCAAACTATTGTTTTCTTTGCTTCTAAACTCGTTTTCTCTGCAACTAAATAATGAAACACTCTGGTTCTATATATCGAGGATTCTCCCGCATTTATGATGCAATTTTGATTTTATATAACAAATATGAGCCGCCAAGGACACAGGGCTCTACTATTGTGCTATGGAACAACATGAAGAAACTCTCCTATCATATATTCTGAAAAATATCCCCACATTTATGTTGACAATGTCACTGATCTATAAAAAAAGAGGAGCACTGTGCCTCATCAACCACTGGCCTCTAATGTTTTGTTGTGAAACTACATGGTGAAACTCCCATAACCTAATGGTTGTGAGTCCATCCCATCGCAGTAGATGCTGCCATATTTGGTTAGTGATATTTTTAATTAGATCCTAAGTTGAATAAGAAACCAGGTGAGTACACCAAATTTCAAAGTGTTTTGATATTTTTTGGAAGTTTCCAAATCACTTTCCAACTATTTTTAGGGATTATTTTCAGGAAATCATGGAATTCATAATAAATATAGAATCAACTTTCAGACATAACAGATGTAGTACATTTAATTATATCTATAGTCATAACATATGCTGCTAATAACAATCATAACAGAGGCTGATAAGAGGACACACATTGTCAATTTGATTATAACAGGACACACATTGTCAAGTTTTTGTAGGTTGAGTAGTGGGTAGGAATGTTGTCA
Source organism: Pinus albicaulis (assembly GCA_034641835.2). NCBI lineage: Eukaryota > Viridiplantae > Streptophyta > Pinopsida > Pinales > Pinaceae > Pinus > Pinus albicaulis. The sequence continues at coordinate 231,824 of JAXQQM020059472.1, forward strand.
TCTTCCCCCACCTAGTTCTAGTTTTGATTTTTTAGTATAGATTTTCATAGTATTGATTGTTCTACTGGATAGGAATGTAACCTGAAGTCATAGCCAAAAAAATAGATACAGGGCCAAAAAAATGGAGACAGTAAAAAAAATAGAGACAGAACCTCTCTGATTTATAAATTCCTTATTGGATGCTGAAGACGCTGAACACGTACCTAGATGCTGAATACAATGAAGACGCTGAACTCGCTGCAGAGGACACTGAAATCGCAGCAAAGGATGCTGAAGACGTTGCCGAAGACCTCTGTAACAAAAAAATCAACTAAAATTAAAAAATCAAACAAAAATTAAAACCAAATTACAAAATCAACACAAATTAAAACAAAATTAAAAACAACAGAAAAATTTACAGAAATTAAAAATCTTACCTCCTTGAGCTGGACTGCGACAGATAAGAGTGCGCGTGAGAATGTGACAGAACTGAGCACGCGTGAGAATGCGACAGAATGATTGATAGATAAGAGTGCGTGAATGTGAAAAGAAACCCGAAAATGGTTGCGGGCGATATATTTATAAAAATAATAGTTTGGCAGAACTAAAAGTTCAGCCGAACTTCTAGTTAGGCCGAAATTTTATTGCCGGTTTTCCAAAATCAGGCGAAAGATCTATTCGCCATTGCCATTAGTACATCGTCACTGTAAATGGTAAACGAAGTTCGGCCGAAACAAATTCAATAGTTCGGTCGAACTCCTCAATTGTTCGGCCGAACTATGACAAGAGTTTAGCCGAACTATGGAGGAAAAAAAAATTCTTCCCTGAATTGTCACAAAAGTGTTACCCATCTTCGCATTTTCACCCAACAGAAGTTCCTGGAATGTATTTTTCACATAAATTCAACCCCACAGAGAGCCGAGATTCTCAGCAAGTGTCCATAATGACTTTGTAGCTAATGATAAGCAAAATATAGGTAATCTTTTTATCCCCCAACCTCCCACTTCTTTGGGAAGAGCTAAGGTTGTCCACTTTGATAAAGGAATTCCTTCATTCTTCTTATAGGAAGTCCAGAGAAAGGAGAAACATTTTTTCTGAATTTTGTGAAGAATTCCTTTTGAAATGGCTGCAATAGTGGCCCAATATACTGTAATGTTTTGGAGAACGGATTTAAGTAAGATCAAGAAACCTCCTCTAGATAGGCATCGATTGGTCCAATGCATGATTCTTTTTTCGATCTTATGATAAACCCATATCCAGTCACTAAAAACATAGGAGTTTTATTTAAGGGAAAAGCCCAAATATTTAAACACAAACACCGAGTCTGAGAGAGGAAAGGGTGAAGTAGATATGAGGTTTGATAACAAGGAACATGAAGAAATGTTATGGATCAAACATGACTTGTCAAAATTTATCAGCATTCTAGTAGCCTTTTGATAGATATCAATAATCTTAATCAATGAATTTTCATTTTATTCTAAGGCAGCACCAAATAAGACGATGTCATCAACAAAAATAATATGTGTCATATATTCGCATCCCACAATGTAGATTCCTTTAAAATTTCCTGAATCTCGAGCTTGTTTGACAAGATGACTTAAAGCTTCAGCAATTAACAGGAACAAAAAAGGAGACATAGGGCATCCTTGATGAAGCCCTCTAGATGGATGGAAAAAATTGGAGGGTGAACCATTTATAAGGACAACAAAGGATGTATATTGAATGCATCCCATGATCCATTCCACAACTTCCACATACATCCCAATTTGAAGTAGTAAGAGCCTTAGAAAGGTCCAGTTAACCCTATCATAAGCTTTAGATAAGTCTAATTTGAGCGGAATGGAGGCCTTTTTGTTTAGATGAATAGAGTTAAGAAATTCTTGAGCCAGGAAACAACATCATGACTTTGTCGTTTATGAAGAAATCCAAACTATTCCTCAGAGATAATACTACTTAGAATGGGCTTCAAACACTATGAAATTATTTCTGAAATCAACTTGTAAATTAGATTGCAACATGAGATTGGATGGAAATCTCCAAAATTTGAGGGGATTTGACTCTTGGGGATGAGTGCAATAAAGGTCGAGTTTATAGTGCCCAAGACATTTCCGGATATTTGAGATTCCTTTACAAATTTTAGCGTATCATTATTAAATAGATCAAAAAAACCTAAGTAGAATTCGATGGTCAAACCATTCGGGCCAGGGCTAAATAAGATTGTTATTACCTCCTTACTGTAAAAACGATGGAAGAACTTGGTGTTATTATCTCCTTCCTTAATCCGGATTGCACGACTTTTTAAACTCCCTAGTTTCTCCTCCTTCAATAGGAGGTCGTGTTGCTTAATCTCCAAGGATTTTAAAGAGTCAATATTTGCTTCAAAGAGAATACCATTTTTATTTGAATTATAGAGGATGGCAATATCAACTTCAATATTTTTTAAACTTTCTTGTTAATTAGCACAAAAATTTTGAAACCATCTCTTTGTCACCTTTTATATATTGGAAATGTTTTATTCCCATTATTTCATATATGGAATGGGTTTATCGGAAGATAGATGCATCCAGGAATTGAAAATAAGAGACCTATACTCTTCCTCTAATAGCCACGCCGGGTTAAATTTAAAGGGGGAGGGAGGTTTCGGTTCAGGGACATCAATTGGCAGAATTATAGGTAGATGATCAGACAAACCACCAGCTTATACCCATAACTTAATTCTGAAATGTATGTCTAGAAGACCATCCGAAATAAGAAATCTATCCAGTCTCTTAGCTACAGCTTCATCATTCTTACACTTTTCACTCTAAGTAGGGGTAAGTTTCTGGGGCTGTACATCCACCAACCTATGGGATTCCAAAAGGGATAGAAATAAAGGGGCCAAAGGCTCAACTCTAGAAAACACCCCCCAAACCTTCTGTTGAGACATGGTAAAATTTAGGGCTCCTCCCAAAATCAAGGATTGTGAATGTGCGACTTTAGAGGAGAGCAGGGCTGACCAGAAAGACCTTTTTTCTGAGCAAGGACCATAAATATTAACTAAGGAGAAAGATAAACTAGACTTCTAGTCAACGCAGGAGGAGCTAATAAAGGCTTGGTGGAAATTAGAGGAGAGGACTGAAATGGAAGGGAAACAAGCTATCACCAAACCTCCAGCCTGCCTCACAATGTCACTAGAAGCGAAAGACCAGTCTTTTAGCCAATTTGACAAAAGATCCACAACACGGGAACCCGACACTTAGTTTCTTGCAAAAGAAGGACATATCGGGAAACAATTTTTACTAACTGTTTGAGGTCTAATTGAGAAGGGGTGCCCCTTATACCCCACACATTCATTGAAAGGACTATCATAAGAGACCCTTTTTAGGGCCTTTCCCTACTCCAAGAGCCCGTTGGATATTTTTTTGTCTTCCCATACTATTATCCACAGAGACCTCATTATGTGCTTTAGACAGGTGGGTCTTATGACCTAAAATGATTTTAGGTGTCGGATCAGTAGCCAGGCCACCTTTAACAACATTGTCAAAATTTTGTGTGGAGCGAGAACATAGCTTTGAGACGTAGGATGGAGAGGGAGGGGGAAGGGGAGAAGCAAGGGAAGCAGCTTGTGGAGACTCCACCAGAGGGGGAGTTGGAGGAGATGGCAAGGGAGGGGACAGACCAGAAGAAATAGGGAGAGGCATGGAGACGACAGGGGAGGAGGAAGAAATGCCACCATTTTCAAAACATTGAGGAAGATTAATTTCTTAATTTAAAGGAGGGGGAAGGAAAAATCAGGCATACCTTTGTCATCAGTAGTCACATCGACAAGGACCTGCTGAGGAACATCCTTTATCTCCCCAGAAGTGGCAGACCTAGAGAGAAGAGAGACAGTCTGAGATTTATGACTAGATTCAATATTTTTCCATACTTTTTTGTATTTTGGCCAAGAGAGGTCAGGACACGGGCAATGCATGGCAAGGTGGCCAACCTGTCTACATAAGAAACATCTGAAAGGAAATTTCCAGTAATCAAGCTTTTGTGCCCATGTAATCCCATTGATTTCAAGAATAATGCCTTCATATAATCCATTGTGAACATCTAATTCAACTTGGATTTTTGCTCATCTACGATCCAATTTTGTATCCAAGTCTTATTCTAGGGCGATGAATGAGCCCATTTTATTTCCAATAGCTTCGAGCAGGGGAAGTTTCCAGAAGAATTGAGGGAGCCCTGGAAAGATGACCCAAAATCTTTGCAAGTGTTGTGGAGCATGATCAACATTGAAATCAATGCCCCACTCCTGAAGTACAAGGCCAACCGGTCCCCAATTCCACACTCGATCAGTCAATTTTAGTTTCTCGTTTGCCGATTTTAACTTGAAAATGAGCCAACCTCAAGAAATCTGGTGAAAGGATGGTGAATATCCCAGCAGGGGCCTCCAGTGTTCATTAATCCATGGAGAGGTTGCCTCAGAAGACGCCATTTGACCGCAGAAATGTCCCACAAGTGCGTTCTCCAGGTAGTCTGGTACCTTCGAAATTGAAATATCTTCGCCAACAATGAGCTTGGTGATATCAGACTTCGGGCAAATGCCTTTCCTGGCTCACTTGGTTTTGTGACCATATGCCTGAGATAGATCCTCCCCGGAGAAGGTGGTACGGTCATCGTTAGGCAGTATAGAGGATCCATCATGTAGAGGAATGGAGGGATAAGGTAAATAATCTGTCTGAGTGCTTTGGGATGAGCAATGGACATAAAAATTTTCTTTACGCATAAATTCATATTTTCCTAGAAGAACGTGACCAACCTCCAGACTGTAAATGAGATCCGCTTCATCCTCACTCATGATGATTTTAATGTAATAGCTGTCGCACGTGGAAGAGAGATCGAGTGACGATGTTAGAGGAGAGGAGGGAGAAACAGTGGCGGCGAAGTGAAATGAAGAGGAATACGGATACATGGAGAACCCAGAACCTAAGATAAACTACCCAGACCCATAGACGCGGAAGCGAAGGTCACATGGGAGTAAACTGCAGAGTTCGAATGCCACAGGGCCCGAAAAAAATCACCGAAGAAATCAGAGCTCCGCTAATACATGATGGATATCCCCCATATATATATATATTATGGTTAACTTCAATATTATGTGACATTGTAATATTACAAGTGATCATAATTTTATAATACATGATTCTAGGAAGACAACAGTAACTTCGATAATTTTGAAGTTACTCCAACGAAGTTTTACTTAGCTTCTTCACTAATTAATGCTTGTCGAATTAACACAGTTGTGCCAACCATGGACTTCTAGCAATTTGGTTGTCAGGTGGCATAGAAGTCGTAGAAAATTCACGTAGAATTCCTTCCTTGAATCTAGAGCGTGACATTGTTGTTATCAACTGAAACCTTTGGTAATTAAGGCTTTAAGGAGAAGGTAAAAAACTGAAACCAATTCAATATGGTCCATTCAAAATTTAAGAAAAGTTTGGTGATAATTCCTTTAGGTTGGATTTTCCTTCATATATGCAAATTTATGTTGTTGCTAATGTTGATAACTTGAGGTTGTATGAGCCGCCTTTGATGCTTTGTGTATTAATCTAACAATTTGATGTTATATTAATTGGCTTCAACTACATGATTCTCAGAAGACATTGTTTTTAGTCTAATATCAAATTGATACAAGGTTTATAAACCTTGTATCAATATAACACAGATATGAAATTAGACGATAGGTTTAGTCTAATTTCAAATTGATACAAGGTTTATAATATGGTTATATTTATTTTGATGCTCATTTTAGTTTAATTATTTCGATTGACTATGTTTCTTGATGATTATGTCACATTCCAACATTCATTAAGGGTTATGTTGCATCGCAACAATTTTTAAAGGTCATGTTGGAAATTCATGTTTTTTTAGTGTAATATCAATAAACGTTTTTTTAGTCTAATATCAAATTGATGCAAGGTTTATAATATGGTTATATTTATTGTGATGCTCATTTTAGTTGAATTATTTCGATTGACTATGTTTCTTGATGATTATGTCACATTCAAACATTCATTAAGGGCTATGTTGCATTGCAACAATTTTTAAAGGTCATGTTGGAAATTAATGTCCCTTAACGGTTATGTCACACTATGACATTCACTATGTTTCATTAAGGTTAAGTTTCTACATATCTCAATTGTTATGGTTGGATTCTGACATCAAACAATGATTACGTCACATTAGGAATCTAAGTGGTTGACTTCAACATTATATTACTTCATGTTTCTAAAAATTTATGTTAGGTTGTAACATTTTTCAATGGTTATGCCACATTGTTGCATTGATCTTGGCTGAATTATATTCTAGTGAACTACAATCCTCAATGGTTATGTTAAATGTGAGCGTTTATCAAAAGTTCAAGCATATTATGACATTAAGAAATTTACTTCGATATTATGTCTTTTTGTAATAAAATTTATAATATAGTTAAATCTATTATGATGACCATCTTAATTGATTTAGATTGTAACATTCACTAAATTATTCATAAAATGCATCAATTATCTCTTTTCTATTATTATACTTCTTATATATAATACTTATACACTATAAGAATAAATACATATAACAAAAAATTAGTAACTTCTAATTGCAATAACTATATCACAATTAAATTTCAATCACATAATAATCTAATAATCTTACAATTAAATAATAATCTAATAATCTTACAATTAAAATAATATGCCTCATAATTTCAATTAACACAAAAAATTTCATAATATATTATAAAATAATTATCTTAGTAAACTCAATTATATATTAAACATAAACATTAATTTTATAATCAGGATCTCACTTGTACCATTGGGAACATGGTGCAGATGACAAAAAGAACCTACGTCTCATTCACCTTTGTGACGCACAATTTGATCATTGTAACTTAATCATAAGGCACCAAACCAAAACAAGTCTCTATTTTGTCAAGTGAGAAACAATTTGAATTGTACATGACTTTAATAATGCTTTGTCAAATGCTATAGGCTATACCATGATCTGGATTTGATTCCACTCAAGGAGTACCAATAATATCTGTAGTTTTGAGTGTAAATTTCGAGTTTGACTCATCATTTTTTCTAAAGGTGCTCCTACTGTATGAATTTCACATAAATTCGACTGAAGATAACATAACTTGGAGACTCAATTTGGTTATTGAGGGTTTAGAGAGTGACTATCCATATCTTCAACAATTATTTTTTACTAAACCAAATTTAAATATTGAAATACATCAAAACACTTTGATAGATCATTCAAGAGAGAAGCGGTTGGAAAGAAAAAATATATATCAATTAGAACTTCATTCATCTCAAAGTTACTCCAAAAAATCCCCTCTCCACCCTGGCCTGTTAAAAATCTTGAACTGTGTTTATATGGAAAATGCTGATAATTCTTGATCTGGCAAAGATGGATTCAAATTGGTTATTTTTGAAAATATATAATTAATCCAAACTCAAAATATTTTAATATATTGCTATAATGCAACAATTACATCCATTTATTGAAAATAAATCCTTTACTTTCAAACTAAACCATCTATTTAAACTAAAAAGGAAAAAAATTCAAATTAAAGGAACTTCTTTAGTAAACTTTGAATACCTTCTAGAGGTCAAATTATGACTTTCACAAATCCATTGTCTCTTCCATACAGTTGCCATGTTGTAGTATCTTAGTGGTAGTCATCCATGTAGTATATTTTAGTGGATGATATTTTCATTTGAATAAATATTGGAAATAATATTTCTCATTTATCTTTTCAACCATCATTCTATCCAAAAGCTTCTTAATAAAAAACTATTTTTCCTAGCTATTTTTTCATTGAATTGTGTGATCTTGCTAAATATTAGGTGCATCTTATGACTTTTGTACTTTATTTCCCTTGCAAAGATACAAATATGCAAAAATGAAAATTAGAGAAATTCCACTTTCAAGTGGAATTTCAATATCATACAAATTTGAAGAAAACGTCCTCACAATTTTAGAAGTTCTAATTTTCTTTAATTTCAGATTGTTATATTCCATTTTGGGAAAATTTTCTTTTAGTAGATGTGCTAACACTAAGTCATCAATTTCAAAATTCAAATATCTTCTTTTTAATTATGCTCTCTACTTATAACTACTTCTACTTTATTTGTTGGAAATACAGAGAGACACGATGAATCAATATTTCATTAATTTTAACTATTTTTATCTTTTAAACAATTTGAGGCACATATACCATGAAATATAGATATTTACATAAGAAACACTCATACACTTCTTCTTTGTAAATATTTTGTCAAATTCCTTGTACAAAGTAAGTACCAAGATAAAACTTTCATAGTCACTAATCTACAGGAGATTTCATTCCCATAGTTGAGCACCTACTAAGAAAATGTAAGCACCAACCTACACGAGACACCAATCTCCCCCAACCGAGCACAAAAACAAGAAACTATAAGCACCAACCAATGTATTCAACTTGTTCCTTGGATATGTCATCAATAAATTCTATCACTTAACAAATTATTCAAAGACTTTATCTAACCTTGAAACCCTCAAGTTATCTCCTTCAAGCTTAATCATAGCCACTTGACCTATACACCTTAACTTTTTACTCTTTAACTAGGCTTCTTCACCCGACTCTTTAAACTTGATCTCCAACACGTGAGTTAGGATATATTCGATAATAAAGAGATATTCCCATCTAGCGATTCAAATTTCTCAACTCATGTTGTTCACTATTCAACTATCACTTCCTAAGCTTATTATATGTTCAAAGAGAAGGATTTCCCACCTAAAATTTTGTACTCAACATTCTAGATCTATTTCTACTACATAAAAAATTTCAACATTGTTGGAACCAAATAGGCCTTTACAATCTTAAATTTCTACTTCATACTACATTTCAACCTTTGCACTAAAATCTCACCTTATATAGCTCACAAACCTATCACAAAATTTTTCCCTGATAGTCCTATTCTTATATCACCTCTATCCACAATAGGGCTCATCCCTATCTTCACCTTAAAATCACAACTACTTCATCTAAAATCTTTGTTAAAACTAATTTAGGAATCCACACTTGACCTACAAATATCCTTGCAATACGTCTCCAATAGAGCTTGACGACCTCAAAGATTAGATTAGAACATGATTTATAACATAATTGTAACTTCAACCACAAACCAGACTTGAACATGAACTTCAAAATGGAAAAAAATAACCTTCAATGCTCCAAATATTTACTCTCAAACTAGACCTAAATTAACCCCTCAAAACTCTAGGACTCGACCTTCAAACTAGGCTTATACTCGACCTTCAAACGCAAGAATTTGGCCCCCAAAATAGACCTGAAACTCAACTTCAACAGGACTAAATTTTCAGTCTTCAACATGGATAAGACACAAAATCTGGAATATATTTGTAACTCATCTTCTAAGTAGCACAAAAAACCTTCCCAAAAAGTTCCAAAAAAGTGCCAACAACCCTTCCCACATAAAACCTCTCTAACACAACTCCACTTCACTTGATTGATGAGGTATGAACCTCAAAACTGTTCATTTTATTTCTTAGAGAAACCCAAATTGGCTTGAATATGTGGTTCCTAAATTCATCCACATAACTCTTATATATAGTGTGTTTGAACCCCAAAAGTAGAAATGGCTTGACCACTAGATGGGTGGACTTGTGCATTGGTTGGGTTGACTTCAAAGATTTTATAATGAATATTTAAAAAATATTTCTCCTAAACCATGACGAGTTAGAGGGAGTTCCATTTATCACCAAAAAGCTACCCCAAAGATACGCCAAAGGAGGAAAACATTTTCAATTTTGCTAGTTTTGTCATTTTGGAGGACAAATAGCAGAGAAAGGAGTAAGGAGGCCTATCTTGGTCATTTTTCAGCCTTGTTGAGCCCAATAAGAGCCTACACAGGGGTTTTTTGGTGTTCTAGAAAAAATAACAACATTATTTTTGTGATTTGGGCATTGTATGTTGATGCAATTTAGATTTTAATAATATAATACAAAGGGCCAACATTGGAAGTTGGACCCAGAGATGTAGCCTAGGACGGGTCAAATCTGTCATCATTTTTTTGTTGTGGTGTTGTATGTTTTGTATTTTTCTCTAGTGATATCTGCAAAACTTAACTAAAAATTATAATTTTATGTGCTTTTGCAATTTCAATCCATGTCCCACAAGACATAAACTAGCTTGCAAAATTATTCAAGAAACCTTCAATTTTTTAATTTTGGATCAGTTTGGTATAAGGGCGTGGTTGTTTTGAAGGTTTGACTATTTTTGCAAGTGTTTTTGAATGATTACAAGGTACAAGTTGAGAAGAGAAGAATGAGTGTTTGAAGGACCAAACCCTTAAATTGGTTCAAGGAGGTCACAAACTCCAATAACTTCACCATTCATGGCACATGAAGAAGGACAAGAGTTGATGTCTGAGGGTGAAAGAGCTTTCAGAAAGGCTTTCTATTATATGTCTAAAATGGTGAAAGTGTTGTACAATGAAACGAAGGCAAGGTTTCAAGGAGAAAGTTCTAATAGACAAAAGGTAATAGTGGTGTTGGGAGCAAGCCTCCATGTCCTTCCTCACCTCCATCTTCATCTCCATCCTCACCTCCTGCTTCACCTCCTTCAACACCTAGACATACTCCTCCTAGATCTCCAAAAGGACATGTTAAGCATCATTTTTTTAAGCTTGATTTCAAGTTTGAATTTCCTATGTACAATGGGGAAGTAAATGTTGAAAAGCTCAATAATTGGGTTTTCCAAATTGAAGTATATTGTAGAATTAAAAATATTAAGGATGATTCTACAAACATTGAACTTTATTCTCTTCATTTGGAAAGTGAATCCCTCATCTAGCAGGAGGCCAAAACTCAAGAAGATTTGAAAAAAAAGTGGTAAAATTATATCTTCTTGAAATAATTTTATAGTTGCATTAAGAAGAAAATTTTATCCATAAACTAATATGCAAAAAAAATTATGGATTAGCAAAATTTTAAATTATAGTAAAAAACCTTTTTAAATAACACAAATCAAAGTTTCAACTCAAGACAGAAAAATCCACATAAACTCAAAAAAATATCATTAAAAAAAACTCCAAATTAAATGGAAAATACATTTATAAATATATTTACCTCGGGATCGTTGGGGTTGAAATTGATGGGACTGGCCACATGGAAAACACCATACTTCCTTCTTCCAGAAAATCCCCTCTGAAGATTTTGAGCCTCTCCACAAAGCCTGGAATGTCCAGGAGATGCCACACCTTCCCCTCGTTCCTTGCATTCCCACCGCACAATTTTCAATAAGAGGAGAAGAATGGAATATTACCTAGGTCGTGCACAGTAGCGTGTACATTGTAACCTTAGTGGAGTAAAATCCGGACAAGCGAGGAGGCCATGAAACCGGTTTCTCCGGTCACGCAAAAAGTGGTTCTACGTGTGAGAATTGCGAGAGTTGCAGAGGCCATTTTTAGTATTCACCATGACTCCTTCTCCTAAGAATTTACAAGAATAGTCCACTTAATGTGAATTTCCTTCTTAGTTTCCCTGTACTCTTTACGTAGGATACAAGAAGGTCACCTCTGGGGTAAGATATTTCCTTCAGAGCAAGATACATAGTAAATTTAATATTTACTAATTTTTTGTTATTTTAAGGATAAAGAGGATAATTACTATGTAGGGAGTTAATTGTTGGTTTATTTTCTTTTCTTCTTATTTATTGGATAAATGGATAAAAATAAAATGATATTTAATGAATAAGATGAAAAAAGTGTATTAATGATTAGCTTATTATATTGTGCTTAATATTTTCTATATAATTAATAATAATAATAATAATAATAAGATGTCTCTATCACGGTGCGAAGGGAGAAATGACGAGGGTATTCATCACGATGGATACGTAGCATGAAGAGAATGCCAGGGGGCATGGCTAGTGGGTGGCTTGCCCCATGCCACCAAACACTAGGATTGAATGAGGGCATGTGTGAACAGAAGGATATGTCAGAAAAGCATTGGGAAGTGAGACATCATCGAAGAAAAATTTTAAGAGGAAAAGGCAAAACATAATGGTTGGGTAAGATGATTGTCATTGTGCGAGAGATAGCTGCGAAGGGCAAGCTAGGTTTGCAAGAGAGAAGGCGAGGGAGGAAGGAACACCAACAAACATCTGAGTTGTGCTGCTACCAGTATGTCTTCTCACCTTACATGATAGTGATTATGATGTTCATGGGGAGGGTTGCGGAACATAACCCACAGACGTTACAGGATCTAAGTCCTAGGGAACGTGTTGAAGAGTCGAATTCAAACTTGATTACCTAGTTTGTGTCAAACCTCGGGTGGAATGAATGAAACAGGGCCTGAATGGGCTTGGTCTAGTACCTCTGTCTAGTTATTGAGATTTATTTGGGTATAGAAATAGCTAAAATGCTATTCTTATTCTGGCACTGGACTATCACCTGCTTATAGGTGTCTACGAGACTATAAGCCCAATTAAGGGTGACTTCTGTGATCCCTGTGGCTATACAAGGCTTGATGAGGAAAATCGTTGTAGGTAGCGAAAGGGGTGAACATGGAGAGGTGAGTACTGGTACCACACTCCGCTTAGAGAGGGAAATTGGAGGAGGGTAAGGATAGAAGGTTGTCAAGCTCTAGGATGCAAGAGCATTTGGGATCAGAGGAATGCTAAGGAAGTCCTGCATGAAGGTTATAAGCATGGTAGGAATACCAGGCTAGAGGGGATGCCTAACAGAAGGTATGCTATACAGCAAAACCATGAGCATGTTAAGCCCTCGGTAAACCACTACCCGAACAGTGAGTGTTGTAGGTCTAAGTGGGTTGATCACGAGTTGGGGACACCTAGCAAGGCCAACAAAAGGTTGGTACACTCTGGAAGAGTGGCATGAAAACAAAGAAATGAAAAATTCAAGGGAGTGTCTCGATGGGAAGCTGACGAAAAGAATGATGAGAGGAGAAATTGGTTTTGTCATAAATTGATTAATAAAATTTTCTGTTTTGATTTTACAGGTCTTCCTAGCTTGTCTATCTTTCTGGAATCTACACAGCGGGTGGGAACCCTAGTGTGGATTCTAGTTCAGGTACAACTATTGGGGGGGCTTAGAAAAAGGAAAATGGTGAAAGCTTAAGCAAGAAAAGGTAGCGGAGGGAAGGGCAGTCAACACACACAGACAAAAAAATGAAATGGAAAGTGAAGACATCAATCAACAAAATAACTCAACGCAAACGTGACAGGAAAACATACCAAAAAAATATGCATAACTTGTTGCATGCTTATGGAGTTGGGACGCCAACTCAAGTAAAGTCACTGATATTAGGATGGGAAAGAGACATGAACAAAAAGGTTGAGGAATACAGTCTAGATGATGAAATGGCATCCATGGTGATAGACCTAGGAAAGACACGAGGACGACTGACTTTGTTTAGGCAGACATTCCACCTCTAGTAGACTATGAAATGTTTATTGGCAAAGGCCATCATGTAAATTCAGGAAGCAGGAGGAGATCGAAATACAACCTCAAGTATTGCTGAAATAAATAGGGATATACAGGAAATACAACTACAGGGACATCATCAAAATGTGTGGCTCAGATGTATAGAATGACACCTTCAAAACCTGCACCAAGTAGACATGCTCAAATCAAGTGCAAAAGATCTGGCACCGATTGAATCATGAGAAGAGTAGCTGAAGAAGTTTAGAAAACTTTGTTTTTTTAAACATGATGTGATCGGATAACATTTACTTTTATAATAGCATGTTAAAATATACAATAGATATTATAGCTTATAAGGCATCTAGAGACAAAATCAAACAATTTCAGTTTTGATTGACTTTTAACTCATGGAGGTGGCCACCAGACGAGGCAGGTTGAGGCTACCAAGAACATAATATGATGTAAACTGTTGTTTTTTTAGAAAAATGAATGAATAGAGAGGCTCTACCAAACTTACAAAATAATAATAATAATAATAAGATGAAAAAATATCTTCAAATTTTTAAATTTATAAGTTATTAAAAAAAAATAATAATAATAACCCCTTTTTGTTAAATAAAATGTTAAACAATAAAGTTTGAAATTTAATTATTTAAAAGTAAAATGTTAAAAGACAAAGTTTATATTTAAATTTAATTAATTATAATTTATAATTATATATTTATTTTAAAAAATTAGTAAAAATTATTTATAATTATAAAGTGAAAATGAGATTTTAATGATAATTATATAATGATGACATTGATGAAGAAGAATTTCTACTAATAATTTGTATGGTTTATGTAAGAGATTAATTGGAATTCCTTAGTACTTTTTATTTCTATGTTTAAAAATAAGTGAGTGAAGCCTTCCTAGATCACTATATTTTGGTTAACTTAAAAGGTCAAGAAGATTGGTCCTACAATGAATATTTTGAAATTAAATTGAATGTGAGTATAACATGGAAGATAAAGTGCTTTTTATCTTCAACTATTTTAAAATCACATGTGGCAAACTCTTTCAACAAATGACATTTTGGTTTTCACTATAAAACCCTTGAGAATTAGTTTTTATCTTAACAACATTCATTATAATTTTATAAATTAAAATAACTTAAAATTTTAATTAATCATAAATTTCAAATTAAATCAAAATGTACTTTATGTATAGTTGTAATTGACGAATTAAACCTATACGAAATAGCTTAATTTCTTGTTGTTGTGTCATGAAGTATTATGTAAACCATGCGATTCATGGTTCAAATCCTATGTGATTCAAACCAATTAAAAGAAATTTGTAATTGGTGAATTAAATTATGAGAAAATTAACTTTAAAAGAAACTTGTGAATAATTATAGTTTCAAAGAAAATTACGTTAATATGATGAAGTTGCCTTTTGGATTAATCACATCATTGAGATTTAGTTGATGTTTCGAACCATCTAATATGGTTCATCCTCATGACAAAAAACCTATAGACGAGTTCATTCAAAGTGACAAAACATAATCATCATTATGGGTCACAAACTTCTAAGATAACATAATATGCAATTTATTTATCATTTAAATTAAAAAAAAATTTAATAAAAATAAAAAATAAAAAAATTAAATTATAAAATACAATTTTAAAAGTATATATATATATATATATATATATATATATATATATATATATATATATATATATATATATATATGGTTAACTTCAATATTATGTGACATTGTAATATTACAACTGACCATAATATTATAATACATGATTCTAGAAAGACGATAGTAACTTTGACAATTTTCAAGTTACTCCAGGGATGTTTTACTTAGCTTCTTCAGTAAGTAATGGTTGTAGAATTAACACAGTTGTGCCAACCATGGAATTCTAGCAATTTGGTTGTCAGATGGCATGGAAATCGTAGCAAATTCACGTAGAATTCCTTCCTTGAATCTAGAGCGTGACATTGTTGTTATCAACCGACACCTTTCGTAATTAACGCTTCAAGGAGAAGGTAAAAAACTGAAACCAATTTGATATGGTCCATTCATAATTTTAGAAAAGATTGGTGATAATGCCTTCAGGTTGGATTTTCCTTCACATATGAAAATTTATGTTGTTATTAATGTTTAGAACTTAAGGTTGTATGAGTCGCCTTTGATTCTTTGTGTATTAATCTAACAATTTGATGTTAGATTAATCATCATCCACTACATGATTCAAGAAAGACGATGTTTTTAGTCTAATATCAAATTGATGCAAGGTTTACCTTGTATCAATATAACCTAGATATGAAATTAGACGATAGGTTTAGTCTAATTTCAAATTGATACAAGGTTTATAATATGGTTATATTTATTGTGATGCTCATTTTAGTTGAATTATTTCGATTGACTATGTTTCTTGATGATTATGTCACATTCCAACATTCATTAAGGGTTATGTTGCATTCCAACAATTTTTAAAGGTCCTGTTGGAAATTAATGTTTTTTTTACTTTAATATCAATAAAAAAAAATTTAGTCTAATTTCAAATTGATACAAGGTTTATAATATGGTTATATTTATTGTGATGCTAATTTTAGTTGAATTATTTCGATTGACTATGTTTCTTGATGATTATGTCAGATTCCAACATTCATTAAGGGTTATGTTGCATTGCAACAATTTTTAAAGGTCATGTTGGATATTAATATCCCTTAATGGTTATGTCACACTATGACATTAACTATGTTTCATTAATGTTAAGTTTCTACATATCTCAGTTGTTATGGTTGGATTCTGACATCAAACAACGATTATGTTACATTAGGAATCTAAGTGGTTGACTTCAACATTATATTACTTCATGTTTCTAAAAATATATGTTACGTTGTAACATTTTTCAATGGTTATGCCATATTGTGGCATTGATATTGGTTCACTTATATTCGAGTGAACTACAATACTCAATGGTTATGTTAAATGTCAATGTTCATGAAGGATTTAGACATATTGTGACATTACTTCTATATTATATCATATTGTAATAAAATTTTATAAAATAGTTATATTTATTATGGTGATCATCTTAATTGATTTAAGTTGTAACATTTGCAAAATTATTATTTATAAAATGTATTAATTAGCTTCTTCTTTTTAATAATACTTCTCATGCACAATAATTATACAATATAAAAATAAATACGTATAACAAAAATTTAATTACTTCTTATTGACTATATCACAATTAAATTTCAATCACATAATAATCTAATAATTTTACTATTAAAATAGTATAACTTATAACTTCAATTAATACCATTTTTTTCATAACATGTTATAAAATAATTATCTTAATGAACTCAATTAAAACATTAAACATAAACAATAATTTTATAATCAGGATCTCACTTATCGGGAATATGGAAGATGGCATAAAGAACCTCGTCTCATTCACCTTTGTGACTCACAGTTTTGTCCGTATAACTCAAGCATAAGCACCAAACCAAAACAAGTCTCTATTTTGTCAAATGAACAAAAATTTGAATTCTATGTGACTTTAACAATGCTTTGTCAAATGTTATAGGCTATACCATGATTTGGATTTGATTCCACTCATATTACCAATAATATCTATTGTTTTGCATCTAAATTTCGAGTTTGACTCATCATTTCCTCTAAATATGCTCCTACTCTATCAATTTCAAATAATTTAGATTCAAGATAACATACCATGGAGACTTGATTTGGTTATTGAGGGTTCAGAGAGTGACTCTCCCTATCTTCAATAATTTTTTTTGGTTATTTTACTAAACCAAATTTAACTATTGAAATACATAAAAACAATTTGATAGATCATTCAAGAGAGAAGCATCAGGAAAGAGGAGAAAACAAAAATCAATTAGGAATTCATTCATGTCAAGGCTACTCCAAAATTCCCCTCTCCACCCTAGGCTATTAAAGATCTTGAACTGTGTTTGTATGGAAAATGGTGATAGTTATTCTTGATCTCGCAAAGATGGATTCAAATTAGGTATTTTTGAAAATATATAATTAAATGAAACTTCCTTTAATATTTTTCTATAATTTAGGAATTACATTCATTTCCTTAAAATAAATCCTTTATTTTCAAAGTAAAGCATGTTTTTAAACTAAAAAAGAAAATAATTCAAATTAAAGGAACACTTCTCCTTTTAGTAATCTTT
The DNA here is from genome assembly GCA_034641835.2 of Pinus albicaulis. NCBI lineage: Eukaryota > Viridiplantae > Streptophyta > Pinopsida > Pinales > Pinaceae > Pinus > Pinus albicaulis. The sequence goes on from JAXQQM020059472.1 coordinate 249,493, forward strand.
GAATACCTTCTAGGGATCAAATTATGAATTTCAAAAATCGACTCTTTCTTCCATATGGTTGTCATGTTGTAGTATATTAGTGGTAGTCATCCATGTAGTATATTTTAATGGGTGGTCTTTTTATGTGACTGAATATTGAAATTTTTTCTTATCTTTTTAACCATTATCTTATCCAAAATCAAATATTAGGTGAATCTTCTCACTTATGTACTTTATTTTCCTTGTAAAAATACAAATATGCACTAATGAAAATTAGAAAATTTCCACTGTCGTTCAATATCATACAAATTTGAAGAAAACTTCCTCACAATTTTAGAAGTTCCAATTTTTTTTAATTTCAGATTGTTATATTTCATTTTGGGAAATATTTATTTTCATATATGTGTTAACACTAAGTCACTAGTTTCAAAATTTGAATCTCTTGTTTTTAATTATGCTCTCTACTTATAACTACTTTTACTTTCCTTGTTGGAAACACTGCGAGAGGTGATGAATCAATATTTCATTAATTTTAACTATTCTTATCTTTTAAAACATTTGAGGCACATATATCATGAAATATAGATATTACATAAGAAACACTTATACAATTCTTCTTTGTAAATATTTTATCAAATTCCTTGTACAAAGTAAGCACCAAGTTACAACTTTCATAGTCACTAATCTACAAGACATTTCATTCCCCTAGTTGAGAACCCACTAAGAAAATGTGAGCATCAACCTACAGGAGACACCAATCTCCCCCAAATGAGCACAAAAATAAGAAACTATAACCACCAACCAATGTCTTCAAGTTTTTCCTTGGATATGTCAGCAATAAATTCTATCACTTAATAAATTATTCAAAGACTCTTAATCTAACATTGAAACCCTCAAGTTGGCACCTTCAAGATTGATCATAGCCACTTGACCTATACACCTTAACTTTATACTCTTTAACTAGGCTTATTTACCTAAACCTTTAGAATTGATCTCCAACATGTGAGTTAGGTTACATTCGATCATAATGAGATCTTCCCATCTAGTGATTCAAGTTCCTCAACTCATGTTGTTCACTATTCAACTATCACTTCCTAAGCTTACTATATGTTAAAAGAGAAGGATTTCCCACCTAGAAGGTTGTACTCAACATTTTGGATTTATTTCTACTACATAGGAAATTTCAACATTCTTGGAACTAAATAGGCCTTTACAATATTAAAGTTCTACTTCATACTACCTATCAACCTTTACACTAAACACTCACCTTTGCATCTCATAAGCCTATCACAAATTTTTTCCTTGATTTTGCTATTATTATTGCACTTCTATCCACAATAGGGCTCAACCCTATCTTCACCTTAAAATCATTGCTACGTCATCTAACATATCCCTTAAAAATAATTTAGGCAACCACACTTGGCCTCTGAATATCCTTGCAATAGGTCTCTAATAGAGCCCGACCACCTCAAATATTAGATTAGAACACTATTTATAACATAATTGTAACTTCAAAAAAAAATCACACTTGAACACTGGCTTCAAAATGAAAAAAGAAGAAGCCTACAATGCACCAAATATTGACTCTCAAACTAGACCTAAATTAACCCCTCAAAACTCTAGGACTCAGCCTTCAAACTAGGCTTATACTCGGCTTTCAAACACTAGAATTTGGCCTCCCAAATAGACATGAAACTCAACTTCAATAGGACTAAACTTCCAGCCTTCAATAGGGATAAGACACAAAATCTGGAATATCTTCGTAACTCATCTTCTAAGTAGCACAAAAACCTTCCCGAAGAGTTCCAAAAAAAGCGTCAAAAAACCTTCCCACATAAAACCTCTCTAACACAACTCCACTTCACTTGGTTCATGAGGTATGAACGTCAAAACTATTCATTTTCTTTCTTATACAAACCCAAATTGGCTTGAATAAGTGGTTACTAAATTCATCCACATAAAACCTATATATTGTGTGTTTGAACCCCAAAATCAGAAATAACTTGACCACTAGATGGGTCGACTTGTGCATTGGTTGGGTTGAATTCAAATTTTTTATAATGAATATTTAAAAAATATTTCTGCTCAACCATGAGGAATTAGAGGGAGTTCCATTTATCATCGGAAAGCTACCCCAATGATACGCTAAAGGAGGAAAATGTTACCTGTTTTGCTAGTTTTGTCATTTTGCAGGACATATAGCAGAGAAAGGAGAAAGGAGGCCTATCTTTGTCATTTTTCAGCCTTTTTGAGCCCAAGAAGAACCTATTTAGTATTGGAAAGCTTTGTATGAGAATTTTTTTAGGTTTAAGTCTATTTTCATCGAGTCTAGAAACTCAATCATTATGAGGGGATGTGTAAGTCTGGCATTCCCTTTAAAATAAAAATAAAAGATAAAATTATATTCTAAATAAAAAAATAATGCAGGTTATAATAAAATAAATGAATAGAAATAAAAAAATGTATGAGTAAGATGTTTGAATCAAAGATTTAAATAAACTATTTGAAAATCTATGTTAACTAATTTATGTCGATATCTACTTCATATATATGTATATGTACAAAAAATTTTGCTAAAATAAAATAGTTTAATGTTGTATATAGAAAAAGCTTTCAATGTGGATCATCAATAAAATAATTTAATAATAATTAATATTGAAATATACTTAAAAATATATAAATAATAAAAGGTCATTTTAATTTGAGTACATGTGAGGTAGAATATTTTAATGTAAATTAAGTATATATATTATATATCATTGAGCCAAGAGGCACATTCTATAGCCCAGTATGAGTGGATGTGTAAGTTTTTTTGTCGGCTATAATTAAAAAAAAAATGAATATGTTGTAAATTAATTAGAAGTAAAAAAAAAAAAATTTGAATGAGATGTTTAAAGTTTATACTTGTCAAAAATATTTAATTAAAAAAAATTAAATATGTTGCAAATTAATTAGAAGTAAAAAAAATGTTTGAATGAGATGTTTAAATTTTATATTTGTCAAAAATATTTCAATAAGAGATTTAAATAACTATTTGAAGATCTATATTAATTAATTTATGTTGATATCAACTTCATATATATCTATATATAGAAAAAAAGAGCATTTATGGTTAAACTTTTTATTTGGTTCTATATACACTCTATTTAGCATTCAAAAATACAATGAAACAATGAAAAATAACACAATTTATTTTGCACTCTAAAAAAAATTGCACGTGAAGAAATTTGATCACTCTTGGCTCATGTTAGATCTGTACTTAAGATAGATCTATCATTTTTTTTTTTAAATATGTATATATCATGAAAAACTAAGTTTTTATGTTTAAAACATTTATTTGGTCCTATATATACTCTATTTAGCATTCAAAATTACAATTTAAACAATGAAAAATAGCACCTATATTTTACACTCTAAATAAGTTTATAGGAATAAATTTGATCTCTTTAAACTCATATTAGATCCGTACTTAAAATAAATCTATACTAATTTATTTATGTTTTTATAATTTCATGTATATACCTTCTAACATTTCACAATTGTTTATGCTTATAATATAGAATAATAATTACAGATAATAATAATTACAAAATTAAATAAAGAAAATGAGTAAAAAGTTTTAATGTTTTGTATTCTAACCTCCTTAGAAAGCTAATGAATCAAGTATTTAACATAAAAAGGTTGAATTTTGCAAATTCTTAAGTTTTAATGTTTTGTGTTCTAACCTCTTAGAAAAAACTAATGAATCAAGTCTTTAACATAAAAAGGTTGGTTTTTTCAAATTCTTAGTTTAAAGAAAATGTACTTTTGGCTGCAAAATTGTTGAGTGGATTTCCATATCGTATCCATGCCTTGGGAAATATCACATAGGTTGAATTTTTAAAATTATTTGTTTAAAGAAAATGTATTATGGCTACAAAATTGTAAAGTGGCTTTCCATATCATATCCATGCCTTGGGAAATATCGCATTTCGCTCCTATGTTCTTTACACCGTTCAAATCAAAGTTGTCCATAATGAAATATTTAACATAGGATTCTTCAAAAATGAAAAGAAAGGAAGGTTAATGTGATTATAAATTTGATTCATTTTAGCTTTATCAAGACCATACTCACCAAATATTACATGCCAATGTTGCATTGGTAGTTTTCAACAAGATTAGGGATGAAGGCTATTGATGCTTTTGAAGAAAATTCAACAAATTCAACTACTGAGCTTTCATTTTCCACCCCTACATAAGTGTGTATTCTGGTTCAATCATAATATGTTCTACTTATGTGATGCAAGAGCATCAGGACTTAGCCAGCAATGTGAAAATTTGTTCACATGTTGTGGCTAGATAGGTTGAAATTCATTGACTGATGGGTCAAAACCGGTTTTATTGAGAGGGTTGGATCTCTCAACGATTTGTTATAATTCATTTATGTAATAAGTTAGAGATTATCTTTATTTAGAATTAGAGATAGAGTTGGTTGCATAGGTGTGAGGGACAACTAAGAAATAGAGGATTTGTTGTTTATTGTTAGAGAGATATTTGAGTGAATAAAAGATAGGAAGAATGTAATGAGAAGAGGGGATTGGAGAGGCAGGCATAGATTAATTTCTTAGAGAGTGTTTTTGGAATTGTATGTATTTAGAGATAGAGGTATTTTTCTGTGTAATCTGGTCTAAGGCCGAGACTCTGTATTGTTTATTTAAATTGAAATAGATTGCATGCGTATCATTCCTTAATTGACCCGTGGAGGCCTCGAACTCTTTTTTTTCCTCTAAAACCATATCATATTGATGTCGGTCTGTATATTTCATTTTTATAAGGGAATGGTTGCATTAAAGGACCAATTGGTGAGCATATTACATTATTCTGTTTACACAGGAAAAAACACCCAAATACATTAAGTATTGGGTTAAAACCATGATTGAAACAGAGGTTGGACTTCAAGAAATTATAGAGTAGATTTTTATTGTTATCGAGTCTGCAGAACCCAATCGCATCAAACTCTTTTGTGTTTTCCATATTGCATCGCAGAAATCCTTGCATCGCGATCCATATCTCATCATGATCCATATCGCATCGCGATACATATCGCATTGTCGATCCACATCGCATTTCCGATCCATATCGCATTGCCGATCGATATCGCATTGCGATCCATACCGCACCGCCGATCCATATCGCATCGCCGATCAATATTGCATCACCAATCGATATCGCATCAGATCTGAATGACTGATCGCATTGCGGCATTGAAGGGTAAGGAGCCTGTCGAAGTGGATAGTGTGATTGCGATTGTACGATTAAATCACAACCGTTGGATCGCAAAAGTGGTCTCTTTACCTTGGAAAGTGTTTTGGGCATGTAAAAAGTTGTAAGTTATTCTGAAAGGATAGACACCTGATTCCGTGGAACCTTTGACATGAAGTTGTGGGTTGTTATTAAGCTGTTTGATTTCTTCTTCGTCATTGCATCAGTTTTTGGTATCAAAGCTTGTTATGCTATTTTTGAGCATCGTAGATAGAATGCCACCCATAAGAGGAGCTAGGATAGGTCGAGGGAGACCTATAGAAAACGTAGCTTTACTAGATGAGATCTGGCATTTGCGCACAAGAATGGCTACCATGGAAACTACACAACGAAGAGCAACAAAGGGTGGAGTTGCTAGTGTCGATGAGGAATAGTCTACAGACGAAGAAGTGGAGGAATAAAATGAAGTAGCAAAAGTCATGAAGATGCTAGTCAAAGCCAACAATCGACCGAGGATAGAAGTGCCCTTCTATGATGAAAGCCTTAATGTGGAGGTGCTAATGGACTAGGTAAGTTCGTTGGATAAGTACTTTGAATATGAAGAAGTCGATGACAAGAAGAAAGTGAAGTTTGCAGCCATGAGATTGAAAGGCCATGCAACCTTATGGTGGGACAAATTGTAGCTATCGAGGGAGTGAAAATGGAAGTCCAAAATTAAGAAATGGGATAGAATGGTAAGTAAGCTGAAAGGTAAGTTTTTGCTGAAGGATTACCAATTAAATCTGTTTAGACAATTGCAGAACTTAAAGCAAAAAGGGATGACAGTTAAGGAATATACTGAAGAATTTTATATGCTACAGGAGGTAGCATATAAATCTGGTCATGTTGAAGATGATCTAGAAAAGGTATCTAGATATATTAATGTATTAAGGTATGAGATACAAGTTGAGATTAACTTGTTAAGTCTGAAAACTATTGAGGATGCCTATCAAGCGAGTTTGAAGGCAGAGGAGAAGATGTTGAGGAAGTAGAGTCAAAGAAACAGAGGAAAAAGCTTAGCCATAGGTAGAGGAACTACCAGATCCAGAGGATCATAGCATCAACATGAAGTAGGGAGCTCAAGTAGCAGTGCACCATAAAGAGGAGAATCTAGCAGAGGAAGATTCATACCGAGAGGAAGAGGGCAAGGAAGAGATGTTCGGTGTTATACATGTGGAGAGTGGGGACATATGTCATGGAACTATCCTCATAATAAATCAGCGAGTCAGAGGAATGCAAATGTGGCTAAGGCGAACCCAGAACCACCACAACATATGGAGAAAGAAGAACCCCCTGAAGAAGGTGAATCACTGTTGTTGAGGAAAACTTTGCTTAGAGTAGAGAATGAGACTAGAGAACTTGCACAGAGGAAGAACTTGTTTAGAACCACTTGTAAATCAAAAGGTAAGTGTTGTAAGGTAATAATAGACAGTGAAAGCATGGAAAATCTTGTGTCCACAAAGATGGTGGATAAGCTTGGGTTAAGAAAGACAGTACATCCTGCACCCTACAAAGTGTCTTGGTTGTAGAAGGGCCATCAAATCATTGTGACAGAACAGTGCAATGTTGAAATACAAATAGGTATGTGTAAAGATGTGATTTTATGCGACGTTATGCCTATGGATGTATGTCATATATTATTGGGGAGACCATAGCAGTTTGATCGGAAAGCGGTTCATGATGGAAGGAGAAACACCTATACCATAGAGAAGGATGGAAACAAGAAAACATTGTTGCCATTGAAGAATGATGATGATAAAGGATTGCCTGAAAAGAGTATCATGTTGATAAGTGGTAAAGAATTGCTACAGGAGGTTGACAAAAGCAAGGAATTGCAATTTGATATTGTAGGGAGGCCCAAGGTAATCTTGACTTCCACAAATTTAAATGATTTTCCTGAAGAAATTAAAGTTGTGTTAGATAATTTTATAGATATCATTGTGGATGAATTTCCAAGTGTATTACCACCAGTTAGAAGTGTTAGTCACCATATTGACTTAATACCAGGGGAAATTCTACCCAATAAAGCTACATATAGACGAACTCCTCAAGAAAAGATAGAAGTTGCAAGGAAAATATAGGAATTGATGAACAAAGGACTGATCAGAGAAAGTCTTAGCCCATGTGTTGTACCGACAATTCTCAGTCCGAAGAAGGGAGGAGAATGGTGCATGTGCACAGATTCCAGAGCTATCAAGAAGATAACAATCAAGTATAGATTTTCTTTACCCAGAATGGATGATTTAATGGACTATTTAAGTGGATCCAAATACTTTACTAAGATAGAATTGAAGAGCGGGTATCATCAGATAAGGATTTGGGAAAGCGATGAATGGAAAAATACCTTCAAAACAAATAGTGGACTGTATGAGTGGTTAGTGATGCCTTTTGGGCTCACTAATGCACCCAGCATGTTCATGAGGCTAATGAATGAAGTCTTCAAGGAGTATGCAGGTAAATTTGTCATAGTTTACCTTGATGATATTCTGATTTTCAGCGAAAGTAAAGAGGAACATTTCGAACATCTTAAGTTGGTCCTAAGAACTCTACAGAAGGAGAAACTACTAATAAATTTGAAGAAATGTCATTTTATGAAGGAGGAGCTGGTGTACTTAGGTTTTGTAGTTTTCAAAGAAGGTTTGAATATGGATCTAGAGAAGGTACAAGTAATTTGGAATTGGCCTACTCCTAGAGGTATATTTGAGGTAAGAAGCTTCCATGGACTTGCAAGTTTTTATAGAAACTTTATAAGAGGTTTTAGTCAATTTTTTGCACCAATCCTTGAGACTATCGAAGAGATAAATCAACCATTTTGATGGACAGAAGTAGTCGATAGAAAGTTTAAATTTTTGAAGAAGAATATAACAGAGGAGCCAATTTTAGCATTGCCTAATTTTGAGAAAGTTTTTCAAGTAGAAAAAGATGCAAGTGGGGTAGTAGTTGGTGCAGTTCTAAGTCAGGAGAAAAGGAAATAGAATATTTTAGCGAGAAACTGAATGATGCAAAGAAGAAATATTCTTCTTACGACAAGGAGTTTTATGCTATTGTGCAGGCATTGAAAAAATGGAGACATTACCTGTTGCCGAAAGAATTCATTCTGTATTCAGACAACCATGCCTTACAGTTTATCAATAACCAGCCTAAGTTGAATCAGAAGCATGCTAAATGGGTATAATTTCTGCAAAGTTTTACTTTTGTAATAAAGCATAAGAGTGGTAAGTCTAATAAAGTAGCAGATGCATTGAGCAAGGTAAGTTTTATTAGGCAAGAGTTCAAAGCGGGTGTTGTAGGTTTTGAGGAAATGATAGAAATGTACAAGGATGATGAATATTCTAGAGATATCTACACCACAATTCAAAATCCAGTGAGCCATAACAGAAGTAAACGGATGGACTACCTCATTCAAGGAGGCTTATTATTCAAAAGTAACAAGCTATGTATTCCCAAATGTTCCATGAGGGAGAAAATAATCAAGGAAAAGCATAGTGGAGGGTTATCTGGTCATTTTGGACAAGATAAAACCTTCGCTCAGGTGAATGCATTTTATTTCTAGCCCAGAATGCAAACCGATGTTAAAATTTTTGTTGAGAAATGTAGGGTATGTCAACATGCCAAAGGAAGGAGTAGGAATACAGGACTGTATCAGCCATTACCAATACCAGACCGACCATGGGATGCAGTTAGCATGGATTTTTTTTCGGGATTACCAAAAACCTAGAGAGGGAATGATGCCATTTATGTTGTAGTAGATAGATTTTCCAAAATGGCACATTTCATTGTATGTAGGAAAACTAGTGATGTGACACATATAGCTAATTTATTCTTTTCAGAAATTGTAAGATTGCATGGTTTACCTGTAAGCATTGTATCTGACCGTGATACTAAGTTTGTAGGGCATTTTTGGAGGACACTTTGGAAGAAACTAGGAACTAATCTCAGTTTTAGTTCATCATACCATCCTCAAACAGATGGACAAACTGAAGTAGTGAACAGGGGCTTGGGGAATATATTAATGATTTTAGTATATCAAAATCCCAAACAATGGGATGTGGCATTTGCTCAATATGTGTTCGCTTACAATGATACACCAAACCGAAGCACTGGAATGAGTCCATTCCAGATAGTCTTTGGAATGCATCCGAGAGGAGTGTATGAACTTAGAGATTTGGGAAAACCGGAAGCCAGGAGTGCAAGTGTTGAATATTTTTCCGAATAGATGCAGAGATTATAGGAAGAAGTAAAAGATAAATTGCAGGAGAACAACAGTAAATACAAGCAGAGAGCGGACCTGAAAAGAAGAGAGAAAGAGTTCCAAGTGGGAGATTTAGTGATGGTGCATTTGAGGAAAGAGAGATTTCCCACAAAAACTTACAACAAACTAAAAATGAAAAAAAATGGACCTTGTAAAATTATAAGGAAATTTTTAGCTAACGCATATGAGATCGAGTTCCCAGAAGGGATTGGAATATCCCCCATTTTTAATGTTGCAAAATTATATTCATTCAGAGAGATAGTGACAGAGTTGTAGAAAAAAGATACAGGTGATGAAGTTCAATCCCTGAACTGGGAGGAACAGGTACAAAAGGTAATCAGGAAAGAACTTGAAACTATATTGGATAAAATAGTATCCAAGAAAACCAGAGGGTAGACATATTTCCAGTACCTAGTCAAATGGAAGCAGAAGCCAGTGGAAGATTCCAATTGGTTAACAGCAACAGAACTACAAAAGTATAGAGTAAGTCCTGAAATTTTAAAGGACAAGACATTTCTTCCTCGGGATTCTAATGCAAGAGCATCGAGACTTAGCCAACAATGTGAAAATTTGTTCACATGTTGTGGCTAGATAGGTTGAAATTCATTGACTGATGGGTCAAAACCGGTTTTACTGAGAGGGTTGGATCTCTCAACAATTTGTTATAATTCATTTATTTAATAAGTTAGAGATTATCTTTATTTATATTTAGAGATATATTTGGTTGCATAGGTGTGAGGGAAAACTAAGAAATAGAGGATTTGTTGTTTATTGTTAGAGAGATATTCGAGTGAATAAAATATAGGAAGAACATAATGAGAAGAGGGGATTGGAGAGGCAGGTGTAGGTCGATTTCTTAGAGAGTGTTTTTGGAATTGTATGTATTTAGAGACAGAGGTATTTTCCTGTGTAATCTAGTCTAAGGCCAAGACTCTGTATTGCTTATTTAAATTGAAACAGATTATGTGCATATCATTCCTTAATCGACCCGTGGAGGCCTCGAACTCTTTTTTTTCCTCTAAAACCATATCAAATTGATGCTGGTCTGTATATTTCATTTTTTTAGGGGAATGGTTGTATTAAAGGACCAATTGGTGAGCGTATTGCATCATTCTAGTTACACAAGCAAAAACACCCAAATACACTAAGTATTGGATTAAAACCACGATTGAAACAAAGGTCGGACTTCAAGCAATTGTCGAGGGGATTTTTATTGTTATCGGGTTTACCGAACCCAATCGCATCGCTGAAAGCCTTGCATCGTGATCCATATCACATCACTGAGAGCCTTGCATCGTGATCCATATCGCATCGTGATCCATATTGCATAGCTGATCCACATCGCATCACCGATCCATATCGCATCACCGATCCATATCGCATCTCAATCCATATCACACCGTCGATCCATATCGCATCATCGATCCATATCGCATCGGATCCAAACGACTGATCGCATCGTGACATTGAAGGATAAGGAGCCTGTCGAAGGGGATAGTGAGATTGTGATTGTGCGATTAAATTGCAACCTTTGGATCGTGAAAGCGGTCTCACTATAGTGGAAAGTGTTTCGGGCGCGTTAAAATTTGTAAGTTATTTTGAAAGGATAGACACCCGATTATGTGGAACCTTTGACATGAAGCTGCAGGTTTTTATTGAGCTATTTGATTTCTTCTTCGGCATTGCATCATTATGGCTTTCATCCATCATTTAAGCTATCAAAATATTTTGAATATATAGTGTCGAATCTATGCCAAACAGTTGCATATATATAACTATACATATTGAGAAATGATAATGAAGGTTTTGTTTTCTATATTTGGAAAGGTGCTATCATTAGATAAAGAACATACCCTATCTTAAATATGTATATATTTATGTTGTTTCAAAATTGATTTAGTAATTTAGGAGAAGGAAAATGTAACCATCGAATCATTGGAAGTTGTTATATTGTCTTTAACGTGGCTAAACCCTACAATATATATCTACATTGTTATGGTGTTCCAAATTTGATCTAGTAATAAGGAAAAATGTAACTATCGAATAACTGGAAGTTGTTCATATTTCCGATAGTTTTACCTTTCATGTACTTGTCTACTTTCATACATTCTATGTATTCCCTAATAACAAGATGCTTTCCTGCATTGTAGGTGAACTTTAGCAACTAATCCTTTGGGTTTTTATTGTTCCAATTACTGAAACCCTCAAGTTTGGTTGTTCTTTGAAATGAATTAATCAAGGAGAAACTATTGAGACCCAAGTTAGGTTTTTCTTTGAAATGAATTAATCAAAGAGAAAGTAATACATGGATATGTTCATATGGTAAGAGAAACAATAACATTTTTTAGTAGGTAATTGATTTTTTCTTGATACAAACTAGAAAGAAAGCTAAATTGTTTCATAAAATGCAAACTACACATAAAGTTAGATTGGTTTAGTATATATTTTTTTTGCTAAAAAGAATGAAACAACTTCTTTTAATAGTAAGTTAAGTAATGCTTATGGAGTCTTAGATAGATGGTGATTAGGTGCTTTGTTAAGACACTCATTGATGTGAAGTCACGGGGAACATTATATGCCGCACATATTTTTTTATTTTAAAAGATGTTCCTAACAAACAAGGAATGAAGCTCTAAAGGTTTGAAAGAAATGCTAACATCAAGTTGTGTCACGTAAAAAGATAAAGAATCCACTGTAAGAATGATAATGATTTAGTTTTTTGTATTAATATTACTCCTCCAATCCATGACACCTAAATTCACAGGCTTAGTCGTCCAAACCATTATCATTACTTTTTGAGGTGTCCCAGGGTGGATCCCAAGAGTGGCACTTCGTCCACCTGATCCATCCACTTGATCCATACCAACAAGGTGGGATACCATGTTGAGGTTTTATATTACACCAAAACCTCTAGACTTAGTAAAATTCCAAACCATTATCATTACCTTTTTGAGTAGTCTCAGGGTGGATCTCAGAGTCGTTGTTAATCCACGTGATCTATTCCCAAGAAAAATCCAACACAATTAAACCCATTGAAACTTAAGTTGTAAACAAAAATACTAAAAATGTTGTGAAGGTGGTAGATACCATGGTGCATAACTGTGGTTTAATGGGTTGTCAAAGAAATTAATTGTTAATAGCTTAGTCTAAAAAACCCACAAAATAACTCAAAAATTCTAGCCAACACCCCAACTACTTGATTTTTGAATTTTATTTTACAAGATTCCTAAAAAGACTTATGTTCTAATTATTTTTTTGTGTCAATAGACAACTCCTATAGAAATATCCTTTTATCTTTAAAACTTTACATAATTAAAAATAAAAACAAACGTTAAAATACAATAAATAATATCATATTATAAATACCTTAATTACACTAAATAATATCATATTGTAAATTCCTTATAAATAATATCATATTGTAAATTCCTTAACATAGAAATCGAAGAAAAAAATATTTTATGAAAATCCAAGTTGACAATAAACCTTCAATTTTCTCCTATTAAATTTCAGAGAATAAACTACTATTTAATTATATAAATGAAAAAATTGTATTTCATAGACCAAAAATCAGTGAATGGAAAAAAAATTAAACTATCAAACACAAACTAATGCTTTGTGTACAATTTATCGATCAGCTCTTGAATAATACTCTATTGAATTTACTTATAATATATGCACACTTACTAAGAAAAAATTATTTCAAAATCAATATTCTGGAGTCTTTCATAACTAATTACTCAAAATAAATAAGAACAAAAATATTATTTTGTAAAATCAAAAATAAATAATAAAAAGTGATGGAGTTTAGTTTTTATTAATATTGAAATACTAAATTATATATGAAATATTTTTTTATATTTTATATGAAATATATATATATATATGAAAAATATCCTTTTATATTTTATACCAATTAGATTTTGAGAGATAATTCAGCAACAAAACTGGAAATTATTACCATAAAGTTATTCCAACGATTTATTGTTAAATCTAAATATAAAAAATAATAAATTTACCCAACCAAAGCTGCTTAATATTCAGCCTTTACTGAGATTAGTCAACTCCGGTATGTGTAATCTGTGTTCCTGAGTTGAATTACGAGGTTAATATGGGATTGACTCTATATTAATTTCACAGAGACGGCCGCTTATTACTACAACTTTTTTTTTACAGGGAATTTTTTCCGATAGTTTTATGGCATATATAAAAAATAATATATTTTATTTTATTCTTTTTATAGAAGTTGGTTTTTTTTTTGAGATCTTAGTTATGATTAGGCTCTTGTTGTACAAGCACAAAATTAATAGCATGGGAGATCATAGATTTCCTAAATTAGCTTTAAATTTCAGCCAAAACCACCTAGGCTCAAACGAGGTTGGTATAAAGATACCCAAGGCATCGTTTAAACCATTGGGAGATCAACCAAAATATTATATTGCAAAATATAAATAACATTAAAAATATTGTTACTTCTAAGTTTAAAGAGAAAATGTGGTGTGAGAAAGATTTAGACGCTAAAAGAAAATTAAGATATTATAAGGAGGTCATCAACCCTACTCTAGAAGGTCAAAAGTATTTCTCTATTTTAACTAGATCGAAAAAAAATTAATATAGCCAAGATAAGAATGAACTCTCATGAACTCCATAGTGAAACTGTTAGTTAGCCAGTCTCTAAAACACAATGAATGGAAAGGATGTGCCATCTCTCTTCGAATATGACCATTGAGGATGAAAGTCACTTCCTCTTAGAGTGCATCTCATTTTCATAATTTTTGTTACAATACCGACTTTCCTAACATTTTAACATGTCAAAATTATAGTGAGTTCAAGACGCTTCTCTCTAATCCAAGCTCTTTAAGCATAAAAATATAATTTTAAAACAAACTAAATAATCCTTTTCTTTAAATCCCATATATCAAAATTTAGTCTCAATAAACATTAACCATTATTATCATCTATATACCAATGCTCCTGAAAACATAATTGACAATGCTCTTGTACTCATGCATGGTTGTTCACCATTGCTGCATCCTCCTAATATAAAAAGTATTATTAATGGAATTTGAAAGAACCCTCTGTTCAAAGGAAATTCCATAAACCGGCTAAAATACCGACCCCATAATAGTTCCATTGTTATCCAGTCTGTTGTTTTTATTAAATAACTTTTCCAATGGGATTTTTGACAGAACCTCGGCTTTCTGTTCAACACCATGGAAGCTATATGGGAAATTTTCACGCAGAATTTAGCTGGATTTTGTTTTCCCAGATGAATCTTCTTGATGAAGCGCAGATAAAATTAGGTCAGCCTTCCCCAAATTGCATGGACTTGGTAGATGCGATAACATTGGTTTGATAATACTGACTCAGTTAAGCAAAATTCAAAATTTGAGCTAATGTTGGTCGACAAGTATTGACTCTTTTCAGGCAGATGACCTTTCATGGCGGCCACAGATTAAGACCATAAAATACCATCTCATGGCAAATTTATATGTGTCTCTGTAATTACCTACATTATGATGATACATATTGTTGTAACTATTAATGGGTTAATCTTAAATACTAAATACAAAATAACAATACTACTAAATGCAAAATAACGATTTAGATTTATTGTACGATGATTTAATAAAAAAAATGTAAAGTAATAGGTTGGATGCATTGGTGGATGCATTGTAGTATGATCTAACAATTATTATTTCATTTAGTTCATATATATAAATGATTAATAAACAGTTATACATATTAAACTATGATAGAAGTCTTAAAATTTTATAATACATTTTACTTAACTAGAATTGAAAAAAATTATAAAAATTAACTAAATTATATATATTTAAAAAACATGTAACAAAATTATTAATCATACAGATTCATTCTTACTTTATTATAATAATTCTTAACACTTAAATATGCTTTCTTATAATATTATGGACCAATACCATGGTTTATCAATATAACATGTTAAAAAAACAATAATTTATTTATTTTATTTTAATTTTATAATATATTCAATATCACATAGATAAAAACTATAACTCATTTTATCATCAAAATCAAAATATATTATACTTAGTTTATTTTAATTTGATTATAACATTTTTAATTAATTGAAAAATAAAAATAACATATCTATATTTAAAATAAATCTCAACCCTCTATTTCAACTACTACTAAAAATATACACAAAAAATTTAATTATATCTTTATCTATTAATTATTTATAATTAAAAAAAAATAATCCCTATTTCTAAACAAACATATCACATATCTATATAATTACTTTCACAAATAAGAGCCTTGTTTTCATGCATACATAAAACACTACAATAATCATATTTGTGTTGTATTTTAGAACGTATATCAAAATAATGAGCCAATAGCCTGATTGTATATTTAATAACAAGGGTATTAATTCCATCGAAGAATTAAAGCCTGATGGTATATTTAATAACAAGGGTATTAATTCCATTGAAGAATTAAAGCATTTAATGAGGTTTGAGATAAACACATTGCATTGCAATGAAACTTTGTGAAGTACCATAACAAAAATTTAAAGAAAAAAACAAAACTCAATCTTGTCTGCACCCATTTTAACACAAAACCTCAAACATAGACATGAAACAGAAATTTCCAGAAACCCTGACAGGAAAAAAATAAAAATGTGCAGGCACTAGCTTTTCAATAATATTCTTTGAATTAAAGTTTTTATCAATTTTGGGCTCAAGTAAAAGAAAAGGGCCCAAAGCTAATTTTTCATTTCAAGAACCAAGGTTTCATCAAATTGGATTTAAATGTCTAAGTCGGTTGATACAGGCCATTAAACCCAAGTTTCAAATGTTCTTTTTCTTGAAACAAAACCGTGTATAACAAATGTCTCAACCACAATTCTCATAATTCTTTTAGGTTTTTTCAAAAAAAGCCTGTCATCTATATAAATTTGAATGTTAACTCAGTATCTCAAAATTGTTAAGATTTTTAAAACACGGGATATTATTTTCTCAACATACAAAGTTGTAGAGGTCTTAATTGAAACAACACAATTGTTGAAATCAAATCATAACAATCTTCCTTTTAATATATAGTGAAGGAGATTAAAATCCCAACTATAATGGAGCAAAGAAAATCAAATAGATTTACTCACTGTGAAATAGAGTGGTAGCCCCAAAAAGAGAGTGGTGGCGGCAAAATTCACATGTGTAATCTCCATAAGAATATTGCAACAAATCAAAATTTATATTATAACTTCAAATCATCAAATACATTCATACACTACCTTTTCCCAGATTTACATTCACCATAGTAAACTTGTAACATAAACATATTGCAACAAACCAAACTTTATAGTATAACTTCAAGACATCAAATACATTCATACACTACCTTTTACTGAGATTTACATTCACCAGGGGTTGCGAAGTAACACACAGTAAACTTGTAACTGCTATTTTCACTCACCCACAAAAATTCACTCCACTATCTCCTTATCTTTTGAGACATACATAGCCCACAATTCAGAATCTAAACTACATACATGTATGTTCAAAATATATATATCTAAGGCATTAATAAATGACAAAGTCAAAAATTAATACAACTCATGGGACAATTAATACACATCATGAACATTATACAAAAATATTTTTATGTGTTGGGGAGTTAATGTTTGCCCATACGTTTTTACCAACCATGGATTTAATTTTCATTTGACCTTGATTCTTTAGTCTTTTTTGGAATGGGTAATTTTCCTCGTGTTAGAACTCCATTTCACCCATGTCCTTCCCTGAAAACACAATCCGCAACCTACAAAATATTTACTGATCAGGTATGGATGCTGCCAGTTCATTTAAGGCGGTGGTTGAGATTAATTTTCCAACACTCCCTCTTAATTGCAACTGCCGCCATTGACCATTCCCAAACAATCTATGAGATAAACATAATTTCCACTTGCCAATGGCTTTGTGAATATGTCTACAAACTATTCTTCTGACCTACAGTGCTGCAACACAATCTAACAAATGTTAACATATTCTCTTATGAAATGATATTTAGCATCAATGTGCTTTGTCCTCTTGTGAAAAATAAAATTCTTTGATAGTGCAATTGTGGAACTGTTGTCGCAGAAAATAGTTTTTGTTCCCTCTTTCTCATGGCATAAATCTCTCAATGTTCTTCTCATCCAAACTGCTTGTCTTGTTGTTGTTGTTGCGATGACATATTCAACTTATGTTGTTGACAATGATACTATCAGTTGCTTCTTGGAGGCCCATGAAATGGCTCCCAAACCTAAATGAAAAACATATCGTGACGTGCTCTTTCTGTCACCAACACTTCCTGCCCAGTCATTGTCACTGTAACCAACCAACCTAAAAAATCGGTTTCGGTGTACAAAACGCCATGCTCCTCTGTCCCATTGACATACTTTAAAATCCTTTTGGCTTCTTGCCAATGTGTTTCCTTGGGTGTATCCATCAACCTTGACACCAAACTTGTTGTATACATTATATCGGGCCTAGTTGCTGTCAAAAACATTAGGCTTCCCACCAAACTTTTGTATAATGTCTGGTTGACATTTTTGCAAAAATATTCCTTGCTCAACTTCAACCCCATGAGTGTTGGAGTTAGTGTTGGCTTGTTTTTCTACATATTAAACCTCTCTAAAATGTCCGCAACATACTTTTCTCGATACATAGAAATTTCATTTTCTATTTTGCTTCACTTGTATGCCCAAAAAATATCTTAACAACCCCAAGTCATTCATTTCAAACTCACTTTTGTTGACTGCTTTGAAATCAACGATGAGGAAATCATCACTCCCTGTAAAAATCAAATCATCTACATACAAAACAACAATAAGAAGTTTATAGTCACTTTCTTTGATGTAGAGAGTAGGTTCACCATCACATTTGTCAAACCCATTTTCCATCGAGTAAGCATGTATCATGTTATACCATGCACACAGTGCTTGCTTCATCCCATAAAGAGCTTTCTGCAACCTATACACCTTGTCTTCTTGCCCTTCTATCTCATAACCAGGAGGTTGCGCAACATATACCTCCTCTTTTAGCACTCCATTTAAGAACATTGATTTTACGTCCATTTGATACACTTTCCATTTACGTTGTGTAGAAATTGAAAACACTTAATGCACTGTCTCCATCCGTGCGATTGGCACAAATGTTTCTGCGTAATATCTTTCATGTTGCTGCTTGTATCCATTGAAAACTAGCCTTGCTTTGTGTCTTTCAATATTTCCTTCAATATTTCTCTTAGTCTTATAGACCCATCACTCAAATGACTTATTTTCCTTGAAAAAGCTTCACTAGCTCCCATGTGTCATTCTTTTCTATCGCTCTTATTTCTTCATCCATTGTTGCAACCCATTTTTCTTCTTTCACTACACCCTCAAAGTGGATTGGGTCATCTACATGACAAAACAATGCGAACAAAGAATTCATACCAACACAACTATCAACTTCATTTTACTCATAAATTTCACTTAAATTTCTGAATTTTTGTTCTCTTATGCTTGCGGAAGATGGCCTTTTCATGTCACTTGGTGTCGCGCTTGAAGTAGATGGGGTTTCAAATCTTTGTGGTGTCCTTGGAGAATCACTTTCTTGAATACGTGACGTTGTCGTATTATTTGTTGATGATGTCACTTGTTGACTGCTTTGCTGAGCTTGTGTTGGTGTAGGAGGAGTCACCGTTGAGGAATTACTGGTTGTGGTCAATTCGTCTTTGTCTTCATGTGGTGCATATGTTTTCACATTGACAATGTTCTCTAAAATTACATCCTATGCTTCCTCTTGTATGAATTAAACATCTTTGTTGATTATGAACTTCTTGGTTGATGGATTGTAGAGTTTGTAGACCTTGGATTCATCACTGTGTCCAACAAATATACATTTCTCCCCATTGATGTCCAACTTTTTCCTCAACTCATCTGGGACATGTGCATATGCCACACACCCAAACACTCTCATGTGAGTGACATTATTCTTTCTTCCCCTCCATGCCTCTTTAGGAACTATTTTCTTGACACTTTTGGTTGGACACCTATTAATGATATATGTTGCACAAGTGACAACTTCAGCCAAATAATCATTTGGAAAATTCTTTTCCTTCAACATAATCCTTGTCATTTCCATACTGGCCCTATTCTTCCTTTCTGCGACACCATTTTGCTGAGTTGTATACCTTGTAAATTTCTTGTGAATTCCATGCTCCTTGCAAAAATGTAGGAAGTCACTTATGATGTATTCGCCACCTCTGTCAGTCCTCAACACTTTGATGTAGTGTCCACTTTGCTTCTCAATAAGAGCTTTTTATTTGGGAAAGCGCTCAAACACTTCACTTTTCTATTTTAGGAAGTATACCCATGCCTTCCATGGTTTTGATTTTCCTTTATGATATTTTCACTTGGTTTCCTACTTGTGTCATAATGATTCTTTCTACATTCATTTTCATAATGACCATACTTCTTACAATAATGACATTAAACTTGTGATTTATCATACCTCTGACCTTGTGCTTCATTCTGGCTTGGGCCTTGGCTTGGATTTTGATTACTGCCCCTTCCACTTGATCTTGAAGGGATGCTTCTTCCACCTCTACGTGGGCTTCTTCCTCTTCCTCTATAGTTTGATCTTCCTCGACCTCTGCCTTGACCAAATGAAACTTGTGTCTTGAAGGCATGCTCCAACGGGGAGTTTATTTTTCTATTCAGTCTATGCTCATGAGAAATCAGTGATGCATAAAGCTCATCCACTAAAAATTGTGAGAGATCCTTTGTTTCTTATGTGGCCACAACTATGACATCAAATCTTGCTGGTAGACTTCTCAAAACTTTCTGAAATATTCTCCTTTCCTCAAGCGTCTCACCTTGAGACCTGATTTGAGTAACCAACCCAATTACATGTGTAATAAACGAGTCTACATTCTCAAACTCTTTCATACAAATTGTCTCGAAATATCTTCTCAACATTTGTAGTTTTTCTATCTTCACCTTTTCCATACCCTGGTAGGCTATTTGGAGGGTATCCCATGCTTGTTTGGACTTTGTTGCTGCTGTAATCCTTGGGAAGATATTTTCATGCACTGCCTAAAAAATATAGAATAGGGCTTTTGAGTCCTTCTTTGTGTTTTCCCCCCACACATCATTTTCTTCTTGTGTCAAAGCATTGTATGCTACTGCATCTACTTGTTTTTGGAAACCATTCTCCACTAATTCCCAAATTTCTTGAGAATAAAACAGAACCTTCATTGTAATAGCCAAATAATCATAATTTTTACAATTAAACTAAGGTATTTTTGGATTTGTAAAAACTTTCTCCCTTCCGGAGAATACGCTTCCAACAAAATTCCTTCAAAACAAAACTTTTAACTTGCAGTAAAAACAGTTGCGGTAATGAAAGTTTAAACCGGCTCTGATATCATGTTAAGATTTTTAAGATAGGGGAAATTATTTCCTCAACACACGCTGCCAAAAAAATGCCTTTAAAAATGACCTTTAACTTTCATTAAAAAAACTTGCAGGTAATGAAAGTTTAAACCGGCTTTAATACCATGTTAATATTTTTAAGACAGGGGAAATTCTCTCCCCAACACACAGAGTTGCGAAGAGGTCTTAATTGATAAAAACACTTGCGGAAGTCAAATCATAATAGTATTCCTTTTAATATAAAGTGGTAGAGATTAAAAATCACAACTATAATGGAGCAAAGAAAATCAAAGAGATTTACTCACAGTGAAATAAAGTGGTGGCGGTAATCTCTAGAACCATATGGCCAGAAACCAAAATTTATATTATAACTTCAAAACATGAAATAAATTCATATATGGAGGTTGTAGCTCCACCAGTAAAACACTACCTTTTTACGGAGATTTACATTCCCCAAAATCCGCTTCACGATTTTCTCCCCTTGTCTTTCTCGACTTACATCCGCCACAATTCATAATCTAAACTACATACATGTATGTTCAAAACATATATATATATATATATATATATATATATATATGTGTGTGTGTGTGTGTGTGTGTGTGTGTGTGTGTGTGTGTATAAAAGACATTAATACATGACCTAGTCAAAAATTAATACAACGCATGGGTGAATTAATACAAAACATGGGTGATTATACAAAAATGAGTCTCTATGTTGCAGAGTTAAGAAAGAAAGAAAGACAATATTTTTAATGTCCACGGGGCTAAAATTAACCTATGGGACATATTTCTCCTCCATTTGGCTCTTGTATTCGGCCCTTAATATTTTCCCATATGCTTTTACCAACCATGAATTAAATTTCCATTTGACTTTGATTCTTTAGTCTATTGTGGAATGGGTATTTCTTCCTCCTATTCAGAACTCGATTCAACCCATGTCCTTGCCTGCAAACTCAATTCACAACCTGAAAAACATTTACTAAGGTATGGTTGCTGCAAGTTCATTTAACGCGGTGGTTGAGATTAATTTTCCAACAAAAATATGGCACCACATTCCATAACTGTTAATTGAGTCAAACCAATATATCCACATAGTGATGTTACACACACCCAAAGTTATCTAGTCAACTCTTGTGGGCTTATAAACTCCTATATTCCTACTTTGTTTTATTTATATAGTAAAAATTTCCAACATTCAATATTTTTTGTCAGGTTCACCCTGCTATTTAGGAATTTCATGATTTATTTTCATTTGTTTTGTTTTTGTATTTGAAGAAATTGTTACAAACCTTGGTATTTGTATCGAAGAAATTGTTTCCTTGGTGTATTCAGCTTTGTGAATACATTGAAGACATTGAACACTATGTGAATATCCAGCTTGATAGTCGGCTTAATGCAATGATTCAATTGCAACTCACTATTACTATGTGCAATTTCGTGATATGCATTAGAACATATCTAGAAGGAACGTTTGTAAATGGGCTATTTCCCAACGGTTTCCCAAAATTCTCCCTACTAAAACTTTTGGGCCATTTCCTCTGGGATTCGTCGTAATTGAAATTCCGTGTTAAGGTTTAGCCGCCTCCTTGACTTAAGCACAATTTTTTTATGCCACGTAGTGCTCGCACCCCCTGTTGATGGCCCTACAGATCATGTCACCCTGGGAAATAGTTCATGGAGGGTTCTACCTCATCCATCATCCAAATTACCTGGGGTCTCAGGTTCGAGGTGGAATCATTAATCCTAAGTTCCATGATGATGTCCTCCTTCATCACTATTTTCATGTGGATTAGATCGCACATAGTCACTCATCCCTTCCTTTCATGGTTTTTCTGTTATCAACAAT
The DNA here is from genome assembly GCA_034641835.2 of Pinus albicaulis. NCBI lineage: Eukaryota > Viridiplantae > Streptophyta > Pinopsida > Pinales > Pinaceae > Pinus > Pinus albicaulis. The sequence goes on from JAXQQM020059472.1 coordinate 272,295, forward strand.
TTTGAGAGGGTTTTTCTTTTTCTAAGTGCATGAGCCACATTCGAGTCCCAACCCCTACTCTAATATGCTACCCTGGCATTATAATCCCAACTAGGCTTGCCTATAATTCCACTGAATCCTCTGGGGCACCAAGCCTCTCAGGAAAAATCCAGGGGCCATCTAACGGTTATAGAAACCCATACACTGACAACCTAGATCTCCCATGGTTATGCTCTTGGTTATCGTGCTGGTCACTTGGCCTACCAGTCTTGGTTTGCTGGATCTTTCAAGCCCTGATATTCTAGCACCACAACTTAAGTAATATGAGAATTACTTGGACCTTTCCACCCTCAAGACATGGTCATGATGGTTCTATTTTACAATGGCCTATTACAACTTGATGCTTGGTCAGCCACAATCTTAGTTGTGATGAGTCTGTTCTGAACTTGACATGTTATAAGTATAGTTGTATAAGGCCCCTTGGTCTGTATCCTATATAAATATATATATATATATATATATAAGCTACAGGTTGAGCTTCTATAAGACTTGGTCCAACTCAGCTTGTAGCTTACAAGTATAAGTATATATATAATTGCTAATCCTCCTGAACTTACAATTTGTAAAACAAGGCCCACTGGCCCAATTATATATATACTTATACTTGTAAGCTACAAGCTGAGTTGGACCAAGTCTTGCGGCTTCCGGCACATATATATATATATATATATATATATATATATATATATATATATATAAGCTACAGGTTGAGCTTCTGCAAGACTTGGTCCAACTCAGCTTGTAGCTTACAAGTATAAGTATATATAATTGCTAATCCTCTTGGACTTACAATTTGTAAAACAAGGCCCACTCGCCTCATCATTTTCATGCAGTGATCCATCTAATTGAAAAAGGTCATCTGCCTCTTCATACATACGTCATATTAACAAGTTTGTAAACTTAGGATGATTATAGGAATAAATCATGTGAGAAAACAACACTCCTCAACATTAACATGGAAATGATTCCACAAAATAAAAATATATATAATTCTCATAAGCCCAAAAAATTAGAGTATACTTATTTTATAAGAGATCTGGAAAGGAAGAGGGGGACGCTAACACTCCACCCAACTATAGATGTGATACAACCATAGTTACTTGTAGTTGTCACCTCCAAGCCAAATTCAAATGCTTGAGGTGAAGCACTCTTAAGATGAAATTTAGCCAATGGGGCAACTAAAACAAGATGGCACAAGCCACACTACCTTCATCCACTAGCTACACAAGCATTCACTTAACTTTTCTAGACTTTGCAGACATGTTAACATTCATGGCAAGATATTTAAATACAGATATTTATAGCTCACTTTTAGGAGAAGAGAGTCAACATCAAGGGAATATTCATTAATGGATAAGCTATTGGTGGGTGAAGGGATCACCTCTCTAGGTGGTTCAACAGTGATTCAAGAACCAAAGCTTCAGCCCCAAGGAAACTTCTGGTGGTTCATTAACCCTCATAAGCACTTGAGTATCTCTTTTTAATATGATATTTTCATTAATCCACAAGCTTCGAGTGTCTTCTTTAAGATTAGTGCAAACCATTTCTCTCTATAACCTTTTCACCCTACAAGCATCTCTCTAAGGGTTCCTTGTTGGTTCACTTTCTCTAGATTTTTATAACTATGATACAGATTTTTTCTCTCTCTATGTTTTCACCTCCGCCACTGGAGGAATTTTTAGTGTAGTTCTCTTCATTGTGTGTTCTCTTCCATTGTCTTTGGATGAGAGAATGAGAGTGTGTTTTTTTTTTTTCTCTGCTACTTATGTGTATGTGTGAGAGTGGGAAAATTCCCCTAAATAAATTATTTTTTTGTCTTTTTACCAACTCCACACAAGTCAACTACCTGGGACAACATAACACATGTTTCCTTTATTTTTTTGTCCTTTTGTTGGTTATGGTTGGAGATAGAGGACACATGGGCCTGTATTTCCTTTTTTTAGTTAATTTTTGGCACATTCAACCCATTTAAAGCCACTCAATCAACCAAGAATGGTATTAAAAACAACCCATTCCTCAAGCATCTCCCTCCCCAAGTAATCTAGAATCTATGTCCCTTTCTCTTGGGATTTTAAAATAATTACAATTATTTACAATGAGGGGGTGTTAACCAGGGGATGTCACACCCATTTCCCTCCATTTAGCGACAACAAGTATGCCCAAAATTGGTACATCTGTGAGTCTCAAATGAGTTTCCATATGGCATCTAATAGTCAAGCCCTACTACAAATTTTTATGGTCCAACTATGCCCACAACATTAGCTTTTTGTGGCTTCTTGCCAATGATGCCAACAAGATGCCATGTTGCACTAAAGTCTAACATGTGAGTCAATGTGGCTAGTGTCATCTAGGTCTCAACAATTCTATCCATAGTTCGAAGAACTTAGGCAAGAATGTTAGGCCATTGTCTAGGTAGATAAGGACCTAGTGCTAGGTTACACCTAGCATTTTGTTTATCGTGCTAAGTCCTCCAATCCACTCCTTAGAAATTCTTCCATGTTAAAGCAGTCGATATGGATTGTTAGCTGAAACTTTGCCCATAACTTCCTCAAGAATTATATAGGTACCTCCCTATTATTATAGGGAGGTACATCGAATACCATCTACCACCTATGCATGAAATTGTCTAGAAATGGTTGGTAACTGCATCGGTATGTACAAATGCATTTTTTTTACTAGTAAAAGTTGTTCATTTCTTGCGTTAATAAACAAAGACAATAAGTATTTCTTAGCAATGTTGAATTCTCTGATTAGTTATTTATTTAGACCAGTTCTATCGCGTTCATACATTCTATCCATGTAATTAGAATTATTGGTTAAATGGCTTTGAGGATTAGATATGGATGACACAATTGAATTTAATGACCTTGCAAGAGACACTTACAACAACTCTCTAGTGTTTCAAAGATCCTGTATAAGTGACCTCATTGTAGCTAAGCATGAATCAATTTGATCAAATTTTATTTTGGTTCTTGGTTTGGGATTGGTTGTTGTAAATTTGTTGATGGTGGGTTTAGGTTCTGATTAGGTTCTATATTAACCAATTTCCATGTGAGTGAATACAAATTTTGTGCTAATGGTATTAGTTTGGTTATTTTTTCTAATTTTAAACCAAAAAAAAAACTTTAGAATGCTTACATGGACTCCAAAGATCAGGTATGGTGTTGATTTGGCGCTTAAGGTTGTCCGAGAAGAAACAATTTTTCTCATTGTCTCCCAAAAATGTGTCGCACGGTCCAAATATGGTAAAAAATGGGGCCAAAGGCACATAAATAAAAGTTATTATTAAGAACACATGCATATTCCTAGAGCACATGCAGATTCCTAAGCCATGCTGAACTTGAAACCTCACTAGCATCCTAGTTAGAAAATTTTGACTTGCCAAACCTGGATGTCTAAGAATGCATGTGCATTCCTAGGAACATGCACGCATACCTACAAATGTGTATTCCTGATGGAACCATTATCACTTTTTAGACTATCATCTTCCAACACTCGTCCTTTATTGTCTTCTTCACACTAGTCAAAATACAAATATGATTTTAATTTTTAAAATTTGGGTTGACTGCCTCTTGATAATACCTTAGCTACCTTAAATTTTAATGGAATACTATTTTTAATATTATCCTTGTTTTTCAAAATGATCTCCTCCTACCAACAACCTCCTCGCAAAGACTTATGACATACCCACTTGACTGGAAGGTGGTTTTAGATCGAGTTAGAAGCAATTTTAGGAAAGCTATTGTCTTCCATGTTGTTTAACCTCTTTTTATACATTGAGTACCTCATGGGGAAAGGCTTTCTTGGATGAGGAGGATAGGTAAGAGAAGTTTTTTTTTTTAATTTTAAAGTCTCATATCCAAAAATTTGCTTACTTACAAAAATTTCAAGTCCAAAAGTAATCTTTCCATCTTCCATTTATTCTTTTCTTATTGTTGTACATGTAATTGAACTTGTCTTGGATATATATTCCTAGGTATACAAATATCAGAAAACTTCTTCCATATCTTCATTATCATCCCATAAATAATAATTATATCTTTAAAATTAATTATATTAATTATATTACTTCACTGCTTCTCTTTAGAAATAAAAACATATCTATTTACAACATTATTATTTATATTTAGTTCCAACTCTAAATGTAATAATAATTAATGAACCATTGTTTTAGTCAATTTCCTTCAATATTATAGTTATTTCTCCATCAACAAATAAGCAAACTACAAAATATATTGGACTAAAATAAAAAACTTTAAAATATATATTGGCATTTTTCATTATTCATCTACATATCCAAATTCACACCACACCTATGATATTATCATGTTCTATGATCATGACGCTAATTTGTTTAATACCATTAAATTCATTATTCAATCTCTTTGAAAATTTTGATGTGAGTCATTGACCTACTAAACCATATTTCAACAAACCACAATAAAAGACAGCTTCACAATACATAATTCAACAAAATACAATAAGAAAAACTTCACTCTATGTGATTCCAATCTATGCCACCAGACGTACCCTTATTATTGCTATCGCTAATCAGACACCCTGTTCTGTTTGATTCTGCTAATTAATTAAGCTGTCCCTTCGTCTTCAAGTAGTCCACAGCATCATCGAAGATGTCATCGATCCCAAATTTAAAAGAGAAACCGCTATCCACCACTTTCTTCGACGACAGGTCTGCTTTTTGGATCGGTGGCACATCCTCGAACCTGGATGAGAAACCGCTATCCACCACTTTCTTCGACGACAGGTCTGCTTTTTGGATCGGTGGCACATCCTCGAACCTGGATGTATATACACAAGTATATATTCATTATACAAAAATCCTCCATGTATTTGGGAGTGCGGGTGAGCAGGGAAAGGACCACCTCCACGGTCTGTGGAACGTTGGGGTTGATTGTCACCACATCCAATCCCTGTTCCTTTTCGTATTGCTCGGAGTAGTTATAGAATTTATGTGGATTGTAGATTTGGAGAATATTTAAAAAATTTGTTGTAAAAAAAGATGTCAAACTATTGCTCTGTCTTGACTGTCAGATTTTGGAATATTCTTTAAATCCACTACTGATAATAACTAATATGAATAGTAATCTAATAGTTGCTAATAATCTAATAAATTAATTTTAACTAGTTTAAATAACACAAATCAACATTTTAACTCAAGACAGAAAATCCAAAACCAATTTAAATAACACAAATCAAAATTTCAACTCAAAACAGAAAATCCATATAAACTCAAAAAATTATCATAAAAAACAACTCGACAATACATTTATAAACCTCCGGATCGTTAGGGTTGAAGTTGACGGGGACTGGCCACATGGAAAACGCCATCACAACGGTCTATAGCAGTATCGAAACTGCCTTCTTCCAGTAAATCCCCTATGAAGATTTTGAGCCTCTCCGCAGCGCCTGGAATGTCCAGGAGATGCCGCACTTTCCCTACGTTCCCTGCGTTCTCACCGCGCAATTTTCATAACGGTGGTATATAATAATACTATCTTCAATAAGAGGAGAAGAATGGAATATTACCTAGGTCGCGCACAGTAGCGTGTACAGTGTTAAGTTTCTAATAAATAACAATATAGTTGATAATTGTAAGCTGATAATGTATGGGGATTTATTTTTACTATATAATTTGTTTAAAATCAGGTAGGGTATTTAGGGTAAACTCTACACAATCTATATTTATTTTTACTATATAATTTGTTTAAAATCAGGTAGGGTATTTAGGGTAAACTCTACACAATCTTCTTCTTTTTTTAGATTTTTCAGGATGGTATTTAGGGTACTGAATCCTAACATAAATCAAGATTTTAGCTCAATACAGAAAAAAAAATCTACTCTATATGGTAAAAAAGCAAATCAAAATTTCAACTCAAAACAAAAAAAATATACAAACTCAAAAAATTCTCATTAAAAACAACTTCAAATTGAATGGACAATGTATTTACCTCGGGATCGTTGGAGTTGAAGTTGACGAGACTGGCCACATGGAAAACGCCATCACAACGGTCTATAGCAGTATGGAAACTGCCTTCTTCCAGTAAATCCCCTCTGAAGATTTTGAGCCTCTCCGCAGCGCCTGGAATGTTCAGGAGATGCCGCACCTTCCCCACGTTCCCTGCGTTGTCACCGTATAATAATACTATTACCTGGGTCGCGCACAGCAGCGTGTACAGTATTCAGAGTTGCTCCGGTCACGAAAAAGGTGGTTTCGCATGTGAGAGTTGCAGAGGCCATTTTTATTATTCACCGTGGCTCCTTCCCCCAGACTTTACAAGCATACTCCACTTAATGTGAATAGCCTTCTTAGTTTCCCTGTACCGTTTACGTAGGATTAAAATATATATATATAAAAGTGGATAAGAATGAAAAAAATAATATATCAATGATTAACTAAGGTGTTTAATATTTTATATATATTATCATTAATAATAAGAATGATTAACTTATTTATTATAAGGTGTTTAATATATATATATATATATATATATATATATATATATATATATATATATATATATATATTTTTCAGAAGAAAAAATCGAACTTTCTATTAGCAAAAGTAAAAGGTTACATCGCATATGCAGTAGCATTCCATAAGTCCAGTCTCCTAAAGGAGAGCATGGAGATATCTAGCCATCCAACGCCCCTAGGTGAAAGACAACAAAAAAAATTGTGAAACCAGGGTGAAAGACAACAAAAAAACTGTGAAACCAGGATCACTGAGAGACCATTTGAAGAAAAAACTGCTGAAATGGAGAATGACCATAAGCAAGTCAACATTACAGGCGTCCGAACATGGAGAAACACCCGACAGATAATTACAATGGCAAAAAAACCATCCGAATTTGGGCCTGTCCAAAGAGAGGCTGGAAAATACCAAAAATATTATGTTTTAATATATGTTAAGTCCAAAATAAAAGTAAACTGATATGTCAAGATAAACAGTAGTGGAAAAAAAATATCAATGCTGGAGAAAATAAGGAAATAAAAAACAACTATTCTGCTAGATGAGGGGAGGCCCTTCATTAGTATGGCCTGGTATCCAACACACGGACCACTAGACCATCTTTTTCTTCTATCGACCATGAGCCCTGAGCCTGTCTAAGACCTAGCTTAGACAAATCATCAGCATGTTGGTTTCGTTCCCTGTAAATATGGCAAACAAAAATCCACGTAAAATGTGGTTTTAGTGACAAAATCTCTTCAAGAATAGGAATAAATAAATAATTTTGACATCTCTGAGCATTGTTAAACTAATTTATGACATTCAAGGAGTCCCTAAATATTTGTATAGAAGATATTTCCAGGTGAAGAAGCCAGCATAACAAGAGTTTTAAGGTTTGAAGCTTTGCGAAATTGTTTGTCCCCGCGCCAAGACCCACAAATGCCGTAAATGAAATATTTGAATTTTTGTGTATGACCATGCCTGCCCCACAGTGACCTTGAGTAGCCACTCCATCAAAATAGGCCCAAGGTATATCAGGAATGATGACTACATTCAACACCCTCCTAGGATGAGCAATCGTGGCAGGGGAAGAGGACGTTGAGTAAATGACAACACTTTCACCGGCCAAAAGAGTTGGGGAGGAAAGGGTGTCTTTAAACACACATTTGTTCCTAGAAAGCTATATGCCCCAAGAGATGATGAGGGGAATGCATCTGTCATTAGGATCTTTACACTTCTCCCACCAGGACTTCCACGCCTCGTTGCAGTTATTTCTAACCAAGGAAGAATCCACATCACAAAGAGTAAGGGTGTATTCCCAGACCTTCCTGCTGAAAGGGAAATAAATGAATAAATGATCAATAGATTCCTTTGCCTTGTTGCAAAGACAACACCACCCGGGACCAGTGAGGAAACATTTTTAAAGGCTGTCCCAAGCTGGAAATTTCCGACAAAGTATATTCCAGAAGAAAATTTTGGACTTTGTAGGGCGTCTGAGTTCCCGAAGACCCTTATACCACCATTCTTTATTCCCTCCCTCCTTGGAGGCCATAATATAGGCATATCCCACCTTGGGAGAGTATAAACCAGATTTGGCATGTACCCAGATGAGGCGATCAATAGACTCTTTTAAGTGAACTCACATATTTTCCAGCTCTTGTATGTAGGCTTGCCATTCATCCACCCACTAATTTTCCTGACCAATCTCATCTGCATGTTTCCAAGCCTGAGCCCAAATGGTAGTCTGGCCTGGTGAGTTGATCTCAGCAACAATGCTATAGCCTTTTTGGTGCAGGGATTCCCGAAGGCCCACCGAGAGTAAGTAATTTTCATTACAGCCAACCCTAAGGTCTAGACCAATCCTGCAATGATCCCTATTTCCAATATTCCACGCATGTGATTGACCCACCAGTTCAAAGACCAAGATAGTAGCTTTCCATATGTTGGAGACTCTCTTAGTTTCTTTAACCAGGGATCTAATCCAGTCGTCCAGTGGAGTAGGATCAATATATTTTCTTCTGACCATTGAAGTCCATAAATTGTTTTCAAACAACACCCTCCAAATAGATTTTTCTGCCAACACTGAGGAAAAGTGGTTTAGTTGTTTGATACCCCATCTCCCCCCCAATCCTTAGGTTTTGCAATCTTATCCTAGGCCACCCACAGTAGAGTTTTCTTGTCCTCCTTGCCTGACCAGAGGAACTTGCTGCAAATTCTCCTGATTTTATTAAGAATGCCAATAGGAACCCATGCCAGACTGATCCAATAGACTAGGATGGCTAATAAAATAGATTTTATTAAGGTTAATCTCCCCACTCTAGAGAAAAACTTAGGATTCCAAATGTTAATTCTATTTTCAATTTTCGAGACAAGCCAGAACCAATCCTGTTTGCGATACCCATCCGGCTTCAGCAAAAATCCCAAGTACTTTATACATGTTCCCTTCATGGGCAAGGGAAGACTTTTGATTTCTGATAGTTAAACTTGTTGCCTTCATAAATAGATTCAAAATATCTTCTAAGGTTTTAACTTCACACTGATTTCCATTGTTAAATAACATGATATCATCCACAAAAATGAGATGTGTAATGATAATATTTGAAGCCACTTCGATGCCCCCTAGGTCCCCGGTTCTTTTAGCATGGTGAATGAGTTGACTAAGGCCTTCAGCTGCCAAGAGGAAAAGTAATGGAGATAGTGGACATCCTTGTCTTAGTCCTCTTTGATTTGTAAAGAATTGTGAGGTTTCTCCATTAATAAGAACAACAAAAGAAATAGTACTGATATAACTCATAACACAATTAATAAAATCAATATGGAACCCAAGATGGGTCAATAGAAGTCTAAGATAGAGCCAATTGATTATGTCATATGCCTTGGAGATGTCAATCTTGACAACCATACATTTTTTTTGGGAAAGTTTAATACTATGGAGGGTCTCTTGTGCCACCCCGATGGCTTCATGAATTTGCCTACCATCCAGGAAGCCAAATTGTTCTTTTGAGATGGAGCTTGAAAGAATAGGCTTTAAACGATTGGCAATGGTTATTGAGATAGCTTTATAAATGAAATTACAAAAGGATATATGGTGAAAATCATTGAATGAGGATGTGGCATCACTTTTAGGAATGAGGGTGAAGAAAGTATATTTGATGACGTCATGAACGTGGCCCCGAGAGCGAGATTCCTCCACCACATTTGTAATGGCATCCCCTATCAGATCAAAAAAGTGTTGAAATAATTCCACAGTCCAACCATGAGGCCCAAGGCTTTTGTCAGCTTGCATAGATTTTAGAATGTGTTCAATGTCCTTTTTTTCCATAGGTCCCAAAAGAAAATTATGACTTTCTTCTTCAGCATAACGAGGAAAAATCCAAGCAACTTGAATGAATTCCTTAATATTAACCCCATCTGGAGCAAAATATAAGCTTTTGAAGTGATTTCTCCCCGCGGTTGAAAAATATTTGAAGGTATTTGCCTTAATCCCTGCTGAGTTTTCCATTTCCCAAATGGTATTAGTGTTTTTCCACCCCTTAGCATAATTATGAAAGAATTTTGTATTTTCATCTCCTGTTACAAGCCAAATGGCCAGAATTCTTAAGAGCCAGATTTCTTCTCTATCACTGAGAATTTTCTTCCTTCTAGTTTCCATCTCTTTGATCTTATTCTGGGCATTCTCATCCACGTAACCCCGCTCCCCATCACTGTACAAAGAACCCAAAGACTCATTGATCATCTTAATAGATTCCATATCTTTTTGGGCCTTGTCTTTAGCCCAAAGTATGGTGGGATTTTAAATATTATTCATATTATTAATGAAAGCCTATGTTAGCCACCTATAAATTCTGATATACCTAGTGGTGGCTAAATTTGTTTTCAAGCCTTCAAGAGATATATTTCCTTTGAAAATCTATCATCTTTGAATTCTTATGATGATTCTTTATCCTCTGAATTAATCTTCACTGCTGTTTCACTATAAGCCCTAAAAAACATACTCATTACCAAGAGAAAATTGCTCATAATGTTCCACTTCCCACCATTTACCTCTCCATTTCACTCCCACAAAATCTCTATTCTTTCATCCTTGTTTCCTTCAAGAATCCCACAAAACCCCTCCATTTCACCTCTAAATCACCTTAACCCTCTTTTAAACCTTATGTCATCCTTTTATTTGGTTTAAAAATCCTTTTTCTAGCCTACCGGAACCCTCATTTTGGCTTTAAAATCCCTGTTTTAAGCCTAAAAATGATCTTTTTCACTATAAGGCATTTAAGCCCCCGAGGGCTTATATACTTTATCCTTTTCCCTCATATGACTTGAGCCCCACAATCGGGCGCTAAAACACATAACCCTCCATGCCAAAACCCCTATTTCCCTTCTATTTCTCCATTCCTGACCTTATTATTCTAAGCAGATCTAGACCATTGATCTCTACAGATCAATGACCATCGGGCCCTTATCCTTCCACTCATTCACCTACCTTCTTTTTTTCCCCTTTCAATGTATCCGCTCCTTCTTTTAATCTCGACAGTCCATCAAAGGGATCTAACGGCTCGCGAATAACCCAACAACACCCCGTCGTCCACTCCATGACAAAAGAACATGTCACTTACCTGGCCCACCAGTTCCTCTACCCGCACACATTGCTGCTTATCGCATACAACCCGCACCGTCTGATCAACACCACACGATCCGACAACTGAGGCTGCATTTCGAAAAAAATTATGCCCGAGGATTAACGTTCCAAAATTTTGCGAAATGGGTGGTTTCAAGAATTGACGTGTCGCTCGGTGTATGGAATCGCATTCCATTCGCTCAAAACTGCCTCCCCCCATTTTTTTTTGCGAAAACCATTCCCGGTTTTCCGCCATACCACCGCTCTCCACAATGTTGCCTTCGCTTAAAATCCCAGCCATCGATATCTGAGATCGAATGGCTCATATTATATCGCAACCCCATTCGTTTACCATTCATCTATTCTCCCAAACGTTCCATCGAAGAGATCTCCACCGTAGATCGTCCTGATCTAATGGTCCACGTTCATCATCACACTCAGACCTCCATCGAACCTGGTCAGCTGCTCTGCCAGGGTTTCTTCTGTTTTTCTTCTACATGCACCACCTCCTCACTGCTCGTCCGCCACCCCAGAGCTTCTACAAGTAGTCTAAACCAAGCCCGCAGGATTTCATAACGAGTTTTTGTGTGTTTGCAGGTTTAAAAGAGTAACTTTGTTAGCAGTTTTTCCTACAATCACGAAGGTGACACGGAGGCTTAGATAGCAATCTCAGGGCCAAGAATCAACGTTAAAGGAACCAAAGCAAAGGGCGAAGTTCTGTCAATCAATGAATAAGATCCATGAACCCTCAGTGACCCTCCAGCTCAGCGAAACCCTCCACCTGTACAGAGAACACTCATAAAGGTGAGGATCACATATCCAGTGGTCTAAGACATGGCATCGAAGATTAATAAAACCTGTGAAGGCATCAGTATAGAAGCAGTTCAAGCAATTAGCAAAGTGAAAGCTTAAAAAAAGCTAAACAGTCTAAAGTACAAAGAGACAGAGCAGTTATTAGTTGAGAATGTTGACTAACATAGACATAGCCCATCTCCATGCTCATGAGCCTGCCAGGCAGTTATTACACCAAAGAAATTGTTACAAACTGTCAGAAGCAGTTATTTAGAAGTATGGGAGTCCTCATAGCCCATTCTTTCACTTAACTCACACCAAGAAGATAACAATACCACTCCAGATGGTTTTTCCTCTCAAGGACACCCTGTGGGTGATTTCTGTCATATCAAAATGGTCTCAACAAGCTACAAAGTTATTAATCCTGTCTAGAATTTAATGTTATGTTTATGACATACGATGGAGCATTCAAATGCCCTCTTGTATCTATGATGATCATTAAAACCTTCTTTACCTACTTTTCCTCATTTTTCCTATAAAGACTCTTTGAATTCTCATTGTAAAAGGTTGGCATTTGGTGATTTCAAAGGTAATACATAGATTGTTGCTTTGAATAAGCATTGGTGTTCTGAAGGACTATGGAAGTCTCTGTTTTTCTATTGATGAAGGATGCTAGACCATTGGATCCCTAAGCCTGTTTTTGGTGAAGTAACCTCTTATTGTTAAAGTTGTTTCCCATTTATCACTTTGTTCCATTATGATTTGACTTACAATATGATAAAAATTTTAGGCAGATAAATGTATCTTAGAAGCACCTCTGACCTGTTTATCCTTCACTATTTATATGTTTTCTACTACTGAACATGACAGGGTATTCTAATATCTCTCTTGAATATTCAATTTTTTTTATTTCAGGAATTTTTAATTCAGTTGTGCTAAAGAAAGTTTAGGCGTTCCCTCCTTCTTTGCCACTAAATATTGTATCTGAAATCTCCCTTTAATTACTAATGCTTGCAGTTTGACAATGAGGTCTGTTTCAATCATACCTTTTGTTTCTTACTGCAATTATTGTGTTTAAGTTCCCTATAATTGTATTCCTAGATGTCTAAGGCATTCCCTCTTCTTTGAATGCAATTGTATGTCTTTGTGGATTTAGCTTTGAACAGTGAACTCATAGGAGGAAATAGGGCATTCCCCGAATCCTATAATTCATTAAGAAGGTTTTAGTGTGCATTTCTCTTTTCTTTGAGTGTTTATATTGATTAAGTCTACAATAGTGAGCTTACTGGAGGAAATAGGGCGTTCCCCAAATCTTTTAAGCCATTGTGAAAGGGTTTAGTTTGCTTTTCACTCTTAGTCCTTAATGTTCATCCCATTTCACCTATATTATTCAACAGATCCTTGACCAAGTTAGATTTTCCCTTTGGTTTCCCTTCCTTCTCAATCAGAACTATTTGGACTTTCACAAGACTCCATTGCCCAAGGGCTTGTAGATTCCCATGCTCGATCTATACTGCATGAAACATATTTGTCTAACCAAACAAAACAAACAACCCCGCATTTCATAACTAGCCTAAGATCAACTACTAAAACTTTCAAGACACATCCTTATAAAAATATTGAGAGATCCCTCTCTAAGACTAGTAGGGCTAGATCCCAGAGCTCTAAAGCTTGGTTTGCATGTTGCCTTGTCATTTGGCATGCCAATATGCCAAATCACAGGACCCCAACATAATGGCGATCACAGTGGGACCTATTGAGTATATAATAGTCTAGCTAACTCTTGTGCACTTTTCAGTCCTAGAAATCTCTAAGAAAATCAGTTAGTGGGCCATAGGGTAGACTCTGTTTGTTTGAGCACCTTAGCTAAGTGTGAAGATCAGACATAGGACACTCTCATAACCATAAAAATGTACAAAATACAAAAAATTTTCAGATTGGCTTCATAATAAACATGGTGGTGGAACCATAAAATATATTACCTTCACAAAAAGCTAAAAATTTTCCACCTGGAGACTCCATTTAGCCCCAGTAGGCCTATTACCCATCTAGGTCTCCATATCTCTTTAGGACTGTGTTAACCAGCCTTGAAGAAGTTGAGAAGCCTATTCCCATATTAGATAAGACATTCTGTGAGGCAAAACTTTCTAGACAGTTCCTACAAACTTTAGCCTCTCTCAATTTTTGAAAAGCAATCTAGCTTCACATAGGATCAACACTAGATCCCATCTAGACCCTAATCCTCCTACAATAGCTGAAAATCTAGGTAGAATTCTATGGCAAACTTCTAGAGCTGGAAAATTAGCTATTGATAGGAACATCCCAAGAATGAAATCTCTCCCTGAAAACCTTGTTGTCTTGGAGGATTTACACTTTGACTTACACCATACTAAGAACATTTTTAGAACCAGATCTCAAAGTGATTTAAACCAAACTGACCTTGAAACTGCAGGTTTGCGACAGAGCTTTAGTAGAGAAGCTTCACCTTCTACTCCTCCTGATCCACAGCTTCTTCACCACTTTAGCCTCTTTCATAACCAATCTGCCCAAAACCAGTTTGTTGGCCCAAGTATTTCTTCCACTCCAATCCATACCACCACTGTCCAACACTCTCCATTTCAACCCACTTGCCCTCTTGTCAATCCACCCACTGTAAATCTACCTTTCTTTCCAGCCATGGCAGCATGGTATGCCCCATTAGTGTTACCACAACCTATGGTTCCCTTGCCAAATGACTATCAGTCTAAAATTCCCCATTTCATTGGAAAAGAATATACCACAGCTCAACAACATGTAGATAGGGTGGAATATGCTTTTGATTATATGGAAATAGAAGATGAGACCATCTAGATGAGAATTTTTGCTCAAATTTTAAGAGGAGAAGTAAAAAAGTGGTTTAAAGGCTTAACTCCTAATAGCATCAATGACCTTCCCTCTTTACATCAAGCATCTATAAACAAATGGGAAATCAAAAGCAACCCTCTCCAAATATTAACAAAGTATAAAAATCTTAAAAGAAATCAGGGAGAGAGAATTCATGATTACTCCACCAGGTTTAACAGTGTCTACAATGCTCTTCCACCTCACATGAAACCTCCCCAAGGCTTGGCCTTAGTAAAATATCCTGAAGGCTTCAATGTTGATATGGCCTATCAACTAAGGCATGCAGAAGGGAGTTGTGAGTGTAGAAGAAAACTTGATTGAGAAAAGGGCTAGGATGATATCAGAGAAGAGGATAGCTTATAAAGATGATTCTGCACCCTCAACCTCATCCTCTGATACCAAGATTGACAACCTAGTGAAGGTAATGGAGAGAATGCTTGAAAAAATAAACTTGAATGATAGAGTGCCACCAAGAGAAAACCAAAACAACCTCCAAAATATAAATAGAAATCATAATTTTAGAAGGGAAAAAAATCAAGATAGGCAAAGAGATAATGACCAACAAATTAGACCTCCCTTCCAACAAAACTACGTAGATCAAGAGGAAGAAAGGGACATTGAAGGGTTGGGAGAAAACCATGTAAACTTGATTGGATCAGACAGTGGGGATGATGTTTTCCTCACTGAAGAAGAATAAGGTTTCTTCTCCTCAGAACCAAAGGAAGATACATATGAGGAGTCTGAAGACTATAGATTGGGGTTTGAGAACGCAACCATGGAGGTACACAAAAAATATGATCTAAGAAGCAAAGGGAACATAGATAATCCAAATGACAAAAACACTAGCTCTGCTGTTAGGAAAAATACAAAAAATCAGCCTAAGAAAGCAGCAGAGAAAACCTACATTTTGGCTAAGAAGATAGATTTTAAAAGAAAGGAAAAAGAAGCGAACCAAATGTTGAATAGAGTTTCCCTAGTACCTCTGCTAGTGGCCCTGTTAAAACAGTTCAGATTGACAGTCCTAATAAAAATCAGCAAGTCAAATTTGCTGAAAGAAACATAAGTGAGAAAGCATATGTAAATACAAAAAAAACAACAATTCCATTCAGCCTCGAAGGTGAGATTGAAAAGATCAAAATTAGCATACCTCTGGCTGAATTGGTGACCCAGGAAGTGTACAAAAACTAGGTCCTAAAAGCTCTGAATATAAATGTTGATACTGATACTTTGAACTTGACAGATGACAAGCCAGAGCTGTTGTTTTGTCCCAAAATTGAAGGAAAATAACAGGAATGGGTTGTGCCTCCCTTCTATGTCAGTTTAAACATACATGAAAAAATCCTACACATTGCCATGCTAGATTTAGGAGCATCACACAACCTTATTCCCAAGGTGGTAATGGAAAGCCTAGGCTAAGAGATTACTAGACCATATAAAGACTTGTATTCCTTTCATTCCAGAAGAGTCAAATTCTTGGGGTTAATTAAAGATTTGTGCGTTAACTTGTCTCAAATTCCTGCCAAGAATCTTGTAATGGATGTAGTAGTAGCTGACATTCCCCCAAAATATGGCATGCTCTTGTCTAGATCATGGGGAGCTAAGATTCAGGGCACCCTTCAAATGGATATGTCTTATGCCACCATACCAGTGTTTGGTCAAACCAGAAGATTATATAGGGAAACCCTTATGAAGTTCATGGTGAGCAGCAAGGACAAACCTCACAACACTCTTGTTTATTCCACCCATTCAGATCTAGATTCCTTCATTTTATACAATGAAGATGAAGTCACCAAAACGGAGAAGGAAAACAAGTAGGAGGATAGTACACCTGAACATTCAAAATGGTCTTCCCCTCAACCTCTCGATATCTCAACTTCAAATAGCCTTGAGCAGCAAAAAACAAATGAGAATGAAACAGAAACACTTTGGAGAATGAGCTTTGATGGCTCTTACAGCAAAAATAGTGCAGGGGCTGGTATATGGATACACAACACAAACAAAGGACATGCCTGCAAATTAGATTTTCATGCACAAACAACATTGCAGAATATGAAGCCCTTCTCCTTGGCCTGCACATACTTAAAGATTTAAAGGCCAAAAAGATATCAGTGCAGGGAGATTATGAGTTGATCATCAGACAAATCAAAGGGGAATATTCAACCGAAAACCCCAGACTCAGAGAATATAGAAACATTGTGTTAAATCTCCTGAAAACTTTCGAAAAATATGAACTCATGTTCATACCAAGAGCCCAAAATCACCTGGAAAACGAACTTGCTTTTGCTACCAGTCATTTCCAGATACCACAAATCGATGAGCAGCTTATTATAAAGGTTAAAAACATACTAGAAGTGCCTAATAGTGAGGATCATTGGCAAGTTTTTAATAATGATAAACATATAGAGGATTTCCTGTAGTCAAAAAATGATTTTTCCACAGCATCACCAAGTTTCAACCATGAAAAAGAATTTTTAGACAAGGAACCAATTCCTGAAACAGAGTCCTCCTCTCCTACTGATATAAATAAGTTTGATAATCTTTTCAAGGAAAAATTATCTGATGACCCAAACCAAAAAGACCTCGAAGTTCTAGAATGTAAAGGTGATACCATACCGAAAGGCCTTGCTCCATTAGAACAACTCTTTGATTTCAACGATGTAGCTAAGGATCTGAAAGAAGAACCCATGGAAACTAATGTGGAAGAGCACAAAATAGGCAGCCCAGCTGAGCCTAAAATGATTAATTTATCTAGCACCCTTCCTGCCCACATCAAACAACAATACATAGCACTCTTCAAAGAGTTTATAGATGTTTTTGCATGAGACTATAATGATTTGAAATCATACGACACTAGCATAATTCAGCACAAGATTCCTCTTAAGGAAAATCATAAACCTTTCAGATAGAAATTAAGGAGGATAAACCATGTTTTATTGCCTGCAGTAGAAAAATAAATTAGGAAGATGTATGACGCAGGGATCATTGTTCCTCTCAGGTACTCAGACTGGGTCTCCAATCTAGTATCTGCTAGGAAGAAGACAAGGGAGATCAGGCTGTGTATTGACTTCAAAAACCTGAATAGAGCCTCTCTGAAAGATAAGTACCCCTTGCCAAAAATGGAAAACATTATTCAAAGGGTAGTTGGGTAAAAAAGAATATCATTGTTGGATGGGTTCTCAGGTTACAATCAGGTTCTAGTTCTCCCAAGTGATCAACATAAGATTGCTTTACTACACGTTGGGGGACATTCATGTATGTCAAAATGCCATTTGGTTTGATGAATGCAGGGGCCACCTTCTAGAGGGCCATGGACATAGCCTTCTCAGAAGACATAGGCTATTTTATAGTCATTTACCTTGATGACATTACTATTTTCTCCAAAACTGATGAAGAACATTTGAAACATTTAAGGAAGATTTTCGATAAATGCAGAAGGTTTGGCTTGTCTTTAAATCCCAAAAAGACACTCTTTGGCCTCCAAGAAGGAAATATTCTTGGTCACATAATCTCTGGAGAAGGGATCAAAATAGATCCTAAATTAATTTATGGCATACTGAATATCAGCCACTCTAGAAATCTCAAATAATTACAGTCTTTCATTGGAAGGATTATTTTTTTGAGGAGGTTCATCCCCAACCTTGCTGAGCTATTAAGAAACATCACTAACATGCTCAGGAAAGAAGTGGGTGTTAAATGGACAATGAAAGTTAAACAATCGTTTGAACTGGTAAAGCAAGCCCTTACTCAAGCGCCAATCCTTATCAGTCCTTATTTCACCAAATATTTCTGTATTTTTTCCTTTGCATCTGAACATACAATAGCTGCAGTATTGTTGCAAAAGAATAGCTTGGGGCAAGAACAACCTATATCTTTCTTCAGCAAAGCCTTAAGAGATGCCCCACTCAAATATAATATCATGGAGAAGAAATCCTTGGCACTGGTAAAATAATTAAAGGACTTTAGGGTCTACATTCTACATTCACATATCATTGCCTTTGTGCCACACACCATAGTTAAAGATATTCTAAGCAAGGACCTAGATGGTAAAAGGGGAAAATGGATTGCCACTATTCTAGAATATGAATTAGAAATCAGGCCTACTAAACCCATCAAGGGACAAGGATTAGCAAAACTCATGGCTAAGTATAATTTCAAAGCTCTAGATATAAATATGGTTGATGCCTTGGAAGAGATAGAAGAGTTCCTAGCACCATTTACTGAAGAAACATTCATTAAATCTCCATGGTATGCTGACATCATTTATGTGTTGCTTTGTTTAAATGCTCCTCCTTCCTTGTCAAAAACAAAAGCCATATTTGTCAAACAAAAGGCTTTAAATTATTGCATGATAGATGGAGTTTTATATTGGAAAAATTTTGTTGGGATACTACTAAAATTTTTACTTGAGGTTGATGCAGGAAAAATCATGCATGAAATGCATGAAGGAGAATGTGGAGGACACTTAAATTGGAAGACCACAACAAACAAGATCCTTAGATTTGGTTACTATTGGCCCACCCTTTTTCTAGACACCAAAAAACTAGTAATGTCTTGCCACAAGTGCCAAATCTTTTATGGTAGAAGAAAGCTCTCGCCCTTACCCTTGAAACCTATTAGTGTTGAAGCACCCTTTCAACAGTGGGGTTTGGATTTCATAGGGGAAATCCATCCACCCTCCTCAGCCCAGCACAAATGGATCCTCACAACCACTGATTATTTTACCAAATGGATAGAGGCCATACCCACTAGGAATGCTATTGACTCTATAATTATTAAATTCCTTGAGACCAACATAATGTCCAAATTTGGTTGTCCTAGAAAAATAATCACAGACAATGTTGTTGCCTTTAAATCCAAGAGGATGGTTGATTTCTGCCATAAATATAAGATCACATTGGGCCACTCTATAGCCTATTACCCCCAAGGAAATGGACTTGCTGAATCCTCCAACAAGAGCCTGATCAACATTATCAAGAAATTGTTGGAGCAGAATAAAAAAGCATGGCATGGAAAGCTTGTTCATGCCTTATGGGCTGACAGGTTAACCACCAAAAATTCAATCAAAATGTCCCCTTATCAGCTGGTCTATGGCATGGATGTTGTTTTCCCAACATCTTTAGGAGTTTCGGTCATGAAACTCCTTCAGGAAGTCCAATCTGAAGAAAATGATATGCAGAGAAGGATAAATCAGACCATCCATTTGCATCAGACCAGAGAGGAAGTTTACCAGAGAACTCAAATAGTCCAGGAAAACATCAAAGGGTTATTTGACAAGAGGACTAAAGAAAATGACTTCCAAGTTGGAAATGTAGTTCTAAAATGGGATTCAAGGAGGGAAGAGAAAGGAAAACATGGTAAGTTTGAAAATCTGTGGAAAGGGCCCTACATTATTCATTCCATAAGAGGGCATAATGCATTTTTCCTGCAAGAAATGAATGGTGAAGAAGTGTTGGGAGGTCTTGTCAATGGCAGGATGCTTAAACACTATTTCTGTCAAGAGTCTTAGTTTCAGAGTTTTTACCCATTGTACATACCATTTGCATAAAGAAAAAATAAAAAAATAAAAAATAAAAAATAAAAAATAGAAAAGAGGGTAGGAATAAAACAAGAAAGGTATAGCCCCATACCAAAGGGAAAGGAAATTATGAAAGTGTGCAAGCTAAAATGCCACTAATTTAAGGAGCAATACTGTCCAATCATACCGCCTAATCATGATTGGGTAGATTTCAATTTACTGCTGATAGGATAGTGAAGAAGATCTGCCAAATTGTTTAATCTTGGCTTATCAGTAGAATAGATTAGGATAGAAGAAAGAAAGGTTCAAACATGCTGAAATTTTGAACCTAGAATCATAGGAAAATATGGCTATAATTCTCTCAAAACTTGAGCTAAAGAAAAAAAGAGAACTGGTTCTAACATTCTCAAAACTTGAACAAGCAAAGAAGAAGAAAACAACTCTAACAGGATCAAAACCAAAGCTGAAATGAAGAAAGAAAGGTGACTCTAAAAAGCTCAAAATTTGAGTCACAACAAGAAGGAAGAATGTTTTTAAATTTCAGATCTTTAGCCTTCAAAATTTTATTTTTTGAATCTCTGCAAGTTTCAGTTCACGTACATCTTGTTTTTATGCCATGAACCCATAGCAAATCAGACAGTCTAATCCTGGTTTGGCTGTGTTTTTCAATTTCTATTTTAGAATATAGAGAATGGAAATCTATCAGATTGTCTAATCCTGACAGATAATAGTTAGGTAGAGAAACGTATGAGTTCAACTGCTTAATCTGAACTCATGGAGAAATAAGGGCAGCATTAGATAGGTGTTATTTTTCTGTTTGCAAAATAAAATGTTGGAAAAAGATTTTGCTAGTCCAAGTGCACTCGAAGAAGAAAACAATTCTAGGACAAATAGTTTGGGGTAGGTAGAAGTGTTGACCAAATGGATTTCTTCCTACAGGACAGTGAAAATTTGTCAAATGAAGAATTCTTCCAAATGGAATGGCACTGGTCTGTTAAATCCAGAGATTACTGAGGTTCTGGACACCTAAAGGGCAAGTTGTCCTCCCCAAGTAGAGCCACTATTAGCCACCTATAAATTATGATATACCTAGTGGTGGCTAAATTTGTTCTCAAGCCTTCAAGAGATATATTTCCTTTGAAAATCCATCATCTTTGAAGTCTTATGATGATTATTTATCCTTTTAATTAATCTTCACTGTTGTTTCACTATAAGCCCTAAAAAACCTGCTCATTACCAAGAGAAAATTTCTCATAATGCTCCACTTTCCACCATTTACCTCTTCATTTCACTCCCACAAAATCTCCATTTTTTCATCCTTGTTTCCTTCAAGAATCCCACAAAACCCCTCCATTTCACCTCTAAATCACCTTAACGCTCTTTTAAACCTTATGTCATCCTTTTATCTGGTTTAAAAATCCTTTTTCTAGCCTACCAAAACCCTCGTTTTGGCTTTAAAATCCCTGTTTTAAGCCTAAAAATGATCTTTTGCACTATAAGGCATTTAAGCCCCCGAGGGCTTATATACTTTAGCCTTTTCCCTCATATGACCTGAGCCTCGCAATCAGGCGCTAAAACACATAACCCTCCATGCCAAAACCCCTATTTCCCTTCTATTTCTCCATTCCTGATGTTATGATTCTAAGCAGATCTGGATCGTTGATCTCTACAGATCAACGACCATCGGCCCCTCATCCTTCTGCCCATTCACCTACCTTATTTCTTTCCCCTTTCAATGTATCCGCTCCTTCTTTTAATCTCGACCGTCCGTCAAAGGGATCTAACAGCTCGCACATAACCGGACACAACCCCGCCGTCCGTTACATGACAAAAGAACATGTCACTTACCTGGCCCACCAGTTCCTCCGCCCACACACATTGTCGCTTATCACATTCAACCAGCACCGTCTGATCAACACCGCACGATCCGACGGCTAAGGCTCCATTTTGAAAAAAATTTATGCCCGAGAATTAACGTTCCAAAATTTTGTGAAATGGGAGGTTTCAAGAATCCACGTGTCACCCGGTGTACAGAATCGCATTCCATTCACTCAAAACCACCTCCCCCCATTTAGTTTTGCGGAAACCATTCCCGGTTTTCTGCCATACCACCGCTCTACACAATGTTGCCTTCGCTTTAAATCCCAGCCATTGATATCTGAGATTGAATGGCTCATATTATATCGCAACCCCATTCGTTTTCCATTCATCTATTCTCCCAAATGCTCCATCGAATAGATCTCCACCGTAGATCGTCCTGATCTAACGGTCCACTTTCATCATCACACTCAGACCTCCATCGAACCTGGTCAGCTGCTCTGCCAGAGTTTCTTCCGTTTTTTCGCAGCATGCACCACCTGCTAACTGCTCCTCCGCCACCCTAGAGCTTCTGCAAGCAGTCTAAACCAAGCCCGCAGGATTTCATAACAATTTTTTTGTGTGTTTTCAGGTTTAAAAGAGTAACTCTGTTAGTATTTTTTCCTACAGTCACGGAGGTGACACAGAGGCTCAGATAGCAATCTCAAGGCCAAGAATCAGCGTCAAAGGAACCAGAGCAAAGGGCGAGGTCGTGTCAATCAATGAATCAGATCCACGAACCCTCAGTGACCCTCCAGCTCAGCGAAACCCTCCACCTGTACACAAAACACTAAGAAAGGTGAGGATAACATATCCAATGGCAGAAGACATGGCATAGAAGATTAATAAAACCTCTGAAGGAATCAATATAGAAGCAGTTCTAGCAATCAGAAAATTGAAAGCTTAAACAAAGCTAAACAGTCTGAAGTACAAAGAGAGACAGTAGTTATTAGTGCAGAATGGTGACTGACACATACATAGCCCATCTACATGCTCATGAGCTTGCCAGGCAATTATTACACCAAAGAAACTGCTACAAACTGTCAGAAGCAGTTATTTAGAAGTATGGGAGTCCTCGTAGCCCATTATTTCACTTAACTTGCACCAAGAAGATAAAAGTACCACTCCAAATGGTTTTTCCTCTCAAGGACACACTGTGGGTGACTTCTGTCATATTAAAATGGTCTTAACAAGCTACAAAGTTATTGATCTTGTCTAGAATTTAATCTTATGTTTATGACACAGGATGGAGCATTCGAATGCCCTCTCCTATCTCTGATGATTATTAAAACCTTATTTACCTAATTTTCCTCATTTTTCCTATAAAGACGCTTTGAAGTCTCATTGTAAAATGTTGGCATTTGGTGATTTCAAAGGTAATACATAGCTTGTTACTTTTAAGAAGCATTGGTGTTCTGAAGGAGTGTGGAAGTCTCTGTTTTTATGTTCATGAAGGAGGCTGGACCATTGGATCCCTAAGCTTAGTTTTGGTGAAGTAACCTCTTATTGTTAAAGTTGTTTCCCATTTATCACTTTGTTCCATTATGCTTTGACTAGTAGGATAAAAAATTTAGGCAGAGAAATGTATCTTAGAAGCACCTCTGACCTGTTTATCCTTCATTGTTTATATGTTTTCTGCTACTGAACATGACAGGGTAGTCTAATGGCTCTCTTGAATAATCAGTTTGTTTTATTTTAGGAATGGCTAATTTAGTTGTGCTATAGACTGTTTAGGTGTTCCCTCCTTCTTTGCCACTAGATATTGTATCTGAAATCTCCCTTTAATTATTAATGCTTGCAGTTTGATAGTGAGGGCTGTTTTAATCATACTTTCTATTTATTACTGTAATTATTGTGTTGAAGGTCCCTATAATTGCAGTCCTAGATGTCTAAGGTGTTCCCTCTTCTTTGAATGCAATTGTATGTATTTGTGGATTTAGCCTTGAATAGTGAACTCATAGGAGGAAATAGGGTGTTCCCCGAATCCTATAATTAATTAAAAAGGTTTTAGTTTGCATTTCTCTTTTCTTTGAGTGTTTATATTGATTAAGTCTACAACAATGAGCTTACTGTAGGAAATAGGGTGTTCCCCGAATATTTTAAGCCATTGTGAAAGGGTTTAGTTTGCTTTTCACTCTTAGTCCTTAATGTTCATCCCATTTCACCTATATTATTCAACAGATCCTTGACCAAGTTATATTTGCCCTTTTGTTTCCCTTCCTTCTCAATCAGAACTATTTGGACTTTCACAAGACTCCATTGCCCAATGGCTTGTAGATTCCCATGCTTGATCTATACTGCATGAAACATATTTGTGCAACCAAAAAAAACAAACAACCCTGCACTTCATAAGTAGCCTAAGATCAACTACTTAAACTTTCAAGACACATCCTTATAAACATATTGAGAGATCCCTCTCTGAGACTAGGAGGGCTAGATCCTAGAGCTCTAAAGCTTGGTTTGCATATTGCCTTGTCATTTGGCATGCCAATCTGCCAAATCACAGGACCCCAACAACCTAGACATTGAAGTAGCCCTCCCCATTCAGGGGGTGGCTCCAATTTTCAACCACTAATTGGTGGTATTCCGCCTCCTTAAGCTAGCCAGCATTAAAATTGAAACGTGCAGGATGCTTATTGAAATGACCCACCATCTCCAAGAGTATAGGGGAGTGGTCAGAAATCCCCCTAGTACCAACCCATTACTGAAAGCCAATAGAAATGTTTGAAAAATAATCACTTAATACGAAATGGTCCAATATTTTTGTGATGCAGACCTCCCCAACTCGATTGTTCCTCTAAGTGGGAATTAATTTAGTCAGAGAGGGGTTGAAGAGGGAAACTTCCTGCATCATATTTAGAAAATAGTCGGAAAGTGGGTCAACCCGGGCACACGAGCCCCAAGCTTCTGATCGACCCAGGGAGAAATTTAAGTCACCCTCCACAATCATATTTTGGCCATTCATAAACGATTCACCCCTCAATTTATTCCAGAAAGAAACCCTCTCTACACAAGGGCCATATATGTTAAGCACTGAAAAAACAGAGCCCAATTCCATTGAGAAATCCTCCAGCTAAATCTTGTGACATGCGATCTCTGAGCATGGTCCCACCACCGTTTGTGCCACGTCACCTTCCTCACCATCGCACTTCGCACCGTTCACCTTTCGCTATGCACACATAAATCTTGCAATTTGTGATTTGCGGGCAGTCCCACCTCCGCCCATCGCACTTCACACATCACAATTCTTACTGTTTACCCTTCACTGCTCATGTGAAAAACCATCGATTTGCAATATGTGATATGATTTTGGGTCCCACCACCTTTCCACGTCATCAATAGCCCTCCCATGGCCTTTGTTTCACTCTTTTCAGTGTTAAGGAGTCCCGCTAATTGCACTTCTTCTTCCGCCATCCTTCCTTCAGCTCCGCTCCACATAAATGCATCCAATGACTCATAGTCTATTTCACATCCCCTCCGCCTTCCAAAGGTTAATGCCAGGTGGGGGTCCGAAATGTCCAGTTTCTAATACCGCCTCCGGTGCTACATGGAAAATTGTAGTGATTTCGCACCCCCCCCGCCCTCCCCCCCCCCCATCGAATACCACAAACCATCCAGCACCCCCTCCGAAATCTGGTTTCCGGTATGCAATTCCAACACAACATGGGCTTTTGGGTGGAGCATAAAGTTATGGTTTATTCATTTTGCTCAGGAAACCTCCGCGAAAGGGCCAAGCGCGCACAACACAACTGGCCGTTTCATAGTAGGAAGTGGAAAGCACGAGAGTTAGAGAGTGGGGGATTTCAAACAACAGATGGAATCATATGATGAAGGACAGACTGCTCACCTGTCCTCAACCACTTCTCACCACTCCTTTGGAATATTATCGAATTTGGCCTCTCTGGTCAACTGGTTTGTTTCTTTTTACTGTTAGATAGTAATGTTTTGCTGGTAAAATCTAGATTTTACCCAATTTGGTTTTGATTTTCTGTTTCAGGAGTGATTTCTTGATGCACACTCTGCTAGTTTCTTAGGATATTTTTTTTTTCACCTGTGTGGGTTGATCATGAAAGAATATTAGATTATAAACCCTCAAGGAAAACTCTATTTTTAGTGAGTTCTAAGATGAAAGAATGGTTATGGAATTTTGAAGAATTTTTCTGTAAGTTTGTATGATTGTGCTCCCTGTGCTCTCAGACACATATTTGGGAGAGTTTTTTGAACCTAATATGACACAAAGCTATTATTTGGATTCCAAATGGATCAATGAGTAGTATGGATCTATTTCCTTCTGTTATCAATAATATCCTTTTTATGTGTGATCATCTTTCATGATATGCTGCTTTGATGGTTCGTGTAATGCAGCTGCCGGTGATCTGCAATTTTATTCATGAATTCGTGTTTTTATAATGCTCAAGTGTTAACGCTCATGTATTAAGCTTGCTGCACTTCCTTTATTCGCGCTCCACGAACCCTTGTTGTTGTCCATATCTCATTCATATCCATTTCCTCTGAGTTCACGGGGGACAGATTCTTAATCTTCTTAAGCCTGTCTCTTGTGAGGTCCTTCTCAGTTCTCTCTCAACACCTCTGCATATTTTAAAGCTTCTGCTCATTGTTTTATACTTGGCCATTTGAAAGCCATCAAGCCTCATAGCCTCCTGAGCCCTCTCACAGTATAGGGAATTCACATGAATCAACTCCAGGGTCTTCTCCATCCTTGAACCACCAAAATCATTATTCTCTTGACTCATATTCTGTCAGAGGCATTTACACACTTTTCCACATTTAACCTCTGATTTAAAGATGTCCTAGGCACTAGTATTTTGCAACTCAAGGTTGTCTCT
This sequence comes from Pinus albicaulis, assembly GCA_034641835.2. Taxonomy (NCBI): domain Eukaryota; kingdom Viridiplantae; phylum Streptophyta; class Pinopsida; order Pinales; family Pinaceae; genus Pinus; species Pinus albicaulis. The sequence continues at coordinate 299,312 of JAXQQM020059472.1, forward strand.
AGGAACTACAACAGAGCAATTAATGGTTAATAGCTTAGTCTAAAAAATCCACAAAACAACTCATAAATTTGAGCTAGATTATGAAAAATTTCGACAGAATTTTTTGAAAATATGGGTTACAGCTGTCAAACATCAGAATTTTGGGTGCCCAAGAGTATTTGATGGTGTTGAATTCATTTCCACCATAAAAAAAAAAAAGATTCAAACACTCCACTCCAACTACTTGATTTTTTTATTTTTATTTTTAATTCCGAAAAAATTCTATCGTTGGAACTATTTTGTTGCTCTAGTAAACAATTTAATCTAAAACATTACTCATAAAAATATTCCTTTAACCTTTAAAACTTTGCATAATTGAAAATGAAAGCAAACTTTAAAATACAATGAATAGTATTAAACTAGAAATACCATAACATATTTCATTATAAAAATAGAAGTCTACAATAACACGTCAATTTTTCCCTCCTATGAAATTTTAGAGAATAAACTATTATTTAATTATATAAAAAAGTATGAGTACGAGAAATCTTTTTTTAAATTTTATACCAAAAATATACATATTTTATTTGGGAGATAATTCAACTACAAAACTTATTACAACAAAGTTTATTGTTAAATAGAAAAAATAATAAATTTACCAACCAGTTCAAATAAATATATAAATATATATATATATATATATATATATATATATATATACTCCTGAAAACATCATTAAGACTTAGACCATGCGTTTGCCTTGTACTCATGTATGGTTGTTCACCATTGCTGCATCCTCCTAATATAAAAAGTGTGATTAATGGAATTTGAAAGAACCCTCATTCCAAAGGAAATTCCATAAACCGGCTAAAATATCGACCCCAAAATAGCTCCATTGTGATCCAAGTCTGTAGTTTTTATTAAATAACTTTTCCAATGGGATTTTTTACAGAACCTCGGCTTTCTCTTCAACACCATGGAAGTTATATGGGAAATTTTCACGCAGAATTTAGCTGTATTTTGTTTTCCCAGCTTAATCTTCTTGATGAAGCGCAGATAAAATTAAGCCAGCCTTGCCCAAATTGCATGGACTTGGTAGATACGATAACACTGGTTTGGTAATACTGACACAGTTGAGCAAAATTCAGAAGTTGAGCTAATGTTGGTCGACAAGTATTGACTCTTTTCAGGCAAATGACCTTTCATGGCGGCCACAGAATAAGGCCATGGTAAAATACCATCTCATGGCAAATTGGCAAATTTATATGTGTGAGAGAATTGGGGTTATATCGACTAGTTAGATAGAAAATCTCGATTCAATTCTCTGTGATTACAAGATGATAAATATTTATGTAATTACTAATGGTTTAATCTTGTCCATATATACACTAAATGCAAAGTAACAATTTAGATGCATTGTATGATCATCTAACAAAGAAATGCAAAGTAACAGTTTGGATGTATTGTATAATAATCTAACAATTGTTATTTTTTCAACCTATATAAATGATTGATAAACATCTATAGGTATTAATTTATAATAGAAGTTTTAAAATTTTATAATGCATTTCATATCACTAAAATTTAAAAAATTATAAAAATTAATTAAATTTTATATATCTAAAAAAACATGTAACAAGATTATTAATCATACATATTCATTCTTACTTTACAATGGTAATTCTTAACATTTAAATATGCTTTCTTATAATACCATGAACCATTACCATGATTTATCAATATAACATCTTAAAAAACCCATAATTTAATTATTTTAATTTAATTTTATAATATATTCAATATCACATAAATGGTAGTTAGTAGCCGGACAGGGGATGGTTCAAAAAACCATGTCCACGGGGAATATGAGTTCCAAGCGGATGGGCCTTCAGACTCCACCTCTACCATTTGCAAGAAGCAGTCTTGTTTCTCGGACCCGCTAGATCAAAACACAGAAGCACCTACTTTTCAGATCCAAATCACTCTCCTCTCCGGCAAATCGTTGCTGCTTTGGGTGTGTGCTACTGATCTAGTGCAGGATCTTACGCGCAATCTGGAATTCTGGTTGGGGATCCCCTCCTCTTACCAGATATTGCTATATAAAGGTAAACAGCTAGAGGACCCTTTTCCCCTCTCCTTTTATTGTATTCAAAGAGATGCTTCTATTGTATTTTCCCTTCGTTTAAGAGGAGGGGCATTCGGGCAGACCTCTTTTGTGCCTCCATTCTCATACAAAGATGCAGTCCATAAAGATGCAGTCTGCCCACAGTCTTCTTCAAAGGCTGCTCAGCCCTATATGGCTCCCAAACCATTTTTGGTGGATAAACTGGAGGAAGTTCTTTCTATTGAACTCTCTCATCCTACGCTTGCCGATCATTACCAGACATTTGCAGAAACAACAATCATATGCATATTTAATGGCCTATGGCCTCGTATAGCAGATTTATACCAATGGATTCACTCCAACTAGACTACTAAATGCAGGATCTTCTTATTCTCCAAAGGCTTCTTCATTGTGGCTTTTTCTCTAAATGAAGATTATTAGAAAGCCTTAACAGGAGGCCCTTGGTTCTGGGGCTCGGCTGGGCTTTTCCTCACCTCTTGGTTTCCAGACTTCGACCCCTCTACAACAGTCATCACCAAAATACCCATCTGGGTTAGACTTCCTAACCTTCCAGCACATCTTTGGCATTTCTCGATATTCTTAAGCATTAGAGACACCTTAGGCCGCTATCTCGCCACAGATACCTCAAGAAGGGAGAATGGACTCTACACCTATGGTAGATTATGCGCGGAAATAGACATCAACAAAGGATTGCTAGATCAAATCAAACTCAAAATTGGGGACTTCCACTGGACACAAACCTTGGACTACGAGAATACGACCTTCCATTGCTGCCATTGTCATCAAACAGGGCATCTCCAAAATACTTGCAATGAATTCCCTGCCAAAAAGAAGAATCCCAATGGCAAATCCAAATCTAAGACCTGGAATTCCTGTGTTCCTCCTCCCCCATTGGAAGACACGTACTCCTCCAGCTCGGATGAGGAGGAAATTGGTGCTGATGGGGAGAATGTTGGGACTCTGATGGACGCACCGACAGCCAATCCTGCGGATCGCTCTGCCCCTCCAATACCTCAAAAATGCTCCCATGTGTCTTCATCCTCCGACTTGGATAAGGATGTTCCGCCCTTAGTGCAGAATAGTCTACAACTAGTCACGACCCAACCAAGTTCTAATGATTAGGCCCAAGTAAGCAAGAAAAAAGGGAAAAAATGTCATTTGGAAGTATCCACCCATACTGGGTAGATACCTCTGTCCAGCTCTCGTTCTTTCTGCTTCCTTGTTATCTTGTTGCTCTTTCCTTTTCGGTTATTTTGGAGCGGGGTTGATTGCCTTTCACCTTCAGCTCCCCTGCTTCTCTGCTTCGCTTGCATGCAAGCTCTGATTGTACAATATGTTTTCTCTTAATAGATTTAGCCTTATTCAGAAAAAAAAAAAAACAAAAAAAATATCAGATAAATAGAAACCATAACTCATTTCACAATCAAAATCAAAATATATTATACTTAGTTTATTTTAATTTAATTATAACATTTTTAATTAATTGAAAAATAAAAATAACATATCTATCTTTGAAATAAGTCTCAACCTTCTATTTTAATTACTACTAAAAATATCAAATGAAAATTTAACTATATCATCCATCTATTAATTATTTATAATTAAAATAAAAATATAAAATCTCTATTTCTAAACTAACATATCACATATATATAGAATTACTTTGATAAATAAGAAATTTTTTTCTATAATTGATACATACATAGAACACTACAATGATCATCTTTTTGTTGTATTTTAGGCCATATATCAAAATAATCAGTCCTGATTATTAAAAAAAGGATTTTATATTTAATAACAAGGGTATTAATTCATTTGAAGAATTAAAGAATTTAATGAGATTGAAATAAAAACATTGCATTGCAATGAAACTTAGTGAAGTACCATGGAGAAAAACAAAACACAATCTTGTCTGCACCCAATTTAACACAAAACCTCAAACACAGCCATGAAACAGAAATTTCCAGAAACCATTACTGGAGCAAATAAAAATTTGCAGGCACTAGATTTTAAATAATATTCTTTGAATTAAAGTTTTTATCAAAATTTGGGTCGAGATAGTCCAAATCAAGTAAAAGTAAAAGAAAAGGGCAAAAACCTAATTTGGCCATTTCAAGAAGCAAGGTTGCATCAAATTGGATTTAAATGTCTAACTCAGTTGATACAAGTGGTTAAACACAAGTTTCAAATGTTCTTTTTTCTTCTTCTTCTCTTTTTAAAGAAAAAAAGTGTGTATAACAAATGTTTCAATTATAATTCTAATATTTTTTTACTTTTTTTAAATAAACTTTTTCATTTAAACAAAATATCTCATCTATATAAATTTGAATGTTAACCCAATATCTCAAAATTGTTAAGATTTTTAAGATAGGGGAAATTCTTTCCTCAACACACAGAGTTGCGGAGAGGTATTGCAACAAACCAAACTTTATATTATAACTTTAAAACATGAAATACATTCATAGATTTACATTCACCTGGAGTAACATTCACCAGGGGTTGTGGAGTAACACACAGTAAAACCTGTAAGTGTTGTTTCCAGGTGCACACAAGGGTCGTGGAGTAACACATAGTAAAACTTGTAAGTAAAAAATTAATACAACGCATAAGAGAATTAATACACATCATGGACACATCATGGAAGAATATACAAAAATTATTTTTTGTGTTGTGGAGTTGATAGTGAAATTGCGAAATTGTTGTCACAGAAAATAGTTGTTGTTCCCTCTTTCTCATGACATAAATCCCTCAACATTCTTCTCATCCAAACTGCTTGACACGTTGTTGTTGTTACGTCAACATATTCAGCTTCTACTATTGAGAATGATAGTATAGGTAGCTTCTTCGAGGCCCAAGAAATGGCTCCCGAACCCAAATGAAAAACATATCTTGACATGCTCTTTATGTCATCAACACTTCCTGCCTAGTGACTATTATTGTAACCAACTAGCCTAAAATTATTTGTTTCAATGTACAAAATTCCATACTCCTTTGTCCCATTGACATACTTTAAAATCCTTTTGGATGCTTGCCAATATTTCTCCTTGGGTGTCTCCATGAACCTTGACACCAAACTCACTGTATACATTATATCAGGCCTAGTTGTGATCAAATACATTAGGCTTCCCACCACATTTTTGTATAGTGTCAGATTGAAACTGCTACTACAATCTTGCTTTCTCAACTTCAACGCCATGATAATTGGAGTTAGTGTTGGCTTGTTTTTATGCATATTGAACCTCTCTAAAATATCTGCAACATACCTTGCTTGATAAATGAAAATTCCATTTTATGTTTGCTTCACTTCTATGCCTAAAAAATATCTTAACAACCCCAAGTCAATCATGTCAAACTCACTTTTCATGACCACTTTTAAATCAACGATGAGGAAATCATCACCCCCTGTAAAAATAAAATCATCTACATACAAAACAACAATAAGAAGTTTACTGTCACTTTCTTTGATGTAGAGAGTATGTTCACCATCAAATTTGTCAAACCCATTGTCCATCAAGTAAGCATTTATCGTGCTATACCATGCACATAGTGCTTGCTTCAATCCATAAAGATATTTCCGCAACATATACACCTTGTCTTCTTGGCCTTCTATCTCATAACCAGGAGGTTGCACAACATATACCTCCTCTTTCAGCACTCCATTTAAGAACACTGATTTTATGTCCATTTGACACACTTTCCATTTACGTTGCACAAAAATTGACAACACTGAATGCACTATCTCCATCCTCGCGACTGGAGAAAATGTCTCCGCGTAATATCTTCCATGTTGTTGCTTGTATCCCTTGACAACTAGCCTTGCGTTATGTCTTTAAATGCTTCCTTCAATGTTTCTCTTGGTCTTATAGACCCACTTCACTCCAATGAATTATTTTCCTTGTGGAAGCTTCACTAACTCCCATGTGTAATTCTTTTCTATCATTCCTATTTCTTCATCCATTGTCGCAACCCATTTTTCCTTTTTGACTGCATCCTCAAAGTGGATTGGGTCATCTACATGACAAAACAACACGAACAAGTAATTCATACCAACACTACTATCAACTTCATTTTTCTCATAAATTTCACTTAAATTTTTGAATTTTTGTCCTCTTTTGCTTGCGGAAGATGGGCTTGTCCTGTAACTTGGTGTCGTTCTTGAAATAGATGGGGTTTCAGATCTTTGTTTTTTTCTTGGAGAATCACTTCCTTGACTACATGACACTATCCTATTATTTTTTGACGATCACTTGTTAACTGCTTTGTTGATCTTGTGTAGGTGTAGTAGGGGTCATCGTTGAGGAATTAATTGGTGCGATCAATTCGTCTTTGTCTTGGTGGATGGATTGTAGAGATTGTAGGCCTTGGATTCACCATTGTATCAAAAAAATATACATTTCTCCCCCTTGCTATCCAACTTCTTCCTTAACTCATCCAGGACATATGCATACGCCACACACTCAAACACTCTCATGTGAGTGACATTATGATTTCTTCCACTCCATGCCTCTTCAGGAACTATGTTCTTAACGCTTTTGGTTGGACAACGATTAATGATATATAATGCACAAGTGACAACTTCAACCCAATAATAATTTCGAAAATAATTTTCCTTAAACATACTCCTTTCCATTTCCATAATGGTCATGTTCTTCCTTTCAGTGACACCATTTTGTTGAGGTGTATACCCTTTTGTAAATTTCTTGTGAATTCCATGCTCCCTTCAAAAATGTAGGAAGCCACTTATGATGTATTTTCCACCTATATTAGTCCTCAAAACTTTGATGTAGTGTCCACTTTGCTTCTCAACAAGATATTTGTATTGGTGAAAGAGCTCAAACACTTGAATTTTCTGTTTTAGAAGTATACCCATGTATTCCTTGTGTAATCATCTATGAAAGTCAAAATATAATGGTTGCCCCCAATTGATGGTGTTAACATTGGTCCACATAAATATGAATGGACAATCACTAAGGGTGCCTTTGCCCTTATAGAATTTCCTGTTGGAAATGATTCTCTATGTTGCTTACCCAAGGTGCTTTCTTCAAATTAGTTGTCATGTTTTTCTATGAGTGGAAATACTTTCACCATGCCTTTCCTATGCAACAAATTCAAACCTAAAAAATTTAGATGACCACATCTCAAATTCCATAACCAATTTTCATCTTTGACCTCTGCTTGAAAGTGTACTTGTGTGACAGTTGCTAAATTTCTTTCATCTTCTTATGAATTCCTTGATGGTTGTGCTTGAGCACTTTCTTCATTTAAATCTAATTTTAACTTGAGAGGAAACATTCTATTGTTTGTCATCTGAAATTTTGCAATCAACTATCTTCTTGGAGACCTATCCAAAATTGTGCACACACCATTTTTGAAAAAGACAGAGTAGTGCTTTTTCATGAGCTGTCCAATGCTAATGAGGTTATGTTTCAAACTAGGAACAAAATAAACATCAGAAATGTATTTCTTCTCTCCCTTCTTTGTTATAATGTCTATTATACATTTTCCCATGACAGAGACTTTGCTATGAGTTGCTAATGTCACTTTAGATTTCACAATTTCATCTAAATTGGAAAACATTTCTACGTTCCCAGTCATGTGGTTGCTACACCTTGAATCTAGAAATCATACATCTCCTTGTTTTTCTTGTGCTGCATTACAAGCTAAAAACATTTTATCATGGTTTTGATTTTCCTTTATGAAATTTTCAATTGGTTTGCTAATTAAGTCATATTGCTTCTTTCTACATTCATTTGCAAAATGACCATACTTCTTATAGTAATGACATTGAACTTGGGATTTATCATACCTATGACCATGTGCTTGATTCTGGCTTGGGCCTTGGCTTGGATTTTGATTGCCACCCCTTGCACTTGAACTTGACAGGCTTCTTCTTCCACCTCTGTGTGGGTTTCTGCCTCTTCCTCTATAGGTTGATCTTCCTCCACCTCTACCTTGACAAAATGAAACTTGTGTCTTGAAGGCATGGCTCTGACGTAGAGGAGTGTGTTTCTCTCGGTCCATATACATGAGAAATCGCTGATCCATGCACTAGTACAAAATGGCTAATTAGTTACTAAAAAAACGACTAAAATTTGCATATAAACGACTATTTTTCGGTCGGTGACCAATAGCGACTAATTTACGAAGTATCTTATAACGCGACCAAATTTTGGTCGTTTTTAACTTAGTCATTAATTGGTTATCTCAATTTTTTGTCTAGTTGTATATTTGGTCGTTAATTTGGTTAGTAATTTAGTCAACGATTTAGTCATTGATTTTATCATTAATTTAGTCGCGTTGGTTTGTTCATTAATTTGGCCATTGATTTGGTCATTCATTTAATCCTTGATTTGGTCATTAATTCTCACAATTAATAACCAAATATACAAAAAAATATATTACTATACGATCACTTTGACAAAACCAATTAATGACCAAAGAAATATGACCAAAATTTTGGTAGTGTTATAAAATGCGTAAATTAACTACTAATAGTCATATATATGCAAATTTTAGTCATCGTTTGAAATCAATTAATGGTGAAAAATATGACTAAATTTTAGTCGTGTTATAAGATACGTAAATTAGCTACTAATAGTCGTATATATATGCAAAATTTAGTCGTCATTTGTGGTCTAATTTATCATTTGTAGTAGTCATTTATTCATTATATAAGCATTAATTTATTAGTTATATTTATTTCATTTAATTTCACTAATAATCATTATAAATAGTAATTTAATTGTATATTCATTTTTATTTGTATTCTTCATTAATCAATATAAACTACTATTTTAATAGTTTTAGATTGATTTAATAATGCTCAATATTAATCAACATAAATTAACTAGTATGAATTTGCAACTAAATTTAAAAAATCTCATACAAATTATATGTTCATCTAATATAAAAACTTGAAGTTACATATATTAATTCTGATACCAAGTAATATCGAGTCTAACTATAAATAATTCCAACCACATAAATTATATTATATAAAATGTCAAGTAATTACAATATCTGAGTTTCCAACTTAATATTGGTTGGAGTACAATTAAGATAAAATATTGTTGATCATTTCAAAGAATTATCATTATCTTGCCAGTGCCAAGTGAATTCACCAATAGAAAACTTTACCATCAATGTCTGTGTGTATCTTATGCGAGATATTGGCTCTACGAGTACCACTAGACCAATACACTTCTCTCTCTTTGTCACTCTAGTGTTATTGTTCCCCTCTTTCTTCCAATCATTGCTTCCTTGCCATCAATACCAAGTGCATTTTACGCAAAAAAGAAAACAAAAAAAGTTACAATGCGAAGTATAAGACATGAAAGGGTGTCTCTTGGAATATAAGCCCAAGTAGTATAAAGTATTTATACAATATATACCTCAACATCATCAATATTGTTAATGTCATTTTTCCCCATAAACAAGAAACTCAAACAAGTTTTCTTTAGTTGGGAAATAGTGGCCTTTATGACGAATGACACAGCCTCATTAAAAGAAATTAAAAACGTCACAAATAAACACAACAAAGCTAGCAATTTCTAATAAGAATGTCTCATGCTCCACTTTTGTAGTTGTATCATTTCCTCTAGTTATCTCTAATTAGTGACACTTCACTTCGATAAAACTAGTTAGTAGAAATCTAATGGAATTAAATAAAGTATTGTTGACGCAAAATTACTATGAGAAACTAAAAAATAATAAGAGAAGACTTTGTAAATTTTGATACTAGCAGGAAATATAGCTTCAATATAGTAATCTTCAATTATCAACGTACTATTCAAGGGCGAATCAATTTCCCATAAACCAACAAATTATGTATTCCCCTTGTTTTCACAGCAATTAATTAGAAAATAAAGTTAACACATGCGATTTCCATTTAAAATCTCTAAAATGATTCTATAAATATTCAAAAGAAAACTTGATGTTACTCATTCATTTTTCTCTAATGCAAACAAAATTGAATATGCTAACTTTTTTTTGGTGAAGTTCATAATTCATCGTGTCCAAAATCATTGTTTATTTTCGTGATTGTTTTTTTTTTTAATGATTAGGGAAGCGGCCTATATTTGATCAAAAGACATATTTTTCAAAATATATTCCATTTTCTAATTCAAAGCTATATTTCCTTACAGGTTTATGATATTCCGACAAACCGGAATCGTTTCCTTTAACGATCATTGTTTGTATTATACTACCCAAACAAACAACTACGTAATGAAGTTATTAGTGGTGGAAGACTAAAAAATCACAAATACGGGCAAAAATAACACCACTATATCTGAACAGCACCAAGTCTTTATCCTCTTGGTTGGAAATATTACTTCATGAAAACAACATATTTAATGAAAGAGAACTTTTCTAAAACTAACTAACGCCATGTATCCAACAACATTGACATTCCTAAATGTGTGGAAGTATCGAGAACAAGTGTAGTGCACTTCTGTGGGTTAAAGTTTGGCAATGGAATATGTTGTCCCTTAGTCTAAACGAGTTTTAACTTGCCTTTGATAACTTAGAGAGAATGGGAATCCAATATAGAACAATGACGAAAGATTTATTCATTCACACTTACCTAGATCCTAAACAAGCATTGAACGACTATACAAATCCAAGAATGTCTCACATTTCACCCGGAAACAAATTTTTTTTGATTTTGATTGTAACCCTTGAGGCTTTCTCAAATTTGTAAACAAGTAACATCATAAATATTTTCGCTTATTTTCAAACCTTCTTCGCTGTGGAGCTTGAGAAAATATGTGCATACACATATCACAATATAACATGTTGTCGAGTACATTACAGAAACAATCATTCAGAATTTTTATATTCTGTCAAGATTGAGGCATGTGTTAAATGTTGATATTTGCATTTACACTGATGGTGTCATTAATAATTTGAAGGTTCTTGGCTTGCTAGTATGATCTAATTATTGCTTTGTGCAAGATGTTTTTTCATCATATTTTTTAAAATTTTAATGTTTATGAATAGTATATAGATACAATGGATGCTTCGAATAATAAAAGAGGCAATTATTTTTCCATCAATAGAATTCAAGTATTTGCATATGGTATAAATTCAGTAGTTTTATTGGTGGTACTTAGGGTCAACCTAAACGTTTATTTCGCATGCATCAAAATAAGTACAAAGTGATAATAGGAAGGACTCATGCGAACTTTTCTAATCGTACATGTTGAATCTGCAAGTGTTAATTTTGTTGCGCTCAATTTCTTATTGGGGTACCTATCAACTAACAAAGTTTGTACAAATTTTTGAAATGATACTAAATAAGATGGACCTAAGGGACTAAAGAACGAAAGCACAAGAAAATACTTGACTAAGATCTATGGGTGATATATATATATATATATATATATATATATATATATATATAAAGTCATGGGCCTAGTTCTTACAATGACCTTTCCTAGAGTCTTACACCATAACTACTTTCCCATGTTAAACCATCGTTTTGCGTCATTAGCAAGCCTTCTTTAGACAATCTATTAGCCTCTGACTTAAATTATCTAGAAATATGATGGAATGATATCTTCAAGGACTGTGACTTGATTGTCTTCAACTACTCTAGAATGGGTTGCAAAAAAAATTATTCCATCCTAAACCTCCATTCAACCAATTGATAACCAAGGAATCCCCAAAGACCTAGAATTCAGTCACCTCTCCTCTATTGCTACTGTTAACAAAAAATTTAGTGTCTTTATTTCATCAGAAATGTTAGAGTTTGTACCAATAAATGCTTTAATTTTTGAAGATATGAGTATAATAGAATCACTATGGTATAGGATACCTCCTACAACATATTCTGCTTGTTGACCTTGACTGACACTGTTGAAAATTGAAATAACACCATTCCCACTCTTAACAATAGAAAGATGGATCAATTTCCTTTACCAGTGTTAGGGGTTTTTTTACTTTGAAAGCTCAGTCATGACTTGGAGACATACTGAAACAATGGCTAATACTTACCTTGAAATATGTCAGAGTTTCTGGCAAGCCAAATACATCAAAACACTATAAGACGCAATGCCTTACAACCCTTTAAGTCTTTATTCAAAGCCCAGTATTTAAAATTGAATACGATATCGCTCATAGGTATATATGCATCTAGTCACTTAGTTTTTTGAAGATTTTTGAACTTCTAAAGCTTCTTCCACTACCAAGGTGCATGCTCTTTCTTGTCATTTTATGTTTCCATTCCTTGCTATGAGATAAAGGTACTATCCAGAGTAAATGAATTGTTGCTTCAAAAGTAGTCAAAAAGACTTTTAATTATACCATGATCATAGAAATAATTCACCATTGTTGTATTACATTCTTCGTTGCTGCACTAAGCAATCCTATATCATCACGATGTCGATTGTGAACTACAAAAACATTCACAAGAGTCACATAATATGATCACATTGCAGACACAACCTTATTCATATTGTCAAAGTCCAAGAGATCAAATGACATCCTTTTAATTTTTGGGGCTTGAGATGTTTCTCCTACACTTACAGAGCCTCCAATGTCATCCTCTGATGCATTTGCATGTCGCCCAAGCTGACCAAGACACATTCTTGAAATCCCTTCGATACCATGGTCTGTTTTTGTCTTGTTTCTATAACAAAAATATATTAGGGTTCAATGGACTAATGAGAAGCAAACCCATTCCTCATAGACATTGGGTTCACATGTCGAACAACTGAAACTGTGTTAGTGTCATTGCCAACTTCTGTAGCTGCTGCATTTGGTGCCAAATTTTCAATTGCAGGTCCTTTTCAACCTCTTTATTTGCATCTACTTTTGAATCACTAACAAGAGATTTATACCAAACTATTTCTTTGTACACCATCCCTACATGCTTCAATATGTTTGCATCCCCAGAACCAATTTCAGGCATAATTATTGTTGTGATTTTCAGTAAATGTGTTGAAAAGGATAAAATACCATCTAGAATTGAAAGTCATCTCAAAGTTCATATGTGTTGTGCTACCTCAATATCTGCCAACTTTGTTCTAGCCTACAAATCCATGAATTCATTTGCAGGTTTCATGTGTTCTCTCAAAGTAGTACAAACAACCCTTGTAAGAGGAGATGAGTGTTGTTGTGAAAATTTCTTAAATGCAACAACAATATTCTGGGCACCTTGAAATGACAATGGTAAGAGGCATAAATAAAACAGTTGAAGCATAGCCTATATACCCTTTTTCTCAATAAACACCCATGTATCTATATTATGCAGAATATTCTCTAAGAGACATGTAGCATTGCTTATACAATTTGGGAGAAAGAATTCCATGTTTGAAGACAATTTTTCAGCATAAGTACCAACCCCTAACTCAGATGTCACCATCGATGATTCATCTCCATCCACTGAACTAATTGTTTGTTGTTCTAAATCAGTCTTCATGGGAACAGACACATAAGAGCTGGCAATTTTTTGCAATAGGGAAGACACTTTAGCACCAAATCCAAGTTTTGCAATAGTATTTAATATTTCAATCAATACATCCACCCCATGCCCCCTCAAATAAGGAGCATGTCGTATCATCTCATCCAAGGCAGATGATAAGGAACTAAGAGTGTCACTTGCCAAAGCCCGTAAGTAGGCTTTTGATGTAAAAAAAATCACAAAAGATCTTAGAGCACCACAATCATTAATAGCTTGAAGTCTGAGGTTATTAAGTCACAAACCATCTAAGCATTATGGTATACAATCTACTGCATCTGCAGAAGGGAGGATACCAACCACGATGAAATCCAAAAAATCAGTAGGCAGACCAACAACATCTAGAGCAAAATAGCAAGTTGTATCTTTGTAAATAAGATCACTTGTGACTATAGTTGCAAGTGAAAAGACCCCAACACCAAAGTCCTTTGATCTTCTGAATATATTGCACAAGAAAAATGGCAAATAACTCTTCAAATCTTATAGTTTGGTAGTATTTCCAGGAGCATATGTGCCAAGAGATAGAGCCCAAGGCAACGCCTTCATAATAATTCTTCTATGATAAGGAAACAATGTGTCAGGTTAAGAAGTTTGCATTTCCTCTGACCTAGCAGCATTTTTAAGAGGAGACTTGCCCTTGGAACCTGATTGTGATTCTCCACTCTGCTTCCTTTCTCCTCAAGATGGCAGACTTCAAATGTGTTATGGTGTTGTCCAAGGCTCCAAAACCCCTAAAGGAGGTTTCAGTAGGATTACTATTGTCCATAAAAGGCTCAAGAACATGCACAATAGATGTTACCAAGTGTATATGTTGTGGATCCAAATCTTTGAGAAGAGGGAGCAAAGTTGGCATTAAACCCACATCCCATAATGCAGTGCAGCCAAAAGAAGAAGAAACTATAGTTGTTACAAGAGAAAGCAGTGCTTCTACTAATGATATTGAACAATAGGATGATTTACTGGAAACTTATTTCCATTGAGCTCAGGGGGATATTGGATATTGTTGATGCAATATTGAATATAGTTGAGAAGAGAAATATTATTACAAAGGCTTACCAAAACTCGACTCCCAATCCTTCTAAAATGGAGTTGAAATTTCAATGTTTATTTTCATTAGATCTTGTTGTGGATTGACCAACTCCATAATTGAATCTTTATTAGGGCCGAGAAGGTCATTATCTTGAGACAAGCACTACCAATTCATCTAATATCAATTAGTTTCATCTCACATGTATCCCCAAGAGAGGATGCCTTTCTTGTTGAATGTGAGAGCATGAAGGTGGCGCAACTATCGAAGGCAATCACCCTGCGTCTCCAACTCCAAATGGACTGCGTGCCAGATCCCAATTTGTCTTTCATGTTCCACCTAGCCAAGCCCACAATTTCTTTCCATGCTAACCAATTACTCTAGGAAATTCAAATAAGTGAGCTTGAGACCTGGAATTTGGTGTGCTAAATTTTCTTAAACCTAGCAACTGGCAAATTTAGTTTCTAGTAAATTTACTTGTTGCAGATTATTTAAAGTTTCAGCTTACTAAATAAAAAGCACTATTGGGATTTAACAAGTAAATAAAATAAAATCAGCAGTTGCAAATTGTACACCAATCCCACACATGCATACACAGAAAATATGCACATCAAAATTTGGTGTTCATTAAATAATATCTTATCGTACAAGGTTTTCCTTACTGGAAACATGGTCCTTTGTGGAAAATTACAATCGCCAACAACTATAGAAATTTTCTGGACACTTGTGCAGGTTGTACTACCCAAATTCTCCTAAGAAACCACACGACTTGCGATCTGCTCAACCTGTAGTGCAGCCTTTCTGTCACCTGTGCGATTGTTTACACCCTTGCCCACAACACGTGAAATAGTTTACTGCTTCAGGTGGCATGTGCGACTGCTCTGCTCACTTTGCACAGCACATGTGTCCCTAATGCAACACACATTATTGTTTTGAACCCTCCACACAACTCGTGCTTCTCTCTCAAGATGAGTATGGACGCACTGTGCCATTGTTGTTGGATGATCTACAGAATTTTGTTGTACAACCTTATTGGGAATGATCCTTGCTGCAGAAATCACTCTGCTGCATTGCAGATTTCAAAACATATCACTTGGATGAAATTCCCTTTTCATCCAATCACATGTCTAGAGTCTAGACACTCAAATCTATTTGGAAGTACCTGTCTGGTGCTACTATCATAAACAGGGGGTGGATGAAGGAGATTATATCACACAAAGAAAAATCCCCCTGCACTTTCCCCACTTGTTGACATCCTACAGGTCAAAACAGAACCTGCCATGGAGCATCACCCTCTAGACCCCTTGACACTCATATGGTAGCCAAAATAGACACTTGAGTGGGAAGCTTGATCAAACCAATCCCCTTGACATCCTTGGGGATAGTAACACATCCCAAGGGGCCAATGGAAGACCCTTTTGTTTTATTGAGACCATGGTTACAATCCCAAAATCTGCTCTACTATTGATATCGGGCCTTGCTATGCAACCAACAAGACACATAATATATTTGCAAGTCTAGTAGGATTGTGCAACCATGGTCAAATTCCTCGTAAAGGGAAGGTCTCGATGATGCTAAACAGAAAGTTTCCTTTGTAGTTGTTGAAGTTACCAATTCTACATGGATATTGGCAAAAGATCTAGACTAAAGGGAATACACAAATATCTAACAACCATCCAGGGTGGGGTAAATATCCAAGCTAAGGGATTCTAGTTAGGAAGAGAGTCCAACCCCACCAAGAAAAAAATATTTTTTTATTCACTAAACACATCACTTGATGCCAGGTTGATTATGTCTAAACAAGCGTGAGCATCATCAACTAAACTTATCTAAGCACTATTTGGTATATAAAAGCTAATGTATTAGTGAAAAATGTGTTCTCCATAGTCACACATCTAGGTCCAAACTCCACATGAGTCAACATCTAAATAATGAAACTCCAATCCACTCAATCAAAAGCTTTGTCAAATGCAATTTCAAAGAAAAGGGGTTGATGGCTAGTTTTTGTGCACATTTGAAGGTTTTACATGTTGAAAACATGGTATTGATATTACTTCTTTGTACACAAAACTTGTGTTATCGTTAGAAAACCTTCCACGGCATTTCCTCGATCCTTAGAGTCTCTGTTTTAGCCATGATCTTGTGTGCCACACTAAGCAATGTAATTGGATGCCAATCATAAATTGTGTTGGTGGCTACTTTTTTGGGAATGTGTTCACCAAATGACAAAAATTGTCACTAATCATGGCTCATGGCCTTGTAAAATTCACACAGAATGCCATCTAGATTCTATACCTAGAGACTTGCCATTCTTCATGTAGCTAAGTACTACAAAATCCTCCTCTTTTGAGAAGTCATATTTCTTCAACCTGCTCTAGTGACCAATAAAAAACCTTATGAAGATTGACCCTACAATAAGCATTTCTTGCAACCACTACATGATCCATCACGGTATAAGGAGAAAATTATTTTGAAATTGCAATTTGAACATAATGTCAATTGGAGTGCCAAAAAAAGAACCATTTGCATGGAGTAATCCAAGATCCTGTTCATTGCCACTTTTATTTTCAAAAAGTCAAAATAGAATTTTGAGCCCTCATATCCCTTATGAATCCACTGCAGCCTGAAACAAACTCAGACACTCTTGGAAATATATTCCCCTCTGCTTCACCTCCCTTTGAACCATTATGTCCTACCATGCATCCTCACCATAGAGGGACACATTATGGAGATCCACTTCAATAGCAATGCACACCTACTGAAGTTTACCTTGCTGCAACTCCTTTCTACCTTTTGCGGGCCATCATCCTACCCCAACCTCTCATGGATTTGACAATACAACATCTTTGTTTATATCTTATGATCCAAGTAGATTGAAATGCATTTTTTACTGTTTCTCTAATGGAAGTATGCAATGTCCCTAGGTAATTTTTGGCCTTGGGGTTCAATCCTTATCTAGGATTTTCCAATCATGAAAATAATCATAACAGTAATGCACATTTATCAACTCATATAACAGTAAGTACCCTTCTATATAATTCACTAATGATATAAGAGATATTTAACAGTCATTTGTTTCTTCAGCAAACCACCACAAGTTAGGGCTAACTACCTAAGGAACAGTAGACCTATAAAACCAATAATCCACCAATATAATTCTGGATGTAATGTCAATATTCAATAGATAAATATTCCAACTGTAACCCACACTAGCACTATCCAAGTTTAGTTGGTAATATACTAATTAACAAGTCACTGTCTAATTGTGCTACCTCCAAACTTGTTTGTTGTTAGGAAGAGCTTGTGACAACCCTTTCTTAGTGGAGTTTCAATTTGTAGTTGAAGTAGTCTCCTAACCTGGTCAAATGGCTGGTTAGATCTTATGACAGTCCCCTTTTGATCCAAATTTCACCTGCGGTTGGAGATTTGATCCTGTTGCTACATCATGTCAACAAATTATAGGTTCTCGAGGCCTGCTTGGGATGTTTAGTAATTGTTGGCCTGTAATTGTTGGGGAGTGGTTTCAAAGCTTCATGTGATCACAGAATCCTGAAAGAGATATCTTCTGTGGCCCTAAATACACTCAGGAGGAAGGCCTCCTACAGGTGATGCCCTAAATGATTCAAACTGGGCCCTAAAAACCACCTAGTAACCTACTGATCTCCTGTTTGGTTGAGAACAACCTCGCTACCTCCTGTTTGGCTTTAGTGCCTCAGAAAGGACCCCTCATAGCCTTACCTTTCCTTAACCAATGGTATGAGCTTGGGTGCACCATAGACAGATCACAGAGAGAAGATCTTGCTACCCAGAAAAACTAATGGTGGCCAGGCATCCCATAGAAAGACCTCTGCTGTCTTGAACATGAATTATTGACCAAGAATAACCACTAAGAATCTGTTTCCCTGCTTTCCAAAATGAATCATACATGCTCCAAAATATTATGTTGTAAGAGGTGTAACGAGTGGTTATTGTATGGCATGTTACAACTTTGAATCTATCTTTCAAAGCCATTAATATAAATCTCCGTTTTAATCTTTAATTTTTCTGTTTCTTGTGTTCATTGGAATAATGCTCTATTTGGGAGCAAATGGATGGTTCAAGAAGCATGTAGAACTGTGGGATGTTATCTGTCTAACAATCCCTTCCTACTTATAGAAGTGACACAGTTAGGAAACGTCTCATGAGATGAACACTTTGTTCAATTTGGAAGAAATTTATGTATTTACTATTTAGATCAAGTTTAACTATGTAATTGTTGCCCAACATTGCCATTTTTAGGTAAGATGTGGGCAATCTTTAAGTTGGGGTCAAGGAGTGTTAACTATTATTTGTTTTGTAGGCAATAAACTCTTATTTGACTACTTTTTGGCTCCTGGATGTAATAACTGTAATTCTTAATGAAATATCTGTGCCATTTGCCCTTAAAATATTGTTTTTAAATTGCATGTCCCCTATTTATATATATTTAACAACAAATGCTGCTGTACTAATTACTATGTAAGCAAAACCTTCATTCAAGGGTTTGATAAAAAAAGGTATGTATTCATGATCATTTTTCTTTTCTTCACTTCTACATTATATTTTATCATCATTTGAAGTGATAAACAATTTTAAACTTGGGTAAATAAAAAAAGTGTAAATAAAAATAAAATTGGGTTTTGACCCTATGGGGATTTGACCCCAATTGTAGGGTAATCAATTGTATTATCATTAGCTTTACTCATCTACTCTGAATGATGGGATGGTTTTTGTTATTATCTATTCATTTCCCTAGCTTCTCTACCCATAGATCCAACACTTAAAAGTGCCTCTACACTTGTGGGTGGCCCCCAAGGGGTGGTTTAGCTTATTATTTTCCACTTCTTACTGCATTTCTCAGATCTAGAGGTGCATAACAGCAAGTTACTTTATCATCTACAACCATTTACTAAAGTCTATAGCAAGTTATTCACCTCCCAATTTGTAAGGGCTCCTATCAGTCAACTTGGTGCTATTTGAAGAGTTATGTCTAGTATTTTGAGTGTCTTTATGCTTGCTGATTTGCATTTTTCTATAGTCATATTTCATTTGTATATTTACTCTCATGAAGACCTTGACAAGACCACTATTTTGGGTGGTTAAACCACCAACTGATTTGAACAAGACCTACCCACTTATGATCCAATTTCAAACCAATCCATTTGAAACTAGGCAACCCATAGAGCACCAAAATGCATAAAAAAAAAAAAACAAAATAACATAAAAATGCACCCCCTCTCTTAAAGCCTAATCCTCAAAATTCTCAAGTTCGAATTGGATCTACAATAGCCAAAAAAATACCAGAATGTATCAAACCAATGGAAGGCTTTAACTCTAGCCTTTCTCATAGTTGGACAATACCTAGCATGGAAGTTGGGTTCAAGCCCATGGGTCAAAATTGGCACATATGCAATAGTTGTGATTGGGGACAATGTCTTCCTTCTAGAGACACTTATTGTTCAAATTCCAGAGACACGTCAATGCACACTTAATAGAAATGTTGTTGTCAATTGAATGAAAATTTGGAGATAGGGATGGGTCCAAGCACAGAATTTGGGACATGAAAGAAAGCAAGGCCCACATTCGTTTAAGCGATTCGAATGATGAAATTTCTTGGTCCTATAACACCTCAAGTGGACATTATTTAACTAAGTTGGGGTATTATCTGGCAATGCAAAACCTAGAAACGTCAACAAAAAAATGGTGGTTCAAGAAGCTGTGGATGAAGGGAATTTCGTCCTCATTTTATTTATACTAATTACTCAGCCCGACAATATTGGGTAGACTGTAGAACAAAGAATAAACCAATTCCATATCCTCTACCCACTGTGGGAAGAAGAAATATGGAACCTATCATAGGAAGCTTGCCCATTCCAATGAGGAATGTCAAACATTTAGGCCAAAAGAGCTCCAAAAGGAAAAATACTTCATTTATAAGAATTATTGAGAGGTTGGAGACTTAGAGGTTGATGTCAAAAATCCCAGCTACATTGACCCACACTTGATGCTAATGCATAAATATAGCCTTGCCAACAACAAGGAAGCTCATTGTACATAGAACTGCCAAATCAAGCACAAACTAGCATATATGGTCATTGATAATGACAACCAAAATAGCCTTTTCTTGCTTCAATTGGAAAAGGAACTTAAGTTACCAACCTCAACTCATCCCAACTCACATTACCTTGGATGGGTCAAAGATGCACATTAGCTTGTGCTAATCGGTTGAAAAATATCAAACTGTTACTAAAAGATGGCAATATTTTGCCTAATATCTGTTCTTACAAACAAAGATGAGAAGACTCATGAAAATAAGATGATGATAACAAGTTTAACTAATTGCATAAGTGTAAGTAATATAAGTGGCATTTAAAAAATTAAGTGGCTGTGAGGGTAATACAGCTATGGGCATTCCTAGAAACACATTTGGCAACTCAAAATTGCATTCCAAGTTTGATCAAAACATAAATATAACACCTACACTGCATTTTGATGTCAATGATGAGTGTGGTAGAGATAAAGAGAGGTATTCCTAAGACAGATTGTGAAGTGCAAACAATGGGATGCTTCATTCTAGCTAGTACTCATTTTGAGGCAAGTGTTAATGACCACCCTGTTGAAGAAGACAAAGAACAGTTTCCTACAAGTTTTTTGGCCTGCTCAGCTGGCTTTCTACACTTGGACATTTCTCTTCATTTGATTCACCCATATCAGTAGGAGGGTAGGAAACAACTTTCTACCAATCTTGCAATCACCCAAGAAGACTTAGCACGTGATGACAGGGGTATCATGCCATGCCTTTTTTATACACTGGAAAATTGAAATTCAGCCAACATATGAAAAAATATTGAGTGCAGATGGAGATAATGGATGAAACTATAGTTCTAGTTTCTCTGAGAATGAGAGTAATAATAAACTCATTAATGAAGGGAAAGCTTGAAGATCCCTTAAGGTTCAAGAGACCAACAGTCCTATATGCGATTTTGAATATGGTAGAAACTTTGGCACCCATAATGATGTGCATCTCCAATCAAAATTACCTATTAAGTTCGAATAGAATAGTGCAAGATCCTATATTTTTTGCTTTGACATCCATCCTACATATGACATGGATTCTAATGAGGAATAAAATAACGTTGATCATATCATCAAGTTTTTTTGTGAACCATATGAGACAAAGGAAGAAAGGTCAATTCCATTTGTTGAAGGCATCCTTATTGAAGATGAACAGTCTTGTCATATTGGAAGAACTAACCGATATCCAGGAATACAAGAGGACGTCTGCAAACCCAAAATTGATTTACATAGTGAGAAGAATCATTTCCAGGTTTGTATCTTATTGTTCATAGTTATGATAATTGATCTTCAAAGGAGGTTGTTCTCCTAACTACAAATTATATTCGGTTAGCTCTAATTTCCCATAAAAAACAGCCCCTTGTCAGCAACACTGATGTTCATGGCCAAGATAAAAATGTTCCTCTGTTTGATCCAGAAACATTGGAACTAAAGTCTCAATATTTCTTTCGACCATAATGACCCAAGGAGACCAGATCTTTATAATTATGGAGAGCCAGAAATGGACCTCTCTCCCAACTCAAGGTAGAGTCTCAAAAGGCCCAAAATATACCCTCTACACCAAATTATTTTGTGGGTTGTTCCCTAGCATTAAAAATAAGTTAGAGTTTCTTCTATTTCCTCCTCAGGGCATTTTATGCAAATTGGTTCCAAGATTGAAGCCAAGTTACATAAGACCATTCAATTATTTTAGATGAAGGGAATTTCATCCTCATTTTCTTTCTAATAATTACTCAACCCAACAATATTGGGTAGAACAAAGGAGAAACCAATACCATATCCTCTACCCACTGTGGCAAGAAGAAATATGGCACCTATCATAGGAAGCTTGCCCATTCCAATGAGGAATGTCAAACATTTACGCCAAAAGAGCTCCAAGAGGAAAAATACTTCCTTTATAAGAATTATTGAGAGGTTGGAGACTTAGAGGTTGATGTCAACAATCCCAACTATATTGACCCACACTTGATACTAATGCCCCAAGATAGCCTTGCCAGCAACAAGAAAGCTCTTTGTACATAAAACTATCAAATCAAGCACAAACTAGCATATATGGTCATTGATAATGGCAACCAAAATAACCTTTTCTTGTTTCAATTGGAAAAGGAACTTAAGTTACCAACCTCAACTCATCCCAACTCACATTACCTTGGATGAGTCAAAGATGCACATTAGCTTGTGCTAATCAATTGACAATAGATCAAACTGTTACTAAAAGATGGCAAGATTTTACCCAATATCTTATATGTTCTTACAAACAAAGATGAGAAGACTTACGAAAATAAGATGATGATAACAAGTGTAACTAATTGCATAAGTGTAAGTAATATAAGTGGCATTTTAAAAATAAAAGGAAGACTACAAAAGAGGAATGCCACAAATGAAGATATATTGTAGTACATAAAATCCAAAATATAATGAAGTTAATTGTTGGAGAAATCAATGGGCTCATTGGTAGTTGTTTGTCTCCTAAACATGAGAGTTGCAATTAGATGTTTACAAATACACTGATACATTCCCACTTGCCACTTGTCACCTAGTATTATTCTCACCTCTTCCTCCTTGCTTACAAGGAATTGTTCCCTAAATTAGAAAAATGGAAGCCACGTGTTTGACATTGAAATGGGTGGCTGTGATATATCTTTGGGTGATGAATGTGTAAGAACACTAATAACTAGTTTTTTGAGTTAATAATTCCTGCAAGTAACTAGATTTGATCTGTTTTCTTAGATAGTTGGTTTTAGGATAATTTAACATCCCAGTTGTATCTTTATTCAGTAGATTTGTAATCTGATAGGTGGTAAATTTCCAGGATGGTGGTTTCAAAGAAATTTTAACACATACTATCCGATTGGACATTTTGATAACATGCATTTTCATTAGTTTTCATGACTTCCACTAATTTTCCATTGCTCATTTTTTTGGTTAACTAGAGGATGGCTAGAAGCTAATGGCTTTAGAGCACTTACATGTCTTAATTTTCAAATTTTGTAATTTAAGTGTCAACGAAATCTAACTTAATATCTAGTATTGCCCAAGCCACATGCCTAAATTCATGAGTTCATATCTTTGGCATAATTTCAATTCTTCAAACAATTATTCTGCTCGCATCCTATGAATAACTACAAAATGGAAATTCCTACATCCTAGCAATATCAGTATGCGTACATGATATTGTTTACCACGTGCCTATCATGAGTCCTTTAATGATTATTTGTAGCCATTTTCACATAGATACCAACAGAGAAAATAGTTTGACATGCCATTCACAGCACTGCTTTCAATAATTGGAAATTTCTGCAATTAAATGAGGTATTCCACACTATATTATTTTCTGGAAATTTAAAGATCAACAATATATATTTAAGGTAGTAGAGAAATAATGTTCCCAGAAATTAAAAATGTTTAGTTCATCTAGAGAGGAAAAAAGTATACGAGAAGCCTCAACACATTTCTACAAATTGCAATACTGAAAGTAGTATGACTGTACCTCAGTCCCAGCTTTTAGCTCAAGTATCTTCTTTGACACAGCCCCAGCTACTACTCTTCCAATTGTTTCCCATGCTGAAGATCTGCCACCTCCCTGCATTTTATAGAAATGCAGTTATAACACATAAATCACTAAGTTGTATCTTCAAAAGCAAGAAGCATTTAAAGAGAGGCATACTACTCAGCAAATAGGCATGCTTAAGCATACCTGAACTGAATGAACACCATATTTGAAGTCATATGTGGCATCCGCATGAGATGGTCGATAGGCTAATGACATTTCACTGTAATCCTGTCAAGTTCAGTGAAATGCAATCAAGAAAGAGTGGATTTGGAATTTCAAAAGCTCATGTGCTGTAAACAACTATCTCAATTACTTTGTAAAATACAATGACGAAATTTATGACACAATCCTGTTCTCCATTCAGAGTATAAACTCTGTAAACAAGTGCTCATGATTTTAGTAGATGTAATCATCATAGAGTGAACTGTCCCCGAGAACTTTTATGATTTATCCAATTACTTATCACATACTATTACTATAATGACATATGGTTAGACTTATGAGGACCACATATTATTCCTAGAGGTCATAATCATGTTTAAAATTCATCTATTATTATACAAATTTGTTCATGAAGAAAGTTGTCATTATGAAAATGTCACTTCCAGGTTATATAGTACCATCATTCTGAACTCCTCAGCTAACTAGCCATAACAAATATTGTTTCAAATCATAAGGTGTTTCTGCCTCTCATTTGCTTTAAGGATCAAGAATGCTTGATTCATAGTCAATCTCGAATAAGGGTGTTTCCATTATAGACTTACACAATCTTCATTCTCTTATTGTAACAGTACCCATGATGACTGAAGATGTTGCTATCACTACTTTGCATGCTGCGCTTTTCAAAATCAAATGATCTGCTTCAGACACCCTAAAAATTATGAAGGAGAGGTCCTTGACTAGATCATGACAGTCATGATGGGTTTTGAATGTTGTGCAATATCTTAGCTTCTCTACCTTTTATAGGACGAATATCCTGTAATGTGAAGAAATGTGAAACTTATATTCTTGAAAGGATCTGTGAATTGGATGCCGCTAATCTGACCTGTAACTAGCCTTACACTTACTTCAACTGATGATAATTCCTTCAAATGAGAAAAGATAGAAATCAAACTAAGTTGATGTACCTCTAATGTCCTGAAGATGTATGTTGTCTGCCTTGTCACTATGAAGATCAAAATTTTGGAGATGTCACAATAGGTTACTGCTCACAATTCAAGTCCTTGGAGAGCTAATATTTGAGATGGTCTTACTAGGAACTGAGTCTTGATCAAGACTTCGGTTGTAAACCCTTGGACTAGAGAAGTCTTCTTGCAAGTTTGAACTCATTCTACATCAGATGTATACTTAGACAACTAGCCTTTCAAATAGTAAAATATTCATGCATGAAACTTAAGTGAGATATGCCAATGACACTTCTGTTCTTTAGGCCCTAGTCCTAATAACAAATATTTATCATACTTATGTTTAATAGTCTTGTTCAAAGAGTAGAGGAGGGGCCACAACTTTCCAACAATTTCTTATGAGAACCTTAAACAACAACAAACTGTAATCTGGTTCAGAACTTCAAATCAAATTTAAGAGAATTCAGGCCAAATAAATCTCAGTCTATATTGAGGTTGTTTCAAGTGAACAATCCGCAAGACAGGTCGTTTTGTTATAGGGCAGAAGAGAGTGATTAAATAAATCCTCAAACTCGGACAGAAGGACCTTTGTACCTAGATTTGTAATCTTCCATTAAAAATCAGATAAGAATGGTTTGCAATCTTTGAAACTTGGATCAACATGAGCTGAAGTCATTCTTAAAACTTGGACAAGCATGAAGTATTATCAACGTATAGCTATGACTCATATAGCCAGGTGTCAAATAGTTGTCAACAAATGCCTGTAGACTGAGCCCTTAGAGTCTTTAATACACCTTCATGTATCCAACGAATCCCACACCACAATAGGACTATCACTTCTCCAAAAGTCAAAATATTTCAGAGCATACCCACTTGAAGTGACAGACATACAAAATGAAGAATCCAAGATCAAACAAAACCTTTTGTCCTTAAGGAGGTCCAAATGACTGCTTTAGGACTATGGGCAAGTTTAGCATTTCATTCTTATAGTGGTACTACAACAATACTCCTTGTTTTTCAGAGTATAAGAATCAAGTCAATACTAGGCCTCTTGTTTGATTTGGCCAAACTTCGATGAACTCAATTCTTGTTAAAAATTTCAAGCTGCCTCTTATTCTAACATACAAATAACTGCTAGACTCCTATGCAAAATCATGTCACTATGAAAACTCAACGTTTACTAAAAAAATTCATAGTCAATGTAAGGATCCCAGAGGAAAAATATCTCCTGTGCTATCTCTCATTTCAGCTACATACCTAATGAGTCATGCTTTCAAGGTAGAATATCTCACTTCTCAGTTGTATTGCATTCTCTTCTTGCTTGGGCTTGTCCTCACCTATGCTCTGATATACATGGATTTCAATTATAGCATACACCATGGAAATTTTGTAACAAGCCATAGGGCTTAAATGTGTCAACAACTAAACCTTTAATGCTATATAGTAACATTGCACTACTGCCAATGCCTTGAAGGAGTTACAACTCTACTAGATTTCACCCTCAATACCTCTACTAGATGTCTCCATCATAACCAGTTCGTTTGATAAATAGTTGAACAGTGCTCAGGTGCAGCCATACATCTTCATTCTCTTATTGTAACAGTACCCATGATTCCTGGAGGTGCTTCTATCACTACTTTTCATGCTGCAGGGATAAAGAATGTCTATATAGTATAAGATCGACCATGCTATGCAGTCCCTCTGTTCTTTGAGTTATGAGACTGATAAATTTGATTACACCCAAATCAAATGCAATTATTGGGCTTCTCCCCATTTTGACGTAAATACAGTATTCTTCCTTCATATTTGTTTGTCCAAGGAAGCTTCCCTGTAGAGTCCAGATCTGCCTATCTGTTCTATTGGACTCAGAAAGAAAACCCATCAAACCCTTCTTCAAAACAATGTTACACGAGGCAGCAAATGGTAGGATTTGCTTAAAACAAACCTGGATTGGCCAAACCCACCACCACTAAAAGTCCTCCTGAAATGGAAGGCAAAAAAGAAACAGCGCCATTAGGACAATAAAATGGTCGTCAAGTTCTAGGTGACATTGTGAATGTTGTTTCTGCCATGCCCCAAAGGAATCCACGTGCTGTTGGTTCTAAAGAATTTTTTTTTGTTCAATTGTCCAGTGACAAGGAAATATGTTGCCACATTAGCAAACAATCAGCATTTTGTATAGGATTCCCAACCTGTGAATATACCTGATGAGAATCTGTGGGTGGGAGTGAAGCAAAAAAGACACTCTCATTTATAGGGAACAATAAACATCAAATTGTGCATGAAATTGATATGGAAGATCAGATGACATTAGAACCGACTATACCTTTTGTGGTTTAGACTAAGGAAAGCTATGAAGTGGAAATGGTAGATTCAGTTGATCCAATGTCAAACATCGACGAGTCTGATGCAGGAGACCCAATGGCTATTTCAAAATATATACAAGAAATTTACAGTTTGTATAAAACTAGGGAGAATTTTAGTTGTGTTCTGCATGACTACATGTCCTAGCAATCAGACATAAATGAGAGAATGAGGGCTATCCTGATTGTCTGGCTCATTGAGTTGCACATGAAGTTTTAGCTCATGGATGAAACTCTATTTTTGACTGTCAACATTGTTGACAGACAAATTTCAAGACAGAAAGTGATGAGAAAGCATTTGCAGCTTGTAGGTGTCACCGCCATGCTTTTGGCATGCAAGTGTGAGGAGGCCTTTGTTCGTGTGGTTGATAACTTCATTCTTATCTCTGACAATGCGTACACTAAAGGATAATTTTTACAAATGGAGAGATTGATACTTAGTACTCTGCACTTCAATATGGCAGTGCCAACTCCTTATGTCTTCATGAAGAGATTGTTGAAGGTAGCTCAATCTGATGAAGAGACAAAGAGATTGTCTTTTTTCTGCATGGAGCTTTTCCTGGTGGAGTACGCTATGTTGAGATATCAACACTCCATGCTTGCGAAGGTCGCAGTTTATACTGCTCAATGTATCTTGAAAAGAATTCCATGTTGGAATGGAAGTATTGAATGCAACTTTGGGAATCTGCCAAGATGATGGTGCATTATCATCAGAAGGCAGGGGAAGGGAAGCTTATTAATGTTCACAATAAATACTCTACCTCCAAATATGACCGTGTAGCCAAGATAGAACCAGCTATCTTTATTAGAGACATGGTCCTCTAGGATACTGACAGATTAACAATCATTTTATAGCATGGTTTACTAACTATGCAAGCACATGTCATGTCTTTTATTAGGTTTTTATTTTATGGATACGTATTGTAGTTGGAGTTCATATGCTAAATTAAGCTTTGAAGTGATCATGATGACATCCTAATTCTTTGATGGACAAGAAGAGCACTGGATTAAGTTTAGTACCATCAAGATTTCCAATAACTGCTAAAACAAATAAATTGATGGTGTCTCAAGGGCTCGCTCAAAGAACTGAATCTTCCTCTGACCCTCAAGCTACTGCGGGTATATCTGGTGGAGCACCTAGTAGTGGGGCTAGTAGCAATCTGAATACACAAAATGGATCCATTGTATCGAGTACAGGTAGAGGGCCGACCATAGTGCCAATTTCTCTATTGCCTATTGATGTTTCTGTTGTATTACAAAGTCCCTATTGGATTCGTATCATTTATCGCAAGAATTTTGCAGTTGATATGTGCTGCTTTGCTAGTGATCAAGTATGGTTGCAGCCAACTATACCACCTAAGGGTGGTGCTCCTGAAGGAGACTCAATGCTCTATCCACAATTTCAGCAAGTTATCGTGAGGTATGCTGATGTCAGATTAAATACTATGGAAACTCATCTTAAGCCACATTTAGGGGTCCCAGGAACTTCAGATAATTCAAGTATGAATGTTGGGTAGTCTCCCATCGACAGTGCCAATGAAGTAGGCACCGTTTCTCCTGGAATTTCTCAAGCAGCACCATTAACCCGAAGGGAAGACACTATATTAAATAGAGTAACTAACATAAAAAATGTGTTGGAAACGCAATGTCTGGCGGCACATAAAGCGGGAATGAATTTGGTTGAGTTTCCTAAGACTACAGGAACTGATCTGCCAGTGGATGAGGATGAAGAGAGGTCTATTTATGTTCAACTTGGGAATGATAGTGGTTATGGAGGTGGTTGGGTCCCTCTTGCTTCTCTTAAAAAAAATTTATGTGGCATTGCGAAGTATCTTGGAATTCTATGGTCATTTTACCAGTTACTAGACATTCTGCACTCGACTTTGACAGCAGATGGAGAATTGGTTGATTACTTATTCTGTGATCCAGCTTTTATTTTTCGTGTCAGGGGCCATGTGTATGAACTATGAAGTAAGTTTTCCTGATTTAGGAGGACAAAATAAACTTCCAATTCAACTTCGTATGCAAGGTATAAGTGTGGAGAATTATAACATGTACATGCTAGCACAGCAGCAACAACAACCACTACCACGAAAACAAACAAATAGGCAAGATGAACTAAAATTTCAGGAAATTGATGAACTATGTGAATTTTTTAGCAGGGGCCATGAGTATGAAGTAAGTTTTCCTGATTTAGGAGGACAAAATAAAATTCCAATTCAACTTCATATGCAAGGTCTGAGTGTGGACAATTATAACCTGTACACACTAGTGCAGTAGCAACACCAACCACTACCACGAAAGCAAACAAATAGCCAAGATGAACTAAACTCTCAGGAAATTGGTGAACTATGTGAATTTTTTAGCAGGCGAGTTGTATCAGAACCATATGATGCATTTAAAATTGCTTCCTTTGTCACTTTGTTATTGATGCCAATATGAGTTCTTCGAGAATTTTTGAAGCTCATTGCATGGAAGCAGGGGATAGCTCAAGATCAGGGTGCTAATACAGTTCCCTCAGAAAGGTATGCTTAGACAATCACTTACAGATGAATTCTTACACAGTAATGTCTCTAGACAATGCAAATCTAGATTTTTCAGATAAAGCAGCCAGTGCTCTGTCAAAGAGAAACATTCATTATGATCGCCCACACAATGCAGTGGATTTTAAGCTCATTTTTTTCCTTGATCCTACTTATTTTTCTCGTGTATATGCTACCATTGGTGCAGGTGGGTTGCTTAAATGTGTTTCCTTAAGATTGAAATATGTTTTTGGTGAAAATATAAACATGTCTCTTCTAAGCATGGAAGTTAGTCATCATGGATGTGCCATTGGGCCTTGTATTGAGGATTGGGAGAGCTATAAACAGAGAGTAGCTAAAGAAGTGAAAATTGTTGGACATGGAAGTGGAGTTTGTGGGAGTTCAATGGATGTTAGTCAAGGAAGACTGCAATCTGTGGCTGAAACAATAAAGCATTACTTTCAATCTTCTTTTCTTCATCTCTGATAAGGTGAAACCAGTAACACCTTCTGTAGGTCGTTGGAAATATTGTCATTGATGGCAAAGGAGGCAAAGACTCAAGTAAAAGAGGCAAATAGAAAGCAAAGGAAGGCAAAAGAGGCACAACGAAAGAAATAGAGGCAGCAAGAAGAAAGTCAAAATGTAACAGTCATAGAAGCACAGTGAAGAACCGTTATCGGAAGATAGAGATAGAGGCAGAGTGACAGAAGCATAGACAGAGGTAGAGAGTAGTTACAAAATTTCGGGAATCGCACTCTCCAACCGGCGGAGCAGAGGCAGAGACAGAGGCAGAGAGCAGTTACAAAACTGAGAATCGCTTCACTAAATGCAAGATATAATACGTAACCATATTCCGGAATCGCACACTCTAACCGCGTTATACAACACGAATCTTATTCCGGGAATCGCAGACTCCAGCCGGGTGTTACACATATAATACAGAACCACATTCCGGGAATCGTACGCTCCAACCGGCGGAGCACATATAACAAATACAAACATTATTCCGGGAATCGCTTCACTCCAGCGACAAAATATATATAAGCATATATATCAGTTATATACAAGCGGAGCACTTTAACCAAAGGTTCTATCAAAACGAAATGGCTTATAAGGTGGGACCCCTCCCCAATCGCAATCGGAGAAAAGGTTCAATCGGCGGAGTTTTTTTATGTGCTCCGATTAAAGGTCGGACCCGATTGAGCTATATGCCACAGTTTATTGCTAATCGCATCCGAGTTCCCAATCGCATCGGAATTGGTCAATCGCATTGGAGAACATGTGAGTTGCGATTGCGATTGGAAGTCCGGACCCGATGGAGGTATGAATTATAATTCAAACATGTTTGAAGTCCTGTCCCAATCGCATCGGAAAAATACAATGAACAGTGGTCAATCGCAACACATATTAAAAGACTTGCGATTGCGATTAAGAGTTCGGACCCGATGGGTGTATTAACGATGGTGTATATATATTTGAATTCGGCTAATCGCATCGGAACTTTCCGATTGATCGCAAGTCCTTTGTAATATGCTCCGATCAAGTGGCGGACCCGATGACATTATACGATGGATTTAATAGGTTCAATCGCATCTGGAATCTCAATCGCAATCAGAACTCTCTGATTGATCGCACGACTTTGTAAAATGCTGCGATTGAAGTGGCGAACCCAATCCAGTTATAAGCGGGAGTTGATATATGCAAATCGCATCCGTGTTCTGATCGCAATCGAAACTTTTCTATTATGCGCCTCGATTGCATTTGATTGAAGCCCGGACCCGATGGGCTTATTAACTATGATTAACAAGTGTTTGAGTTCCAGTTCTAATCGCAAACGGAAATTTGTGAAGGCGCTGTTATATATAAATATATATATATATATATAAAGTTGTTGCGATTGTATTGAAAAGTGTCGCATGGTCTGTGGACCCACGGGCCTCGGCTTAAGGTGGAGGGCGATTATCAATATACAATGACTGTGATATATGTCCGTTCCGCTTGCCGAATGTTCCACATCAACAAGACACTCGTGGCATGAAAAGCGTTGGAATATGGCCCAGAATTATAGTCAGCATATTCATTTATATATATAAAGCGCTGATATAAAAATGAAAAATGCAGTTACACAAATACAGAAGTTACGCAGCAGCCATATACAGAATGACATACAGAGAACAGAAAAGATATAAAACACAGTCACAGAAAATACAAAGACACAGTCAGAGAAAAGACAAATGCGCAGCAAGCCAAGAGACAAAACGAGTGAGCTAGAGTTCTCATTTAAATTTGAATGTAAATGTTTTTATTGTTTTTATTGTTTGTGATGCATTGGCAAGTCTCCGAGAGAAAACAAACTCCCACTGTAATGTTAAAATTGACACCTACAGTTATAATTTCTGAGTAAGCTGATAAAAGGAGTGAGAAGGCATAAGGCAAAGAGACATGACTTTCCATTTCGAATTCCAAGCAGAATACAAACAGTCATGTGAAGAAATCTATAAATAATATCATCTTGATATTCAAGATAGAGAAGTGAGAGTAAATCGAGAGAAGGCAGAATATAGAAGAGTAAGACAGAGAATATTAAGAAAAGCAGAACAGAAGGAGAAGCTACAGAACAGGGCTGATATCTGAGGTAAATTAGCAAACTTTCAGTTTGATAAATTGAGGAAGTTGGAGCTTCCCTATCAAGTTGCAGCTTGATAGTCGTCAGTTGTAGCTGACTGAGGTTGGAGCCTCCTGTAGGTTGGTGCCTACAGAAAACTGAAGGGAGTTGGTGCTTCCTTGCAAGTTTTAGCTTGCAGAATTGAGGTAGGAGCCTCCTGTAGGTTGGTGCCTGCAGAAAAACAGTGGTGAGAGGGAGTTGGAGCTTGCCTTTGCATCACAACAATAATAAGATGTGGTTTTCTCCCTTTATGGGTTTCCACTTATATCTGGAGTCTCTGTGCATGATATTTATGTATTGATCCGATATGTATCATTTGCTTAATACCTGCTGCTCTCAAATTAAGTCTACTGCTCTATTAAACTAATACTTTCAGATTACATTCTAAGATTACTCTCACATCAAATAGAGTTTGAAATGAAGGTGTAAATAAGTGTTTTTCTTTTAAAAGATCAGGAATGTATTAAACTTATTCACCCCCCCCTCTCAGTTTAATTAGAGATTCAACAATTGGTATCAGAGCAGGTTCCTTTGTACAAGTCTAACAACTGAAAGGAGATCCTAGGTTCCCAAGATGGCTAGTAAAGAAGGATGCTCAACCAATAAAGCCCCTTTCTTCACTGGTGAAAATTATGCTTTCTGGAAAATCAGAATGAAGACATACATAATGTCACTAGGAGTAGAAGTCTGGGCTGCTGTGCAATTAGGATATGCCCCGAAGTCAACTGATATAGAGAAAGAAGCTAAAGAAAGCTTTGTAGCTAATGCAAAAGCCATGAATGCCATCCTGAATGGATTATGTGAAGCAGAGTTTATTAAAGTAATGCACAAAGACACTTCCAAGAAAATATGGGATACTCTTGAAGACATACATGAGGGAGACCAGAAAGTAAAAACTGCCAAACTTCAAGTATATAGAGTCCAGTTTGAAAACTTAAAAATGAATGATGATGAAGATGTTGGCAGCTTCTTCTTAAAAGTTGCAGAAATTGTTAACAATGTGAAAGCTCTTGGAGAAACCATACCAGAAAGTATAGTTGTGCAAAAGATTCTAAGATCAATCCCATCCAGATTTAATCCCAAGGTATCTGCAATAGAAGAGACAGCGGATTGGGGGACTCTGACCATGAACCGGATACTTGGAAATCTAACAGCCTATGAAATGAGGCTCCCACAGAAGAAGCCAAGTACAAGGGAAGCAGCATTCAAAACAGAAAAGAAGAAAGAAGAAAAGGAAGAAATATGCTCTTGCTCTGATGAAGAAGAGGCTAAATTTGTCAAGAAATTAGATAGAGGCTCAGGTAGATACAAAGGTAAACTTCCCTTCAAATGCTTTAACTGTGGAAGAGTTGGACATTATGCTGCTAAATGTCCTCACAAGAAAGTAAGAAATCAAGCTCAAGAATCAGAGAAAGACACATCAAAGAACTGGTAGAAAGGAAAGAAATTCAACAGAAAATCCTTCTATGCTCACCAAGACAGCAGTACATCTGAAGACTCAGATGAACCCTCAAGTGAAGAAGGAACCTCAGAATTTTTATTGATGGCCATAGAAGATCTTGAGGGACTCCTACTAGAAGATGAAGAAGAAGAAGGGGAAGTAGACCTTGAGGGGGAGCTAAGAAGTGCTTTGGAGGAGATTGATAGACTCAAACTAAAATGCAGAAAACAAAAAGAGATTCTCCTAAAATGTGTGAAATAAGAACAAAATTCAGAAGTCCTCATGCAGCTGAAGGTAAAGCTTGAAGAAGCCAAGAAGATAGAAGATATGTTACTTCAGCAAATCAAGGATAAAACCCAAAAACAAGAGAAGTTGGAGGAAGAAGTGGTATGTCTTAGGAAGAAACTAGAAAATGCTCAAAGGACAGTGGTTATAAACTCTTCTCAAACAACAAGCTCTAGCAAGTTGAATGATATCCTGGTTGCTCAAAGATCCCCAATGATAAAAACAGGAATAGGCTATGAAGAAGAATCAAGTAAAGGCAAAGAAAAAGAAAACAAAAATATAATTTTTGTAAAAGCAAAGAAGACTGATGAAGAAGCCCAGACAATTCATACAAAAGAAGAAACATATAATAAGGATGACAGAGGTCAGAAGAAATCTCTAGTAACAAGGAATATAATGAATACTAAGATGGCAGAAAAAGAATCATATGCCCCCGAGTATATCAAATTTGGAAGTCATCAGAGGAGATTCTTCCCTCCTATGAAGAATGCCACCTGCTATGTCTGCCACAAGCCAGGACACACTGCTGCATATTGTTATGCAAAGAAGAGTAATTCAGACCTGCAAAAGATGCAAATAGTGAAGAGGCTATCTCAAACAAACAAATGGAGAAAACAATCTTACATCAAGTATGCAAATAATTTCTATGGTTATTGTTTTTATTGTAAGGAATTTGGCCATAAAATTATTGAATGTAGAAAGTATGGACAAAGACTGATGTTCAATACCTCAAGGAGGTTTATGAGTCAAAGAAATTTTGTTCATGCTCACAATTCCGCAAAAACTATAATCAAATGTTGTATATGCAATCAAATTGGGCATATATCTTCCAAGTGTTCTCTAAAGGGATATAATTCATCACCTCACAAAATATACCAAACAAAAGGGGGCCTCCAGTGGATAAAGAAGGTGAATAAATGTGACCTGGCTCTAACTGCTCAAGATCTGAAAAGCCAGTGGTACTTGGACAGTGGCTGCTCCAATCACATGACTGGAGACAGAAGCAAGTTTATAACTCTTGATGAAAAGAAATCTGGCAATGTTATTTTTGGTAATGATAAATTAGGAAAGATCAAGGGAAAAGGCTTAGTCAGCATAGACAATGGCAGAGGAAAATCCCAAGAGGTACTATTTGTGGATGGACTGAAAGCAAATTTACTGAGTGTCAGTCAGATGTGTGACAAAGGCTGTGAAGTTCTTTTTAGAGCACAAGATTATGTAGTCAGGTCAAGCACAACAGGAAAGACTCTGCTCAAAGGTGTTCGAACAGAGAACAATGTATACATAGTGAAAGAGGAAGATGAAGCCTGCCATATTAGCAAACTTGAGGAGTCATGGTTGTGGCATAGGAGATTGGGACATCTCAGCTTTGACCATATCATCAAATTGAGCAAGAAGAAAGCTGTCAAAGACATGCCAGAAATAAAAAGGCCTCCAAGTACTATATGCAAATCTTGTCAATTGGGGAAACATACTCGCACATCCTTTAAATCTAAAGAGGAGTTGTCAACAAGAAGACCACTCCAGCTTGTGCACATGGACCTGTGTGGACCTGCTAGAACTAGAACACCAAGTGGAGAATCCTATTTCATGCCGATAATAGATGACTTCTCCAGAATGACATGGGTTGCCTTTCTAAAAAATAAATCAGAAGCATTGGAAAAATTTAAGATATTCAGAGCATTAGCAGAAAATCAAACCGGATGCAAGCTGAAATGTATCAGATCAGACAGAGGAGGAGAATTCACAGATTATGACTTTGCAGACCTATGTAATGAACATGGAATAAAGCAACAATTTACTATTGCAGGGACACCTCAACAGAATGGAGTAGCAGAGAGACAAAACAGGTCTGTACAACAAATAGCCAGAGCTATGATGCAAGAGAATAATATTGCTCAAACCTTCTGGGCAGAAGCAGTGCACACAGCAGTACATATCCTTAATAAAGCTCACTTAAGGCCAAGCAGTGACAAGACTCCCTATGAACTATGGCATGGAAAGCCAACTTCAATCAAACATTTCAGAATCTTTGGAAGCAAATGTTACATAAAGAATAATGATGAAAATCTTGGAAAATTTGATGCAAGAGCAGATGAAGGGATATTTCTAGGATATGCTTCCAAAAGTAAAGGGTACAGGTGCTACAACAAGACTCTTCGGAAAATAGTTGAAAGTATTGATGTGAGATTTGATGAAGAATTTCCAAACAATACAAGAAATACAGATTGCTGCAGTCCATCAGTTAATCATGAAGAAGAAGACCAGAATGATGATGAAACTAGCAAGACAACAGAAGAGCTGAGCTCAAAAACTCCCTCGAGATACACTCAGAAGAATCATCCTGAAGATCAGATCATAGGTGACAAGAAAGCAGGAGTCCAGACAAGAAGGCAGCTAATAGAACAAACAGAAGAAGTATACATAGCCATGTTATCACAAATAGAGCCAAAGAAGTTTGAAGAAGCCAGCAAGGACAAGTATTGGGTAAAAGCAATGAATGAAGAATTGGACCAAATCGAGAAGAACAATACCTGGGAACTAGTTCCTAGACCAATTGAGAAGAATATCATTGGTTCAAAATGGGTATTCAAAAACAAAATGAATGAGCAAGGACAAGTAATCAGGAATAAAGCCAGGCTGGTCTGCAAAGGATACTCACAAATTGAAGGACTTGATTATGAAGAAACATTTGCCCCCGTAGCTAGAATGGAAGCTATCAGAATGTTCCTGGCATTTGCATGCTACCAAGACTTCAAGGTATATCAAATGGATGTAAAGTCTGCTTTTCTTAATGGAGATCTAGAAGAAGAAGTGTATATGGAACAACTAGAAGGCTTCTCATTGACAGACAAAGAAGACTATGTGTGCAGATTGAAGAAGGCCCTATATGGACTGAAACAGGCTCCTCGTGCTTGGTACTCAAGACTGGACAAATATTTGCAAAAACAGGGTTTTAAGAGAGGTGGAGTAGACATCAATCTATACATAAAAGCGCATGAAAATGAACTCCTAATTGTTGTTGTATATGTTGATGACATTATGTTTGGAAGCAACAAAGATGATCTAGCAAAAGGGTTTGCT
Organism: Pinus albicaulis; assembly: GCA_034641835.2. Classification (NCBI taxonomy): domain Eukaryota; kingdom Viridiplantae; phylum Streptophyta; class Pinopsida; order Pinales; family Pinaceae; genus Pinus; species Pinus albicaulis. The sequence goes on from JAXQQM020059472.1 coordinate 337,034, forward strand.
GATGAGATGAAAACAGAGTTTGAAATGTCTATGATTGGAGAACTCAGTTTCTACTTAGGACTGCAAATTCAACAAAAGAACACTAGCACATTCATTTCTCAAGAAAAATACTTAAAAGAAATGCTGAAAAAATTCAAAATGGAGGACTGCAAACCAATGACAACCCCCATGATCACGGGATGCAAGCTGTGTGCTGATGATAGGTCTACAGATGTAGATCAAAAACTCTACAGATCCATGATAGGAAGCCTGCTGTACTTGACAACTTCAAGACCAGACATCATGCTAGCAGTAGGACTAGTGGCAAGATATCAAGCAGCACCTAAACAAAACCATCTTCTGGCAGTAAAAAGAATACTCAGATATCTACAAGGAACAACACAATATGGGATTTGGTATCCTAAAGGCAAGAGCTTCACCTTAACAGCGTACACAGATGCAGATTGGGCCAGCTGTGTGGATGACAGGAAGAGTACAAGTGGAGGTGCATTCTATCTAGGAGAAAGTCTGGTGGCATGGCTAAGCAAGAAAAAAACATCCATATCTCTGTCTACAGCTGAAGTAGAATATATAGCAGCAACAACATGTTGTACACAAGTCATGTGGATGAAGCAAACTCTTCAAGACATGAAGGTAAGCATTAATGAACCTATCTCAATCAAATGTGATAATACAAGTGCTATAAGTATATCTAAAAATCCCGTGCTTCATTCAAAAACTAAACATATACCAATCAAGTATCATTTTCTCCGAGAACAAGTGGCTCAGAAGATCGTTAAACTGGACTATGTACCAACAAAAGAACAGAGAGCAGATATATTTACTAAACCACTTGCCAGAGAACCATTTGAATACTTGAGAGACAAACTAGGGGTAGTATCTGTAGATACTATTCTCTAATATGAAGAGAAAGTACAGTCTCAGGGGGAGAACAAAACGAAGATATCATTCCAGGGGGAGAACAGCCAGCAAGATAAGCATAAAACAAGTCCATAGGATCAGCATTATCAATATTATCGGCATTCAGAAGCAACAAGAACCTTTCAATCGTAAAATGCATCATCTCTGTCTACAATCTAGCACATATTACAGGCACTACAAATGAAACACAGCATAGTCCAATTTCAGCAGAAGAGGACCTAAACGTAACTCAGAGAAAGGAAATACAACGACAGAACCCATACGGAGGGATGAGGAGTCATCCTTTGCCATTGATGTCAAAGGGGGAGGAAGAACAAATAGCAGGAGGAAGAGCAAGAAACAAGAGAAAGAGAAAGAAAACAGAGAAAGTGATTGCCATCAATGCCAAAGGGGGAGACTGTTGGAAATATTGTCATTGATGGCAAAGGAGGCAACACTCAGGCAAAAGAGGCAGTGCTGTAGCAAAGGAAGGCAAAAGAGGCACAGCGAAAGCAATAGAGGCAGCAAGAAGAAATTCAAAATGTAACAGTCATAGAAGCACAGTGAAGAACCATTATCGGAAGATAGAGACAAAGGCAGAGTGATAGAAGCAGAGACAGAGGCAGAGAGCAGTTACAAAATTCCGGGAATCGCACTCTCCAACCGGCGGAGCAGAGGCAGAGACAGAGGCAGAGAGCAGTTACAAAATTCCGAGAATCGCTTCACTCCAGCGGCATATAATACAGAACCATATTCCGGGAATCGCACAGTCCAACCGGCGTTATACAACACGAATCTTATTCCGGGAATCGCAGACTCCAGCCGGGCGTTACACATATAATACAGAACCATATTCCGAGAATCGCACTCTCCAACCGGCGGAGCACATATAACAAATACAAACATTATTTCGGGAATCGCTTCACTCCAGCGGCAAAATATATATAAGCATATATATCAGTTATATACAAGCGGAGCACTTTAACCAAAGGTTCTATCAAAACGAAATGGCTTATAAGGTGGGACCCCTCCCCAATCGCAATCGGAGAAAAGGTTCAATCGACGGAGTTTTGTTATGTGCTCCGATTAAAGGCCGGACCCGATTGAGCTATATGCCACAGTTTATTGCTAATCGCATCCGAGTTCCCAATCGCATCGGAATTGGTCAATCGCATCGGAGAACATGTGAGTTGCGATTTATATTGGAAGTCTGGACCTGATGGAGGTATGAATTATAATTCAAACATGTTTGAAGTCCTGTCCCAATCGCATCGGCAAAATACAATGAACAGTGGTCAATCGCAACACATATTAAAAGACTTGCGATTGCGATTAAGAGTTTGGACCCGATGGGTGTATTAACGATGGTGTATATATATTTGAATTCCGGCTAATCGCATCGGAACTTTCCGATTGATCGCAAGTCCTTTGTAATATGCTCCGATCAAGTGGCGGACCCGATGGCATTATACGATGGATTTAATAGGTTCAATCACATCCGGAATCTCAATCGCAATCGGAACTCTCCGATTGATCGCACGACTTTGTATTAGTTTAATAAGAAAGCAAGAGAGTTAATTTGGAGAGCACTCTTAGTAGGTGGCTTTGGAGCTTGAGCTCTTATTATTTTACTATATCCCTGTCTGTGGCTTCTTCATCTTCATCAGGCACCATTCGGTGAACTGTGGATAATGTCGTAGAGTCTACCTCTGTGAAAAGGCTTGACAAAAGATGAAGGATCTTTGGCAGAAGCAATCCATCTGCCTGAAGATACCATTACATAATGCATTCTAATTTTGTTCCATTTAATATCTCCTATTTATAGCATGGTCAAATATTTCAGATGCAGCTTTGACTAAAAACAACTGCATTCTTTTAACCAAATTGTTGGCAATGCCAACTTTCCTGCAACTTTGTTCCTATACAGAAAAATGATTCACTTTGGCCTGTAAGTTGATTTTGATGTGTATTAGACAATCCTTTTGTCTCCTGTGTGATTTAAGTTGGTTATGAAATTTTGTATCTATTACAAGTCGAAAATTCTTGTCAAAGTTGTACTATTCCTTGTATCTTCATAATCTTTAGTAGATGACCGTCATGTGACAATTTATTAATGACTAATAGACATGGAAACTCACCAACTATCACAGCTATGATTGCAAGCAGAGCTGCGAGACTACCATAGGAGAAATTGATGGACATGTTACTTTGAAAATAAATCTAGTAAAAAAGAGGTCTGGGAAATAAAATTTGAGCATTATAAAAATAATAATATCTTCAAATACTTGTCATGTTTATATCAAACATATTTTGTAGAGAAACTATGTATTGATTTCTATAAATGTTGAAAAACTGAGACATGGGTTTCAAGATTTTGTCCGTCTTTCTGTCTAGGCTCTGTGAAGTTTGCAATAATTCTTTTGTTTTCATGAGAATAATTGTGCAAGAATATGACAGAACACTTCTGGAGTCAAAGGAAATTGATTAGAAATTTTAACTCAATGGTGCTGCAGAAAATGGTGTCCAAGGATGGTGGGAAAATGATAAATAAAATCCCTAACTTATAAATACAGTACTTATGGTAAAAAGATAAATAGGATCACTAATTTTTGGTGTCCAAGGATAGTGGAAAATGATAATGATAAATAGGATCACTAAATTATAAATGTCACTAATGGTCATGAGGGACCTTAAGTATCTCAATAAGAAGTCCTTAAAATGGTAAAATTTTATGTCTTAAAAGTAGTCCTAGGGAAACCATTGGAGAGGTGATGAATATTTTTAAAATGCACGGGTGATTGATTATTATCAACCGAATCCTAGACTTCATGCTTCAGCCTCTATTGAGCTATAACAAGGAACATAAACCCTTAGCATTTCTTGCGTAGCAACCCTTGGTCATCGTAGATGATTTGACCCAATGACTTGGAACCAGTGTCTTTATTCTGCTTTTGGAAATCTCTAAGGGGCTATTTTGATAGGATCTTGGAAGGTGAGTTTATCATGCTTGGTTTTGTCATGATGGTAGCTTTTGCAATGGCATTGAACGAGGCCTGCTTGGTCTCTTGGACAGTTGCTTGTAGCTTCTTCAATGCCTCCTCTGTTGTCAAACATTGGTAACTAAGCAGTCATTTCGGTGAACCTCTCCTCTTACCAATTACCTAGCTAAATGAATTTACTTCATAATTGCAAGAGTTACAAGATGCTCTTGTATAATTCTTGTCTCATGTTGGTGAAAGCGTCTTGGCGTTTGGCTAGTTCTTTTTCCAGCTCATGTGCTTTTTGCATCTAATATCAACTCTCCTCTTGGATCTATCTATTTAAGTCTCTTAAGTATTCAAGCCTCTCCCCATTCAAAGCTTTTCCAATGCTAGGTGTCCTTCAACTCAAAGTGCTAAGAAGTATTGACATGAAGAAGTTTTGAGGCATCTTAATTTTGACTGTGGTAACAACTAAATTCAGATTATAGCAGCATCAAAAAAATGGATTTAGGCACTTCGTGTTACTTGGAGTCTTGAGACAGTTCTTTTGGAGTATCACTCAGAGACTATTTGGAGCACTCCCAAAGTCATCATCTATAATAGTCACTAAACATTTTAGAAGCAAAATTTGGATTTGACACAGAGAATTCTTTGGAGTAGTATTGTTGAAGTTTATTGAAGCACTTCCTTTAGAACATCCTTGTTGAAGATTGTAGAAGCATCATTTGGATAGTCTCATTAAAAAAAAAAAAACCTTTGGAGTAGTCTTGGAAATTTGTTAAGGAAACTGCACGTTGTGGCTGAAACTTCCAGCACTCCTAGCGATCTTCTTTGCTTCAGCTCCAAAAGGTGTAAATGGTAACACTCTCTTTAGGTGGCTTCACAGCTTGAGTTTTTATTATTTTACTATAACCCTGTTTGTGGCTTCTTCGTCTTCATCATGCACCATTCGGTGAACTATGGATAATGTCATAGAGTCTACTTCCATGAAACGGCTTGACAAAAGAGGAAGGATATTTGGTAGAAAAAATCCATCTGCCTGAAGATACCATTACATAATGCATTCTAATTTTGTTCCATCTAATATATCCTATTTATAGCATGGTCAAATATTTCAGATGCAGCTTTGACTAACAACAACTGCATTCTTTTAGCCAAATTGTCGGCAATGTGAACTTTCCTGCAACCTTGTTCCTGTACAGAAAAATGATTCACTTTGGCCTGTAAGTTGATTTTGATGTGTATTAGACAATCCTAATTCTTCAATCTTCTATTACTAACTGAGAATGACACTGGTAGGTGGTGGTCATGATATGTTAAGATGGTCTGATCTCTTTATCTATTAGAAAAAGAAGTGAGCATGCTCATCCTCCTCCATTGGAGTGATTAGGGATCAAATTTAATATTTAATAAATCTCTGTAAACCAAAAGATACATGCAGAGCTTTCGGAGGGACGATTGGTGCAGGATCAACTTCTTCTCACTCATGTTACAAGTTGCCAACACCTGGCTAAGCAAAGGTATTTCACAGCTGTTAGACTTATGGTTTTAAGTCAGATCAGTTTGGTAGGCCCAGGATATGAGGAGAATTGGTTGTAAATTCAACAACCAAAGCGTTGTTAGTAGTTGAATAGTTTCCACTCCGCTGGTTGTGATTTGAGATAATAACAATAATGATTCAGAGTAACTATTTTCATAATTAAAAAAAACCATCCAATCAACCTTAAAACCAATACCCTGTCATGTAAACAACTTTTTAAAACATTTCATTTTGTAGGACCAAATTGCAAAACCCATTACCATGAAATCATTAAAACAAAAATCCCAAACATAAGACATTGCAGAAATCTTGAGAAAATCTTTTAGAGAGTGCATAATTTAATCCAAGCTCTAGTAAATTTCCCTTCATCATAAACTCTAACAGAATGTTATGCATTAGAATATAACTAATCTCCAACAAAATAAAAGTAGCAGGGTTTCCACATATAATCCCATCAGCAGGAAATCATTTAAAGAAAAAACGCAAACATGCGACATTCAAGACAGCTTGAGAAACATTCTTTGAGAATGCATAATTTAATCAAACCTTAATTAAATTTTCCCCTCATTCCAAACTCTAACAGAGTGCCATGGATTAGAATATATTTAACCTGAAACTGATTTGCAACAAAATAAAAATAGCAGCGATTTCCACGAATATCAATTGGGATTTTGTACTTATAACAACCAACCGCCATGTAAACCTAAGAAAACCAGAGAGGGCGCTGATCAAAGCTAGCCCAACATGGATACGACCATAGGTTTATGAATAGAAACCAATATAAGTGGAGACAAATGTAGAATACTAACCAATTCGGTGATAGGAACGGGAAACCCATGTTGGGCGTAGCCTTGCGTTTTTCTTTGGCATTGCCGCAGGTCTGCAAAAGAGAAGCATAGGTATTGAAATCGACTGCGATTCCCTTCTGGTGCATTTGATGGAGTACACCCAGAGCTTTGTTCCACTGGTCTCGCTTGCACTTGCTGCAAGATGTTGATGATGCAGGTATCGAGGTCGACAGTGTTACCAATTCTGAATCAATGTGTTTTGTGGGCATTTTCATGGCAATCCTCGTTGGCGGGAAAATGAAATTCCAAATGAAAAAGGCCAATGTAAAATGAATATTATTTAAATATAATAAATATTTTTATTTTTTAGAATATTATTTGAATATAATAAATATTTCAAATTTTTTTAAGTTATTAAAAGTTATAAATGTTTTGATGTTTTTCAAAAAGAAAGGCAATTGTATTTATAAGTTATTTTGTTTTCTCCTAGATAGTGTTAATAAAAAATAGATGTTAATAACCAACCTAATACATCACCAATCTAAGTTGACCGTCTTGACAAAATATTGGTTTTTTCAATGAACTAAAATGCCTTTAATGAACACACCAAATGTGCATGATGTTGAACAAGTAAACCAACATGGCATACCTTTAACAATAGTAACAATGTGTGCAATTTGTGGATTGGGAAAACCAAACTAATATACCTATGATAATCAGAATCGACTATATGTGCCTATTGTGATCAACCCTTCATGAGTTCTGTTGATTTCGTGCAAAATTAAGCATGTCATGCAACACTTAGACTAACTTTGATACATATACAAATTAAGTTTGTATTTACTTGTTAGAATTGTGTTAAATTGTTTCCCTTTTAAATGTCACAGGTTTGAATCCACGGGAAATTGAGGTATGTATACCTCCATGGATTAAATAGTTAAATCATTGCATGAAGGGCATCCATTGTCCCGCGGACAAGGGGGTTTCACGTGCCAATTTAGCATATACCTATATTATAACTTTATATTAAATACTATTATTACTTTCTTGTGTTACTATGAGTGCTTTTAATAAATATACAGTTAAGTAGATTACCCCTTCACTAATTAGTGAAGTATTTAATATTGGATGAGAGAGTTGTAAGGTTGAAATTTCTATACCTCATGTTAATTTGGGTATTTGTATCATTTCAATGCAAAATTGGATTTCATACATATCCATGGATCCATTAAAGCCATTTACACATGCCAACCAAAGACATTCAATAGTTGGGTTAGAACTAGCAGTTGGGAGGAGTTCATTATCATATGCATCCAAGGGTTTCCATACTAGAGAAATTAGGGTATGTGTTTGATTTATGGGCTAATGTTTGAATGATATGAGGAGACGAGTTAGTGCAAGTCCTTCTTATGGTAAGGCCCTGCACCTCTTCCTTTATTTCTTAAAGTAAAATTGAAAGAAGTGATTACAAATATATGATACATATAATGTTCAAACCATTCACAACATCATGACATTAAACATTTACACAAGATGCAACTTATTTCATGTTCAATAGATTTTTTCCTTTAAAAAATAAATATACGGTGCCATGATATAATATATTGATTCACCAACATTGACCACCAAACAAATGACCTAAATGACAAATGTTATGTATGGTGAATATCATCCACCATAAATTATGATTATTAGCCACTCTAACACCCCTAAGTTTATGGTCACTCATTGAACATGACTCCAAGAGTTATTTAGAGCTTCTTAAACTTATTCTTTCCCAAAATACTGACAAGGATGCCTCATTACAGTAGCATTTTTTTTTTGTGTCTTTCATCAAATTCTCTACAACCACGTTTTTATGTTATCCTCAATTGACATTTCAATTCCATGTGTTTTCTTATTGCATGTTTCAAAGGGTTTCCTTCATTCTCATGGCAAACACAGAGTCGCATTCATGGGTCCTTCTGTGTTTTGGGGACCATATCATTACTTGCAGTGGTTTCTCTCTAAATCAACACATGGCAAGCGTGGTATGCGATCAACCAAAACATATTAGCACCTAAAAGGCCATCGATTTCGAGTTAATCCCTACCCTACGCCATGGAAAAATTTTTGGTTTGAATAAATCTTGTCAATGAATAACATCATTGTGAATAAAAAGGTAATGAAGTTTGGCTTGGCATCTGCTTGTTGCATTAGGGGGTTTAATGGGTTAGGGGTTTAGAGGATTAGGGGGTTAGGGGATTTAGCAGTTAAGGATTTTACGAGTTAGGGGATAGGGGTTAATGGGGTTAAGTTTAGGGGGTTAAATGGGTTACGGTTTTAGGGGTTTAGGGGTTTAAATGGGTTAGGGGTTAAGGGTTTCGGGGTTAGGGGTTAAGGGTTTAGAGGTTTAGGGTTTATGGGTTAAATGGGTTAAGGGTTGGGAATTAGTGTTCAAGGGGTTAGGGGTTAAGATGATAGTTTCGTTGGTCTCTGTTTGTGCACAGTAGTTATTTATTCTTTATGTCTCAATGTAACAATTTTTTAGGTATTGTTGATTTTTGCCATGTCTTCTCTATCTATTAATTTCTAGTATTTGTTAGCCATTTATTTACATTTATTGATGAAAATGTCTACTGCAATTAAACCAAATGTATGTTCAATCTCAAGTTTCAAACTCAGCCACAGTGTTGTCACATAATTTGAGTTCGGAGAATGGACATCTGATGAAGTCTCAATAACCACACTGCACCTCATGACTGCTACAGAAAAGCTTAAGTTCGAGTGTCCCACATTCATGAGAAAGTTTGTGATTATAATCTTGCTCCAACTGATTGTGTCCTAGAAATACCCTTGTTTGTTGCAAAAACATCCTAATGTTGTTGACCTTGTCCCTTAAAAAACCAAGGAAACAGATGAGACTGAGAAGAATGGAAAGCACTACAAAGTTGGAGAGAGTACAAAATACTAGGATGATTTAAAGGATATGCTTGAAGAATGTAACAGTGATGAAACAACTGAAATTTGTCCCAAACAAATAGTTGATAATGTGAAACCTTCTTCTGTACCAGTCAAGCAAGATTACATTCATGTGAGAGCAAGAAGAGGCCAAGCAACCGATAGGAATAGCTTGGCAGAGAGGGTATGGTTCACTCTTTTTAATGAAAGATTAGATCTACATTTTTTATATCGAAGATTGACCATTTTAATCTTGCCAACATGGGGGAATTAACCCGATTATAGGTCCCAACTAGACCTGCTCTCGTTTGGAATGGATAGTCTCAATGAGTTTTAAGGACCGTTATAAGGGTTGGGGGAATAATGAGTTATTGGTTAAGGGATTAGGGATTAGGGGCTTAGGGCTTAGGGTGAGGGATTACGGGAATAATGAGTTAGTGGTTAAGGGGTTAAGGATTCAGGGGTTAGGGGTTAGGGGATTTAGGCACATTTAGGGGTTAGGGGAATAATGAGTTAGAGGTTAAGGGATCAGGGATTGGGGTTAGGGGAATAATGAGTTAGTGATTATGGGGTTATGGTTTTACGGGTTAGGGGTTAGGGGATTTAGGCACATTTAGGGGTTAGGGGAATAATGAGTTAGTGGTTAAGGGATTAGGGATTGGGGGCTTATGGGTTAGGGGATTTAGGTGCAGTTAGGGGTTAGGTGAATAATGAGTTAGTGGCTAAGCTGGGATTAGGGATTAGGGGCTTATGGGTTAGGGGATTTAACAGTTAAGGATTTTAGGGGTTAGGGGTGCGGAGTTAATGGGTTATGGGTTGAGAGTTACTTGCTTCACTTTGGAAATTCGTGTGAAAAATAATTGTGCGTTGGAGTTCAGAGCTGGTAAAAGGATAAGGCAAGGGAAGATGAGGGAGCCCAACATTAGACTCCTAAATATGGTTTAGTGCTGGTCTTAATGGTGGCCTATGAAGAGGAAGTGTAAATGTCGCAGGAAGGTTTTCGGAGGGAGTGCATGTGGTTTAATGTGTGTGCTTGTCGTGGGAATTCACTAGTGTAGTGTGTTCAATCGGTCCCTGTTGCTCAGTTTCTTAGCCACTGACTACATCTGGGTTGAGGATAGGAAGTTGAAGGGAAGTGAGATCACTCATTTCCATTTTTCTTGGCTTTTAGTGAGCCTTTTTTTTCATGATAAGAGAGGAAGCTAGAATTTGTAGTCCAGGAAACCTCGAGGGTGGTGGCAGAAAACTAGTTTCTTTTCCAAATTCCATGCTTTCCAGCGTGGGTGTGACGGTGTTTGGTGGATTGGTGTGTGGTCTCTGTGTGGAGAATTTGGAAGCTGGTCACTGCCCTGGGGGAGTTACGCTCAGGCGTCAGCTGCTTTGTAATCATTTGTTGTTGAAGTTCCTGTGTTAGTTTGGTGGGTGATAGTTTTTGCTTTTGCTGGTGGTGGAAGTATTTATCTAGTAGTGGGAGGTGTCTTTGTGCTTCCTTGTGGTGGTGGGAGAAGACATTTGGCTCCCTCGCTGTTGGTGTTTGTTTTCTGTAGTGGGGGGTCTGGTCTCTCGACTCTGCACACAACAGGGTTCCTCAACCTTGGCGAATTATGAGACCCCTGGTGTGGTGTGGGTGTACTCTCTCCCCTATCATCCATGGCCCTATGGGGCTGGTAGACTCATAAATAATCATGGCGGCTCCACGCCAAGGTGGAAAGACTGCGGGGCGTGCGCGACTCGCTAGTGTGGGTGCACATGGGGGTGGTGGAGGAGGTAAGTGGGGGGATAACATAGGTGGGGGTTTGAGGGTTAAAAAACAGATTCATCAGAGCAGAGGAGGCTGTGGTGGCAAGGGGAATCATGGGTTTGATTAATTTGAGGTAAATGAGGGGCAGGTTAACCAACATTTTTTCCTAGAGAACAGTCGTGCACTTATCAACAACCTTATGGAAAGAGTGGAAAAAACTGAGAGATTATGTCATGAGGAGCATGCAGAGCAGATGGAAACATTGGACTGAATGCACTATTTACAGTGCCAAGTCCAGGAGAGATAATGGTAGTTGTTTGGCGAGGCCAAAATCAACTCATTGAGAAAGTATAATAGCTGGAGACTTGGTTGGCGCACTTTGAAGGGCATGGTCAGTGTGATTTCTATCCTCCACTACATCTAGGAACAACCACGGACAACCCTGCATCCATAACGTTGGACGAATATAATGCTATTTGGTGTTCTTTATGTTTTATATGTTTTTTTGTGTCTTTGGCCCAACCATTTATGGACAATGTCCCTAGTCCCTCTTTTGCATTTTTTTTGCATCTGGTGCAATTTTTTGTCAACAAACCAAGTCGAGGTGAGATCACCTGCTTTGTAACTAGCTATATGTACTCCTTTTTTCCTACATGAATATAACATTGACTTACAAAAAAACAAAGGTTCATACATCATTAAAAATTTAATTAAGTTTCATACTTAAATTAACAAATGTTCATACCTATTTACTAAATAGGTCTATAAATATATATTGTAGGTTTATCTATTTAGTATTTATCAAATGTAAATATGATGATTTAATACTAGATTTAAATGAACTCATATGTTTAACATAAGAAATGTTATATTTATCTAGTTATTAAATGTAAATATGAAAATTTAACCTTGGATTTAAAACAACTCACACTTTTAACATAAATCAATGAAGTTTAAAAATTAAACTTTATGGCCAAATATTAAATATAAATATTATAAATATTAGTTTGCCTATCTAATTAATATTACCTTTACTAAAATTATAATGAAGGCATTAGTGTAAAGTTGATAGATGATACATGCAATTATGTTAATTGTAGATGAATCCATCTGCACTGTTAAACTTTAGAGACCAAAGGGTATTCATAATTTTAACATTGTAAATTCATAGACCCCTTTGTCTCTAAATTTTAACACTGCAAATGGATCCAAAGACACCGGCTATAGTGAAATGTAACACTTCGGTACCAAAATTGAAATTTTCCATATATGGAGTGACACAATTAAAAATCACTGACATAAATGACTAATTCATATACTTGTTGTACTTGTTATTTGGCCATATTTTTATTCTTAGACTATAATAGTCATTTACATTAATCATTATTAATTTTTTCACTTATTATCTAGTCATATATTTTAATCCTAGACTAAATTAGTCATTTAAGTTGGTCACTTTTACTTTAGTCACTTATTATCTAGTCATATATTTTATCCCTAGACTAAATTAGTAGTTTAAGTTAGTCGCTTTTAGTTTAGTCACTTATTATCTAGTCGTATATTTTATTTCAAGACTACATTAGTCATTTAAGTTAGTCATTTTTAGTTCGGTCACTTAAAATTGCTCAAATTTAGTAGCAATTCACTTGAAATAATTGCGGTGACTAACATTTTTAGTCTCCTAGTCATTAATTTCATCATTTTTTACTAGTGGATATGGTTGGATCGATCATGAAAAACTGGATTCTGAGAGAGTTTGATAAAGCTCTTATTGTCATAGTAAATCATTGTAGAATCAATTTGCTGACCAAATAATCCAAGAAAGATCTTCCTCATCAAGATAGCCTCACAAGTTTCTTTACTAGGAGCCATGTAATTTGTGTTTTATGAACTAAGTGAAAATAATCTCTACTTTCTTATGTACCAGGAAACTAAATCTAACCTGATGCTGAAGATCCCCCCTGATGTGCTCTTCTTGTCTGATGCACTCCTTGCCTAATCTTTATTTGTGAATCCTTGAAGCTTCACTCCCTTTGTCCATCTGTACCAAATACCAGATTGAGTGGTGCCTCTGAGATGTCTCAACATGTGTTTACTTTCCTTCAAACAAATTTTGGTTGGCTTAACCATTGCTTTACTAAGTACAACAACCTCCACAGTTTTTTCATGACCAATATTGATTGAAGATTTGAAACTTTCATCAACTGTAGAATGAAGTTCCTTATTTCCTAGCATATGATTAGAACATCATGAATCTATATACCACACATTAGTAATAACAATTCCATTTTTTCCATACAATGGAAATAAAATTTTTGAGGCACCATCATTATCCACTTTTTCATAATTAACACTTGTGTTGTTATTAACTTTTAAATATACATTATCCTTCAAAGTGACCATACCTTTTATAATAATTGCATTGTATATTTTTCTTATGAAATCTTCCTCTACCTATTTCTTAGGAAAAAAGTCTTCTTCCTCTATAACCTCCTCATGAATAATAATTATTTTGACCTTTATCTTGACATTGGTTGCCACTAGTGATGGCACCTTCACTTTGGTTGCTGCTAGTGGTGGCATATTTAATTTTTGTAGTTGATAATTTTGAAGAAAAAATTTCTTATCACTTTTTTGAAAAAAAACCTCTCAATATTTATTCATAAGACACAAGAGACTGAGATAGATAATCAAATTGAAAGATAAGAAAATCATTACTTCAATTATTATAGCAACATAGTTCCATTTTTTGTATTAGAGATCTAAACAACTTTTCAACCACAATATCATTATTTAATATTTCTACAAAAATGACCAATTTATTAACTATGTCTTTTAGTCTCACACAATAATCACTTACATTTCCAATTTATTGTCTCTTAGAATTCTTAAATTCTATTTTTAATATATTTATCTTGACAACTTTGACTTGGTCATTTCCTTCGCAGGTTTCCTTAACATGTTGCAAGCATCCTTAACAATCTTTGCACCTACAATTCTCGGAAATAGACTATTATCTAGAGCTATTAGAATATGAAACAAGGTTGGTTGCATAGCAACTAGTCCTTACCTACAGCTGGAGCAGGGACGGGTGGAAATGAGCCAATTGGGATTGTCATCTTCAGAATCTTTTCTGATCAAAGTTCATCTTGAATGAGGCCGTCCAGCTTCCTCTGCAAGTTCCCAGTTCCTGATCAAAGATTGTGGATGGTAAGCCTGGTCTCTTCGTAGACACAGAATTGGAACAACCATAAGAGCCTCTACTGCAACACCTGAAAACAGGGCATTCCAGCATGATGGAAATGTTCCATCCAATTCAACTGGTATTCCAAACAGGAGATTGGAGGAGAGCACGACTGTTGTCGATGGAGTTGGTATCGGGGTTCTTGACGAAACATCGGACTCTGCAACACCCACTTCATCCAGGGACCCCATGCCATTGATGAATGTATCGCCAGAGTCTCTGCAATATGAACCAGGGTACCTTGGGGCCATTTCAGAGAAGACGAATCCCCACAGCGATACTAATGGGAATGGAGGGCCAACCAATGTGTCTTATCTTACAATTATTTTGTCCTCTAAAGTTTACGAGGTGGCCATTGAATCCCCACTACAGTATGCACCCAAGATAAGCCGGAGGCCCAAGGTGAGAATTTTACTGAAGCACAAGGATTTGCAGCCTGTAAGTATATTCGTTATGAATGAATATGTCATCTGAATTTGTTTTTTGGTAATTTTCGAATGTGGATTTGTGGATCTGTTTACTTTTGAATTTTTATGAAAAAATGTTGACATATGAGTCAGTCTACATGTACATGTGTCTTGGCTATGCAAAGCAGTGATTATGTGTATGGGCTATATATAATGCTGAAAGATGGACAAGATACAGTTCTGGATTGTCCTGCACACAACAACATTTGTTCTCAGGGCACTGCAAAACTCTGGGATCAAATGTAACTCATGCTTATTAGACACCCACTTTTTTATTTTTCCTTGGAAGATTCACTCTAGCTACTCATAGTGGCCCTAGTGACCTAAAAGAAATCTCTAAATCACTATTCTGAAGAAAATCCAACTAGGTTGATCAAAAGAGTGTGGGTTACGTTAATAATAAAAACCCACTAGTCTGTCTTTGAGAGTCTTGACAAGAGGGAAAGTCTTATCCATGTAAAATTATTGCATAGAGAGTAACTGATTCACATAAGCTCATAGAAGAAACCATAGATGAAACAGTTTAACTTCAAAACCAAGAATGGATTATAAGACCATCTCATAGATTCATGTAGCCTGAGTTGATGGTAAAATGAAACAAAAACATGCGATATCATATTCGCCTTTATATATTCTCAGGAGGTAAGTTCAGCTCTTCTATTTTACACATAGAATCTTATAAAAGTGTTATAAATGATTCATATTCAAAGTCATGGGGTCAATTGCAAATTGGAAATGATTCATTAGAATAGGCAGAAGAGTTAATGTTGGCATGTCAGGTTGGTTGAAGAAAGGTGTTTTTATTACCTTCTACCAGGGTTAAAGCCTATTCAATGATATGTGCTCTGCCTGTACTTCGTGCTTGTCATAGTGTCTGTTCTTGCAATATTGGTTGGGGCCAAGGATAAGTCCTGAATGTCTTTGGAAAATTAGATATCCCCCACCTGCCACTTCTAGGCAAAGGAGCTTTAATAGTTGAATGTTGTAAGAAGACTTTGCTCCTTTGAATATATCTTCATATTCAGAAGGTTCAGATTTGCCGCATTGTCTCTAACTATATTTCTCTCTTGGTTTTCTACATCGTTTTAAATATGAGATTCATACCTTACCATGGCATCATAGTTAAATGCCTTTTGTTTAAAATTAACAACATTTTTGCTTTTCAGAATATCAGTGTACACCTAAATTAAATCACAGTGACAGATAATCTGACCTAAAAATTCCAAGCTTCACGTGATTAACCTACAGAAAGAAAGAAAAAATAAAATAAAAAATCCATGATAGTAATATTGATCATAAAAAATTAGATAATTGAAAATTTTTGTATAGTAATATTGATAATAAAATATTAAATAATTGAAAAAATAAATAAATAAGTGAATTTGTTGGTCAATACGTTGTGATGAATGCAATCCATGTGCCCAATTTCACGTGCCCCCACTTCCATGTGCCCCCACCTGCATAGGACGGTTTTACATTTTATAAACCAAGAGCAACAAAGCAAGCTCCGGAACCACCACCGACTGAACCTATTGATTCCATCGAAGAACCAGGTTGAACGCCTTGACACCCCCTTCCCTTCTGGTTGTTCGAGAAGTAGTTTCACCATAAGAACTAATTTATCAAGTGGTTTAAGCTGCATTAGTGTCAGAGGCATTCGTTAGATATTCAAAGCGATACAAACACCCCGTGCCTGCAGAAGCAGGGGTGACTTAGGACCATAGCCTGCTTCATACCTAGCTCCAAAATTTCGATGGACACACAAAGAGTGAACCCATGTTTTCCCTCATTTGAAGCCTTATCTTGGCTTTGTCAATTATGCTGCTAAAACTTCTGTTATGGCTGAAAAAATGTCTAGTTTTGAATCAACTTGGTCGACTGTCACTTTAACAGGCTGTCGATATGAACAAAGCTAACATGTGTACCTAATCGTAATACCGAATGAAGGGTTTGATAAGGAGCTCAGTGCCTAGTAGTTTCCAGCCACTGCCGAGAATTATTGTATAAGGTGAACACTTTCACATTCACTGCAATTTTCTCCCTATTAATAGCCCTGTGTGTTCATTGAAAAATGGAGGGGATTTATATATAAAAATCTTATCTTTTTGAACTTTTTTTTTTAATGATTTTGCAGAGTAGGTCTACCAAACTCAAACTACCAGCGGCCTCTTAGAGTGGGAGACTCTTCAGCTAGATGGGTATTTTTCCACACCAGACATCAATTCCTTTTACCATGCTTTTAGGTTTCAAAACCCTACCCACTTGCTTCGCTAGCTTTTTGTATGTCAGAGCAAGCCAGAAATAGTGAAGGAGGTAATCTTCTGGTACATATTACTAATTTACATAGAGATTACTAAGTTTAAGTATGGAAGTAAAATTATATGGGAAATAATTATTACCCAATACTCACAATCCTAAGATTAGGTAAATCAAAAGAATGACAAGAAATCCGCATTATTGCTTTCAATAGATTTAGGTCTTCAATCTACAGGTGTCGAATTTCATAACTTGAAGAAGAAAAACCATTATTACATAGAAATTATATAAACCTGAGCATTTCTTCATAATAGCACACAATACCACATGATTGTTAAGAGTGTCTCATAGGACATCATTAAATAGAACTAAAGTGAATTATTGCACAACAAGAATTCTATTGATAATTATCAATCATAAATCGAAAAGCAATCCGAGTCTATTTAGGGATTTAAAACAGGAACGATCATTCGTACAAAGACAAAATCAAATGGAAAGGTCTTAGAAATAAGGTGCGCAAGGGAAAAACTAGAAAGCGTGAAGCTGTGCTTCTTTATAAATATGCCCTCTGTCCAAAAATTCTATTTATAAACTAGCTATTTGAAAGCTAAGCCATTGAAGAGTGCCTCTTACCTGTAAGAACAAAATAATCCATGGGTTGAATGAATTGCCATGGGTTGAATGAATTTCCATTGCAATGTTTGCCTTCTTACATCACTTGGTTCCTTCAGTATTAGTGTCGATAGCCAGCAACAACCAGTCCAGAGAGAGCTCTTAGCCCTTCAATCGAATGTTGTAAATGAAAGTAAGGTAGGTAGTAAAGATAGTTAATATTTTGCTCTGTCCCTTTTTCCCAAACTTGTTATGGAAACTCAGCTGGCTAAGGAGGTGGGTTAAATCTATTGAATGTTGCTAGAGGTTGTCACAGAGACTTCATGAAACCAGGAAGAGTAGGCCTTCTGAAGTGAAAAGAGGCTTTAGTAATTGGTGATGAGGCTTGAATTCGGACATGCATATGACAAAGAAGTCGAATTGAATACAAGTGGAACATGTAGATGACAGAGTTGAAATGAAGACAAGTGGAGTATGGTGTTTAAACATTTGAGAGCCATGTGTAAACCTTCCGCAATCTTTTAAGCATGAAGATGTACTATTAATTTGAATACATAAAATGTTTGCTAACTAAAATTAGCATTAGATAATACAAACTGAAAATTTTGTGAGAAAATTTGTATTAATGGACATTTAGGCTAATTTTTAATAGGTCTTGCCTTGATAATAGGCCAAATAAGACCTCCAAGTTGCCTATTGGTCAAGAAAATAATTAGCTAAAGCTCATTGGTAGATTCGTTGTAAGAATGGTCCAATCTTGTGGCTTTCCATAACAACTTACTTTCTACGATTTCTCATAAATCATTTTATATTAAAAATATCATAATTTCATTTGACCATTAGTCATAATCATGGCATGATTAACTTATGCTCCGATAACAAATGAAGATTCTGTAAACTCGGGCAAATTCTTTAAAGAAAGAAAAAATATAATTGGAGAGTAAATAAAAACACACCCAATTTTGCATTCTTTTTGCTTGTTTTTGCAATCTCTAGTAACTTCTCCAAAGGAATGATCTTCTATTATTATTACCTCCTTTTCATTATTTTTATATGATTTATTCTCATTCCATTAAGTGGTTAAAACAAATAATTTTTATATAAATGAAAATTAGATAAATATAATTAAAAATAATATTTATTGTATATGGAGATACATTCTACAACTTAATATGGAGAAAATGTGTAAATTTGTCTATTAAAATAAAATTTCTCTAATTTTAACCAAAATTTTTTTTAAAAAAATCTAAACAATAACTAAAATAACCATATAAATAAACAACTAAAAATGGGAGCATGAGGATTGGGTAGTACAGGGGTTGGAAGGGAGAATCCTTCAACAATTAAACTTGAAGGAAGTGATGCTAGCACTATCTTCCTAGAAACAACTACCTCCTCGATATATTGTAAGAAATAGTTTTGACAGGCCACAATCTTCCTTCATAAAACTAAATTATGATGGGGCCTCAAAAGGAAATCCTGGCCAAGCGGGTGTTGGAGGTATCTTTCGAGATTGCACAGAAGCAATTTTACGAATTTTTGCCATTAATTTAGGATATGCCACGAATAATGAGGTAGAATTAGTAGCAGTGAAATTGTGATTGGAAATTGCGAGTCTTGAAGATTACAACAGACTGAAAATGGAGGGGGATTCAGCAATGGCTACCGGTATTATTAGAAAGCTTCAACAAGGGGCTAACTAGGAGATGATTACTAAAAGCTGGAGAACGGCACGATTAGTACAGGAAATTAAGTTAACATTGGGCAAAATTGAATATACTATACCTCTGCATGTGAGAAGGCAAGGAAACAAAGTGGCAGATTGTCTGGCGAACTGAGTGTGTAAAACCGCTGAAGGATTTCTTGATCGGCCATGGAAACTAGAGGTGTATGTATTGGTGCCTAAACTTCGGAATATTGTAGTGGAGGATCAAATTTATACAAGACTGGAACATATTATTCCTCGATCGGGGTGTAACATGGTGGGGATGGAGCCATTTCTACATGGTTGTGACCGTATCATGCCGCGTGGGGAGGGCGAACACCACGTGGATCTGGCATACAGGCAACGAGATCGTGGAACGAATGATGGGACATCCTACACCTAACATATTAATGCGAAGCACTTGCATCAAACTCTAGTTGGGTATGCCAACAAGGTTGTCAGGAAACTTTGTGGAAAAGCGTGAGCAAAATGGTAAAATACATGGCAAGGTAAGGATTTGTGTTTTGTGGTTTTGCTGGGAAGTTAGTTACACGTTCAGTGGCGATCTGAAGCGAAAGCATAGGGTGATGGTCTGGGCAGTTAATTGGTATGTATTATCATACTTCCCCTATGAGCCAAAGGTTTCTGATTTTCGTCGAATGCGAAAAATGGTTATGGTTTTTTTAGACTAGTTTTTTGAATGGCGATTTGGTTGGTTCTGGTATGAGAAAATGATGAAGGGTTTTGAAGCTGGGTATATGCTCATTCTTGCTAAGAGGCTTTTTGTTCTGTTGCCTACAACTTCATTTAATTTACTTTGGAAAGAATCCTTCGAATGGGGAAGATGGTTACAGTCTTTGTTTCCTGCTTCTCCTCTCTGCTTAGTTATGACGTTGGTTTTAAACTACTTTTATAAATACTGGTTGGTTCGGCTCTTTTACGGGCCTCGGAACAAGCTTAAATCTCTTGTTGTTTACAATTGGCAGTATGTGGGAATTGGCAGGGTTGTTTTCTTTTATAGAACCTTTATTATAGCTGGGCAGATGGGGTGTGTTTTAGTCTCTGTCTTTCGATTTCATGTTTATGATTTTAACTATAATAGGAGGCTGGGTAGAATTTGGAAAATTTCTGAGAATTGTCGTCTGCTAAAAGTTAAAAATGATTGCCTTCGTGCTGGTCTCAGGACTCTCACGCAGCAGGGTAGGGTTTCCTTCTGTCATATCATACATGGTTTTTTTGTCAATAGGATTTTGTTGACGTTTGGGAAGGGGATTTCGCATTGTCGCCTGCTGTACAAAATCCCTCATAGGTTCAATTTTACTTGATCGCTCTGTAATATTTTATGGACTCTGTTTCTGCCTTACATTTTTTTGGCTTCGCCTAACCTGGGTTATGGAACTTGTCTGTCTGTTGATTCTCTAAACTTTGTTACCTAGTTGCTTTGTAATAGTGTATGGACTCTGTTTCTGTCTTATAATTTTCTGGCTTCACCTAACCTGGGTTATGGAACCTATCTGCCTATCGGCTCTCAAAACTTTGTTAGGAATCTGACTGGTATATGTCATCATGTTGCTTTTTGGATGATAGCTTTAGCAAATTCCTTTTCTGGTTACTCTAATATGGTTAAGAGAACACGCGGAAGAAAGCCCACTAGAGGCAAACACAAACAACCTATTTCCGAGCAGCCCCAGAAAAGAGGAAGAAAATCTATGCAGCAGCATCTGGAACCGCTTGTACAAACATTTGCTTCAGAGATCCCAAACTCTGTTCGATCCCGCATTTATGGTTGGGAAACTGAGGTTATAAACAATTTGGATAGGGAGGATGATATAGCTTATGAGGACATGCAGAATGTAGTGACTGAACCAGGGCACACTCGAGGCCGAATTTCTTTGTTTCAACGGTGAGTCGGAACTTACTGGTTGATCAAATGCTTGCTAGCCAAGGCAGCCATGTCGACAGCAGAATCCAAGTTGGAATTAACTCTCGCAGATATTAACAGGAACATTCAAGAAATTAATCTTCGACAGTTGCATCAGTATGCTAGGGTAGGAAGGTTGGAGAAGGATATTAAGTCCATGTAGCAGGTTGAAGTTGAATTGCCAGGTTCTAGTGCCAAAGACCCTGCACCTACGGAGTTAGAGGTAGATTAAAGATTTCATGTTAAAATGTTTTAGGTTTTTTTTTAGCGGCTACTATTCCTTTTGTGTATGTTGTTATTTCAAGACTTAGATATTAAGTATCATCAGATATGGTATAGATTATTAAGACTTTTCATGTTTTGGTTGACATACTTTGCACTTCGATGGCCAACATACCTTGTTTCCTATGAGCAAGTTCAGATCTAATTTTTCTATATTTTTTCCCAGCTTAAATTAATAGAAAATGAAAAAGAACTACCTAAACTTTAAAAAAAGAAAGAAAGAAAGAAAAGAAAAAGAAAAAACTAACTAAAAATTCATTAACAAAACAAAATTATCTCTATAAATATAACCCTTAAAAGTAGAAAGTGTATGCATATCCTCTAGAAAGTAAAGTGTGAGCGACGGAATGCATAATCTTGAGAATTTGGAAGTGGGATTTATCGTTTGATTATATGATTTTATCTAAAAATAGAAAGTGTATGCATATCCTCTAGAAACTGAAGTGTGTGCGACGCAATGCATAATCTTGAGAATTCGGGTGGGATTTATCGTTTGATTATATGATTTTATCTAAGATGAAATTAGGAATGAATGCATAATCTTGAGATTCGGAAGTGGGATTTATCTTTTGATTATATGATTTTATCGAAGATGAAATTAGGAATGAATCTGCCTCATTTTAAGAAATATTTAAAAACAATTTTACCGTTACAGTGAAAATTGACACCTTCCTTTTAATTAAGATAATAACATTATATTTACATACCAAGAAAACTGGATAAATTAAATAAAAGAAAACTGGATAAATTAATAAAAGTGTATTGGACAGACATGATGCAGAGAGTCGAGCTGTCAATTTTTTTTTGAATTGTATTTTTCAAATAAAAAATAAACAGAATACTAATCAAAATACAAAAGTGTGAGAAAGTAGAGATAGTTCGTCGAAACAGAACTCAATCCCCGCGATAGAAAGAAACGCACAGCTGTTTTAAGAACACAAAACAGTTAGCCGATCAATAAAAGAGGGTAATAAAACCAAGCGAACGAGACCGAATGTCACAGTTTTCAACCCTGATTTCCAGACTTATTTTTTTAATAGAATAGGATGCCTAATGGAGATCCTGACGCCTAGCCTGAAATTTGACTATCCATTACCAGATGCTGCCAGTGCAATTCACTAGAGGATGAACTTATGTGAATAGTTGTCGGTGAAATTGAATCACATCTGACATTAATAATTTATTATGGTTGCTCGCAATGAAGCAATTGTGCACCACATGATACCGAGTTTCTTTTATACTTTTCATTGGAAAATAATTAATGTCAGTCCGCTATCGTACAAGTAACGACAACACCAGTCAAACCAGTGAGTTTTGATTCAATCCTTCTCAACTATTCACAATACCGATGTGTTGTACTGTTGGCTTTGACTCCTCACTAATCTGGGGTTTGTATACGGGGCGATCTCAATATTGATCGCAAATGGCCAGGGCATGTTCAGAGGTGCCGTTGGCTATTTAACTTGACATCGGAACTTTAATTTGATGGTCACGATGTAAATTATTTGGTTTTGACCAAAATGGAGTTCTTTGGTTTAATGATTGGAATGCAAAATCAATATATGTTAATGGTGGCCATTTGTATAATGAATTTCGCCATCCTTTTAAGGTAATAGAAGAGAAATTTCAGCTTTCTTGCATTGCATTTAAGAGAATCAATGACTCCTAAACAATAAACAATTAGACAATTAGATTGGTATTCGGTAAATATGATCACCAAACTATTTTGTGAAAGTTTATTTCAAATGTTAAATATCTGGTTTTAATTTAATTTCTTTATTTTAAATGTTTACATTTTATTTTAAGTTAATTTGTTTACGGTAAATATGATCACGAAACTATTTCGTCAAAGTTTCTTTCAAATGTTAAATATCTGTCTTTAATATGATTTCTTTATTTTAAATGTTTATTTTTATTTTAAATTAATTTGTTTAAAATTTAATAGAAATTTATTGGAATTATAAATTTGAATTATATAATTTTTTTATTGAATTATATTTACAATATAAAAACAAAAAATATACTTTCAACAAAAATTTATCATTATATATAACTTAAAGTATGTGTTTTTTTAAATATATTTTCAGATTATGAAACACAAACACATATACAAATGAAAGTTAAGTCTAAAGTAATGTTGAGAATTTTTTTTATTATAAAATTTATAGATTATGTGTGATGACGATGATGATAATGGTCAATGTCCACTGAGGCCAAACTTTGGTCTATAGGACCTAAAGAAACGAATTATTTCGTTTTCTTTAAAATTGTACTCTTATGCACAAAGAGTTTGGAGCGAAGTGTCCCGAGCTCACTATAATTTTGACATGTTAAAAGGCTAGGAAGGTCGATATTGCAACAAAGGTTATGAAACTGAGAACTAATGTGGGTGTACGCAGGGCACTCTAAGAGGAAGTGATTTTCATCCTCAATATTCATATTCTCACAGAGATAGCATATCCTTTCCAGCCATGGTGTTTTAGGAACTGCCCAATGACCTGTTTCCCTATGGAGCCCATGAGAGTTCGTTCTTATCTTGGCTATCTTAATTTTTTTCTTTGAGCTAGTTAAAACAGAGGGATACTTTTGATCTTCTAGAGTAGGTTGATGACCTCCTTATAATATCTTAATTTTCTTTTAGCCTCTAAATCTTTCTCACACCACATTTTCTCTCTAAACTTAAAGTAACAATATTTTTAATGTTATTAATATTTTGCAGTGTAACATTTTCGTCGATCTCCCAATGATTTAACCAAGCCCAAGTATCTTTATACCAACCTCGTTTGAGCCTTAGGTGCTTTTAGCTAGAATTTAAAGCTAGCTTAACAAGTCTAAGCTCTCCCATGTTATTGATTTTGTGCTTGTACAACAGGAGCCTGGTCATAGCTAGGCTCTCGATAGGGGAAAGACCCACTTCTATAAGGAGAATAAGATAAGGTGTATTGCTTTTAATTTTGAGGTTATATGTTTTAATGGATTTGCTCAATCTTCCTCCAGGATTCTCTAGAGATGCTGCAACCCCAAACCTCACATCCATACAAGAGAACAGGAATGACTAAAGTTTCAAAGAGGAGTTTCTTTTTATCCCACATCACAAGGTTTGTTGTTGTACAACTATTTTCAAGACCAAAGTAAGATTTCCAGCCTCCGTTAATCCTTTTCTTAATGCTATAGTTTCAGTTGAGCTTATGATGAATATCAATTCCTAAGTACTTGTAAGAAGGCACTTCCTCCAAGTTGCTATTGTCATACAAAAAATTAGTGTAAGTTTCGTTCTTGGACTTGATAATCATAACTTCTTTTTTTTCAGTATTAACAGTTATACCCATGGTAGAGAAGAAATCCTTAAGAAGTCTTAGTTTCTTATCAAGTCAGATGGGCACCTTTCCAGAAGAAAAATATCGTTAGCATAGAGAAGAAGGATGATGACTATTCCAGCTAAGATAGTGCCATCACAACCCTCTAAACAACCTTCTAGCTTGTCGATGTAAATGCCAAATAGGGTAGGGGAGAGGGGGAAACCTTGTTTAACTCCGATATTACACTTAATATCTTTCAACCACCCCTCATTTCTCTCAAACTTAGCAATTACATTCTTGTATAACCTTATAGTAGCAACTCTCAACTCGAATGGAACCTTTAACTCTTCTAATCTATTTCATACGTTATTTCTAGGAACCGTATTAAAAGCCTTTCTAAAGTCCATAAAGCAACAAAAGGGATTGGATTTATCATTATGACATTCCTCCACAATGATCCTAAGTGTAACGAGGTGGTCCATTATTGACTGATGCCTTCCAAACCCCGCTTTGCCTTTAGCCCGCTTACCTTCACTGTCAAGTCATATGCTCATCTTCTTTTCCAAAAGAAATACCATATAACTTGGCTAAGAGAGGGCTAATCATAATTTTCTGATAATTAGAGGGGTTATTTGTATCACCACTTTTACTGTTAGAACACCTAATCCTCCATGGGTAGGTGTGGAATGCGAAAAGTCACAATGGAGTCCAAGTGACCTTGGAATGTGAAACCAAGAGTCACGCCATTGTACTATAAATGTACATCATATATAATGGAAAAATAAGAGAGCTACACGCTTATCCTTCTATTGTGTGTTGAGTCTCTTGTTGTGTGTGTTTATCTTTCTCATACACCATGTTTGTGTTTAACATGGTATCAGAGTTGATACGTTCATAACCAGCTCAACTCAACCTTGAGTGAGCCATTTTTGTTTATGGCCTGTGCATATCTGCAAAAATTCTTGGCCTTTTTGCAGTATTTAGAGATTTTCTGCAGTAGTATTTCTTGTTGCATTCATCAAGCTTTCTGCAGCATTCAGAAATTGGTTGTGAAGAAGAGCAGTATTGTGCGTCTTGTCATTGCAAGTTTTCTATTCGAATTCTGAATTTTTCCCTACAATTTCTGCATTGGAGAGCTACTGGAAAATTATTTAAAGTGGGTTTATGAAAGAAAATTTTCTTGGTTTTTTCACTAGTTTTTTCTGCTGAAATTTCATGAGAAATTCTACATTTTTAAAGTCTCATTCTCTGCGGTTGGAAAAATCATTTTTACCTCAAGTCTACAAATTTCAGCAAATTATTCTGCTATACATTTAAAAAAATATTGTTGTTTCTTAAAGTCGATTTCCTGCTATACTCTGTTGTTTTAAAAATAAAAATAAAATAAAAATAAAAAATAAAAAAGAATTCTGGTTCAGGCCTTTCGGCCCCCCTCCCCAACCTGCAATTTTTTGACACTACAGCAGCGACCGTTCTCAACCCTGCATGCCCTCGCACCGAGCTCCCTCACCCCTTACAATGCTCACACTCTATGCTCACACTCCACCGTTACCTCACGGCAAACCTCCCTACGCTCTTCGCTACCCGGCCTTGCAACCCACGGCTCCCCAACTCAGCGCTCACTCTAACCCCTCTCCCCTTGCTTCATACCCATCCTCGGCTGCACTCTGCCCCAACCCAGCCCGCCTTCCTTCCCGACGCTCCTCCCCATGCTAACAGCTCGGGCCACGACTCCTATCTACGCACCGTTACCTTAGCCACTCAACCCATACCCCTCTGCATCTTATGTTGTATCCTCTTGCATGCATCTCACCTCGATTCCCCTCCCCCTACACAAAACACCCTCAACCTACAACCAACTCTTCCCACTCGCTCTGTAGACTACGCCTCTCCCTACACTAACGTGACCCCTCTGCAAACTCTCATTGCTCCCCCTTACCTAGGCTCATAACCGCCCCTCTCACGGCGTCCTCTCCCCACTACACCCTTCACTCCTCACCCGCAACCCTTCAGCCCCCTCACAACACTCGACCGCCCACTTCACTCCCCTTCCCACGGCCACTCGGCCTCCCTCCCTCCATGCAAGTTTTGTCCTAGTTTTTTTTTTTTTTTTTTTTTAATTTCAAATTTTTTTAAAAATTCCCTTAGATTCCCCTCCATTTAAATTCGTTTTATTTTTTAATTTAATTAAAAAAAAAAAAATTAAATTTTTTTTTTTAAATAAATAAATAAATTCCCTCCCATTTACAGTTAATATCCTACCCATAAATCCCTTTCCCATTATTACAATCCCTCCCCAATTTTTTTTATTAATCCCAAATAATTAATTTAAAAAAAAAACAGCAAAGAGAGAGGAAGAAAGGAAGTAAACAACAGAGAGAGAGGAAGATAAAATGAAAAACAGGAAACAAAGAAAATGACATATGAGGAAATGATAAATACATAGTGAAAAGAGAAGTTTTGCATCATGATTTGTGGCATTGATAGAAGGGTGATTTTCTGCAAGAGATTTACATGTGAAAACGAGTTGTTATTGGTGTAAAACAACTCTTTTGAAGAAGAAAAATCAGCTGCCTCAAAGGCTTCTTGCACGTTGTTTTTGCTGCACATTTTTGCAGAAATATTGTATTGAAATGACATTGTATTGCTTCTTCATTCATAGTTGCAATCAGTATTTGACTTGAAAAATTGTTGATGTAAGTCATTGTTGCTTGCCGGTTAGACATCCAAGTCTATACCTTGAAGAGCAGATTTTTGTACTTTGAGATTTCCATCGTTGGAAGTTCTCTTGAATCATTTGTATTTGTTTGAATTGAGGTTAAATCACATTGTAAACGGGTGCATTTTCGGTTGAAGCCAACACCCTTTATTTTTTTGCCTAAGTTGTTGAAAAATGGCTAAAATCAATGAGGCATTAGAGTTGTTGAATAACCTCATTCATTCAAATGTTCATGATATGGTAAAAATGAGCAAGGATTCTCTTTGTAATATTCAAAGTTGTTTGCTAGATGCAGAAGAAAAGATTGAGTTTTTGCAGTTGGAATCTCAGCTCCAACAAGATGAACTTCAGCAAAAGAGTCACCATTCTGAACCTATTTTTGTTCAGAAGATTGTGAAGGACTCTCATCAGAAGAAAGAAGATAAAGTTTCAGTTGATTCACATTTATTTTATTGCACAAGAGCAGATGTACATGCAGATGCAATAGTTCAACCTGCACTTCTCAAGCCCATCATCAGACCTTGGGAAGAACTTGTCCACAACAAGCACAAAACTGGTCTTGGATATGACAAGGATGTGTCATTTCATATTCCAGACTACACCAAGCCCATCAAATTTCAGAGTGTCGGATTCCTGTATGAAAGTTCACCTGCAGTTGTTTCAGATCCTGCTCCACTTCCACAACAACAGAAAATTGTAAAATGCCAACACTGTGATCGAGTTGGCCATATGAAAGATCACTGTCTTGATCTTCATCCATGCAAGCACTGTGGTCGGCACACCCATTCTTTAGACATATGCTTCAGAAACAAGCCTCCTGCAAGAAAAAAGATTCATCTTGGATGGATCGCTTCTTGGAAATGGGCATCAACAGCCAAGAAGATGTTTAAGTCACATCTTAGAACATGTTCACGAATATTGAGAAAACTTGCAGTTGAGTTTTTGCTATCATCTCACCTTGTCCCTGATAGGGGGGAAATGGTGGTCATCTACAAGCTTCGACGCCAGATCAAGCGAGCATGAGCCACAATCTCTCATTCCATGTTCAGAGTTGTAGCTAGAGACACGACAGTTCAAGTTAACCTGAGCCACAATTCATCATTCCAGATTGTAGCCAGAGACACAAATGTCCATGAGCATGCCTTTGGTTGGTGGACAACCTTAAACCATCACAGGTTGTAGACCTCCCTTATTTTAGGTTGAAGGTCTCCCTTTCATATATGAGGGACACTTCCTCTAGCAGAAGCCTTCAGCTTCTTGCTAGCTTTGGTTGAGTTCCAGGAAATGCTTCAAGCATTCTAGTGTTGTTGGTAATCCTTAAACCGTCACAGGTTGTAGACCTCCCTTCTTTTAGGTTGAAGGTCTCCCATTTTTATGAGGGACAATTCCTCTAGTAGAAGCTTTCAGCTTCTTGCTAGTTTTGGAAGAGTTCTGGGAATTGCAACAAGTATTGCGTTCCAGTGTTGGTGGTCATCCTTAAACCACCTATTTTTGCCAACATTTCAGAGAGTTGATTCAGACTAAGCGCTGCCATGTATACTTTGCAGATTTGTATTACAACTCTCTTCTTGGACTCACACATACCCCTTCGAATTAAGGGGGGGAATGTTAGAACACCTAATCATCCATGTGTAGGTGTGGAATGCGAAAAGTCACAATGGAGTTCAAGTGACCTTGGAATGTGAAACCAAGAGTCACACCACTGTACTATAAATGTACATCATGTATAATGGAAAAATAAGAGAGCTACACGATTATCCTTCTATTATGTGTTGAGTCTCTTGTTGTGTGTGTTTATATTTCTCATACACCATGTGTGTGTTTAACATGGTGTTTAACATTTACAAATAAGAATTATGAGGTTGTGAGTCCATGGTTTAGGGAACCCTTGCTTGACTACTTGATTTAAAAGCTTGTGGATGTGAGGGATGAGGAGAAGACCTCCAATTTGAAGATTTCTTCCTGGTAACCTTCAATGTCCTTAGCTTTTCCATTTTCCAAGTGCTTAACCTCAAGATCTATGTCTTCTAATGATAAAACTTGTTTTGTTGTGAGCAAGGTTTCAAAGTTATCAATGAAATTTGGGGATTCATAAAGCTTTTTAAGATAGGAGTTCCAGTTGTGTAAATAAATTATATTATTATCTTTACTTTTTGTAGTTAGAATATGCCTCCAAAATTTCTTAGGAGCTACCTTAGAGAGGTGTAGATTTTCTTGTCTTTTATGAATATAATTCATTTTTTTCCTTTTAGTTCGGGCTTTGCATATTTATATCTTGCTAATTTTAAGAGACTCATAAAAAACTTGCTTAATATCTCTCCTAGAAATTTTACAATCTTTATCATACCAAGGGTTGGTTTTGTTATTTATTTTATTGCTTGAAACTTCAATTGAGAACTTATTAATAGAATATGAGAGGGTTGTAGTAAAATTATGATAGAGGTCTTCTATGTTGTCTATACTAGATAAAGGAAGCAAATTAATTTTTAATTCATTTAGAAAAGATCATTTTTATTTCTATCAAAGATTAAATACTTTTGGCTAAAAGAGCTTAGTGATTACTTCAAAATTTTAATTACTATTATTATCTAAATTTTAGAAAATTATTAATATATATATATATGTGTGTGTGTGTGTGTGTGTGAACATATGTTTATATACATTTAAGGTACTTGTTTCAATAAATTGTTATAGATAAGTTTGGGTAGTCCATGTGATAAGAATTAGTTGGAATTTAGATGGGTCAGTTACATTTATTTACATTTATTTATAGTAATTAATTAATTGAAGAGTAAAATGAAAGTTCTATCTATCATTTTTTTTTTATTTAATTTTGAGTTTCTTAACTCATTTAAGAAATTGAAAAACTTTGAAAATAATATTAAAAATATTTAAATGGTGCTTAAAAAAACCATTAAAAAAAACATACATTATAATTATATTAATATCATTAAATAAATCATTTTTTAAACACACCACTTCAAAATAAATCATAAAATATTGCTTAACTAATTGTTCACTTAGGTCTTAAACTTCACATAAATACATATAAAAATATTATAAAAACATATACCTTATATGGTATTAAGAATATTACAACAATTAATAATTGTTGTAGAATTTAAAAACAAAATATCTATAGAGACATATAAAATAAAATTTTGTTAAATCAACAACGTCAAATAAAGAGGCTTTCTATCATCTTTATGAAATAATAACAAAAATAAATCATGATAAATATTTAAACAATGATATTACTTAGTAAAAAAATTAATGGATGTATTCATGAATATGGCTATACCTTGGTTTTAACCATAATAACAGGGTACCCCTCATAGACATTGGAGAGCACGTACACCGCTCGCGTACCCCAAGCTCCCGAGCTCGAGAGCTAGTAGGAAACTCTCCTGCTCTTTCTGGAGCTTGGGAACTTGTAGGAAAATTTCCAAAATCACCTTGAGCTTCACTACAACAAATTTTGACGTTTGTGGTACCTATTTTGAGCATAGTTTCACCTTTTAGGCACCTATTTTGAGCACAGAAAGTACCATTTGTTTGTTTTCTAAGTGATACATGATAGGTGTGGATATATAGCAAAGATGTCAACAAAATATATATACAGTGGCCAGTCATTCCTTGGTAGATTTTGTTGCAAACATTGAAGTTCAAAATTTGCAAATAAGTCTACCTTCTTGAATGCTATCTTGAAGCTTTAATGATAAGATTAAACAAATTACAATGATGGTGAGAAAGAGAAAGAGTAGAATGTTAGTCAGTTTCACTTTATACATTTCCAAACCTAAATCTAGAAGTTGAATATAATATAGTGTTGCATGAAATCACATTATAATCAAGTAATAATAAAGGGAGTTGTATTTAGTGCGACTTTTTGAAGTTTCAGGTGCCAGAATCCGGTGAAAATTTTCAAGGTAAAATCTTGGTTTTTGTTATTCAAATGTTTTTTGACTCTATATATGGATTCAACACCCTCAAAAACTTCTAGGGCACTTCGATTGTGCAAATTTAGCAATCAAAATTCTCTTTTCAATAAATTCCTGCCAGAATTTAGAGAAATTACACCGTAAAAAGTCACGTCAAACCGTTCAAGAAGTTGCACTAAAGACTACTCGATAATAAAGGTTCCTGTAAATTTGGGCAAAGCTTCTAGCCGTACCACATACTTGTTCTCCTTACCCAAAGTAACGACATACTAGAAAATCGTGCAACATAATTTCTAACACTTATCTAACCGAAGTAACTACATACTGGAAACTCGTGCAACATAAATTTTATGTTTTAACACTTATCTAACTCGTGCAACATAGGTTTTAACACTTATCTAACTTTTATAACAACATGGAGTTGAAACTTGTTATAAGAAAAATTGCTTTAATATTAATAGGTAAAAAAATCATTGATTTAAATATTTAAATACTTACTTTATCCAGAAAGAAAACACAATTTTTTTTTAAATTCTAATTAAAAATTAATTTTATATTTTTCAATTTAATTTGATAGCTTTTTTCGGTTAAATTTATAATTTTACTCATGCAAAGAAATGAATGATTAAAAAAATACTCATTTATCACTATAAATTATAGGCATGTAAATAGTGAACTAATATTTTTACATAGAAGGTGTTTTTATGATGGGTTTGGTTGGGAAAATTCAACCAAGAGGATCAATTTTGTCCTCTTGCGTCCAACAATTTTTTAACGAGAGGCTAAACAAAAGACAAAAAAAAATTGAAAGTTTGGGGATATATATGTTTAATAATTGTTAAATGTAATATTGTAAGATTTTTTTATTAATAAAAAGTTTTATTTTAAGAAGAGTAAAAATTAGTTTCTAAATTAAAATTTTGAGAATTTTTTTATATTAAAATAATAATATTTTCAAAATCACCAAGTTGGTATGATAAAATTAAACGTAACAAAGAAGCCTAAAAATAAAAATAAAATTAATAAGTTTCTTCATATAACATTGTAAGAAGAAGAGTAAGTTTTATATTTTAAAGGTTTTAAAAATTTTAAAACACATTTTTTTTTTACCTTTAATAGTCTTTTTTTATGATAGTGATTATAATGTTTGACTATATGAGGATTATTACTCTACATTTTTATTTCAAGAAAACAACATTATTTGAGGAAGGTTCATCACAATGATTAATATGGACCTGATAAAGATAGTGATGGAGAAATAAATTTCATGTCATGTAGACATCATTCAAACCTACTATTTATATTTAATATCTTACTCTTTGCATTGGACTTTCATGTTGAACTTCTATAACTTATATTATTAGATTTTACTTCCATGTTTAATTTGATGTAATTTTCCTCTTATTATTTCTAGATAGTCTTAAATAAACAGAAAAGATTAATGTTAGACATAATTTAATGAAATTTATTTATAGTTTTGAACATAATATTATTTCATTTCCATTTTTTAAAAGTTATAATTTTTATTATATATATTAAGTATGGTCAAAACACAACAATTAGAATGTTTTAGTTCAATTATGGTTTTTTGGACAACATTTCACACTATGCCATTACCACTAATTCTATTTTTTTGCCACACAGCGTCTCAAGGACCACTGGGCAGAAAAATCTTGCCCTCCATTTTTTTGTTTCTCTACTTTCACTCTCCGTTCCAGCGAAATGTATTGTAGATTATCCTTTCTTGTAGGATTCTATGTGGCTCTAAGTGCCAGTTTATTAAATGGTACTTTCTTGTCATTTTGATCATGTGTGCAGCCCCAAATATTTATTGTCACAGTTTTTTTTTTTTTTAAATACATATGGGGATGGTGGCTTTTTGCTTTTTTGCTTTAAACCAAGGAATTCATGGTGGCTTTTTGCTTTAAACCAAGGAATGCGATATATTTTTTCTTACGAAATATTTATATTTCTTGTATTTTCTAAAGTAGAAAGTTTAACAAAACTTTAATTTATTATTTTCACATAAGTGCAATTTTTTGTAAAAAAAATAAGAATAAGGAAAGAGAAAAAATTATTAAAAAACATGTACTATGCATAAAAAAGGACATATGAGAAATTTAGAGCATTTAATCTTATTCTTTATTTCATTTTTTTTTCCTTCTTACTTTCATATTTATCTATATTATTTGTTGATTGCTTTAAAAATTCCCTCTCATAATTATGATAATGTTATAGGTTCATGTTTACATATTTAATGATTTTCATTTAGGCATTAATCATTTGTAAAAAATCAACACAAAAATAGTATTGGAATGTGAACACGGTATTTTTCTTGAAATATCTTATTCATAATTTTCAATTAATTTTGATGGGATATATAATGATGTTTTCTTGTATGGTAAAGAAGACATTAATACAATATTTTGAATTTATTTATGACATATTTACACCAAATTTGTTCCTATAATGGGCTTAGATGGAAGATACAACTAATAGTAGAGACTGAAATTCATCCTTCCAACATTTTTTGAGCAAGTGGAAAAACACAAAAATTATAAAGTTGAGTCAAAACAGAACAATTAGAAATTTTGTGTGACATCCATTACAAAAAAAATACTTAATGATTTATCAAAATTTCTCCTCAGCACATTACATTTAACAATACCTCTTACCTTACATCTACATTTAACTATTTTACCTATACATGAATTTTAATTAACATACAATCCTATCCCTAATGAACAAATACTTATCTATTTGCATGTAGATGGCATAATTCATAATACTATACCATTCCAAAGTATATATAAGTCTAAGTCTATAGACTTGACTTCGACTAAGAAAATGGTACATAAGATATTTTATATTGACACTTACGATGCTTATCATGTTTCGAGCGTTGACACTTGTGATGCTTATCCATACCAACCAATTGAAATTTATAATGTTTTAATTACATGTGAATCCTTCCGGCCTGAGCCATGTGATATTAATATGAAAATTAATTATTTTGTACACTTTGATATTTCTACTGATTTCACCGTGCCATATAACTCGCGGCTAACTCACACTTGGGGTTCTATTTTCCGTCGAATCTAGGGTTGAATCAATGGCAGGAGCGAGGCCAGTTGAGGGTTAGGGTATTCAACCTCCCTCAACCCTAACCGACTCACTCATTCGCTCGAACACCGACTCCATTCGGCTTTTTCTCTCTGCAACTTCTACCCCATTGCTCATCTCCTTGTACCGGTCCATGTGCTCGTCCATAGCCTATCATCTTAAACACTTGCATCAACATCATGATTCGGTGACAGGTATGGTTTTCTTATGGTATTATGTACCGTTTCGGTTCTATTAGTTGGTATGCCGTCTTCTTTCAACTATGAGAATTTATTGAGGATTTCTAGCTAATCCCTCAGAGTCTTCCTATTCGGCACTTAACCCTCTGCATTTTCTTAATACAAGGTTATGGTATGGAGAACAACTTCGCTACCCTTCGGATTTCAGGCCACCATCTCTGTCATGACTTTTACATGCAATATTTGCATTTGTATATACATAGTTACCATTTGTACTTTTATTTTAAGTTGTTTACCAAGGTTAAATTCTGGGTTTAGGTTGTAATCCTATTTTCCTACCTTTATTTACTGTGTAGGTCTTGACTTTGGTAGGCTCGGTTTCTCTTCCTCACAAGTAACCCTCATTTCCCGCTGTAAATGATAGAGTTGAAGTTTGGATGATACTACATTTTCCAAGATTGTATTTAATGTTATTCTATTGTAACAAGGGTATTATGATTTGATTCCCTCCTCACAACTTCCGCAAGGGCTATGCCGACTCTGGCCTAACCATAGCACCTGCGTTTTCTCTGTATACAGGTATTATGGCCATCAAATCCTCTCTCTATTTCTTAGATGAGGATTTGTAGGGTTCATTGTTTAATCGCCCATCCTTGCGGTCCTTGAGGAAATGAATTATTATTTCTTCAAGTCAATGTATTTCCATGCACTTTGTTAAGAAGGAAAACTTTTGCTATATGTTATGCATGGTTCTTGGTTCGACACTATAAATTTGCACCCACAGTCTAATGACAATGCCCTCGGGTATTACTTTGAATTTTTTAATTAAATTATGTGTTGGTTTTAGCCGAGGTTTTATGCCACACATATATGTGATTTAAATTCTTCTTTGCCTTACTTGTAAATGTCTTCCTCTCATTACTCAGAGTTTACTTTTTTATGACTATGAAGCCCTGTAGGCGCATTTTTCTTACTATTCGCTTCGACAGTTAATTTTATTTTTACTCAGTTATTGTTTTTCATTCAGTGTTGGTACTCCTATAAGATGTGTGTGTGTGTATATATATATATATACACACACACACACACACACACACACACACACATATAGTCTTTCTTGGTTTATCGAATACAATTTCTTCAGACCTAGCTGGTAACAGAATAGAGATTCTGTAATTTTTTATGTATTTAGGTGCTTGTACCGTTTAACTCTTCCTTATGATGTTTTATCTCTTATGATGATAGTGTCTCAACTTAATATGTTTTTTGTCTAAAATTCTTTATCCAAGAGTTTACATATCATTTGTTTCCCCTCTTATTATGTAATTTATAGTTCTACTATTTATATTCAATTACCGGACCATCATAACTCTGGGTTGTTTACTATTACCCTAGAGTAAGTATTACATGAGAATAGGTATGGCAAGATGATCTGTTCTATCCGGAGTAATTACTCTGGACTAATATAACAGTATCTTCATTAATATCTCATAAATATTGTAGATGTAACTGTAATTCTTCTATTTATATTTACTCTTTAAACAATATACATTTATGTAGAAGGGTACTATTCTAGTTTGCAAGAACGAAGGCTAGGATTTTTTTTTCATAATAGATAATTTCTTTTTACACACATATACACAGACATTGTGTATTATTTCTCTTGCATACTCATATATATTAAAATTTATAACACGAAGGGAATTAAAAGAAAAATAACTGTTTCTGGTAAAGTATTTCAGTCTTTGTCATTTACAAAAGTATATATTTATATGACCAGAAATTACATACGACTTTCATAAACCATTAAATTTCATGTAGGTCTAGATACTTATCTTTCTCAAAAGCTTCTGATGGTGACCTCCCAAACTTGAGAGAGGCTATTACATCCTTACCCCCCCCCCCCTGCTCCGCACCAGAGTAGGGCTTGTTTAGAGTACTATTCTAGTTGAGACCTCAAGACCTTGAGTCCACTCTTCTTTTCTTACCAGAATTGAGGGTTGTTGAGTTTCCACTTTTTCCATCTAGCTCTGGATTGAATCTTTCCCTTCAACCTTATGACTATTTTCCGTAGTCACAGAACCCCTTTTCCTCAATGGGATTTACTTTTTATCCTCATAGGAAAAGGTAATTGTTTTCTCAATGGGTATCCGTATTTAGCAAGGAATTAAATTAATAATCATCAGATTCATTCCTTTTAGGGATATGGTATTAAATATTATCCTAGCTTAATGTTTTTCCAATGTTTTACATGCCCTGGGTCATGCACATATTGTTTCAGTATTGATACATGAAACACATTGTGCACTTGTATATGAATGGGTAATGCTAATCGATAGGCCATATTTCCTACTCTTTCCAAGATCTAGAAAGGTACACATAACCTGGGAGCCAACTTGGCACATGAAGTCCACCTTAGAGTGATTTTCTTTGGTTTTATTCTCACATAGACATGATCAACAAATTCAAATTCCTGACAGGTTCTCTTTTTTATATGCATAAATATGTTGTCGATCTTGTGACGATTTTAGGTTCTGTATAATATTCCTTACCTCCAATTCCATCTTAGCCAACATCGTCGGGCCAAGCATTAATTTGGCTTCTGGACTACTCCAGTTAATGGGAGTTTGACATTGTCTTCTATATAAGGCTTCGAATGGACTCATTTTAAGAGACTCCTCGTAACCATTATTGTACGTGAATTCCACCAAATGTAGATAATCTTCCAATTTTGAAGGTTGTTGCATTATATACATGAGTAGCATGTCTTCCATGATTTTATTTACTCCTTCAGTTTATCCATCCATTTGTAGATGATAAGCAGTGCTGAAATTAAATTGTGTTCGCAATCGAGTAAATAGTGCCTCCAAAACGTTGAAGTTAACTTTACATCCTGATCCAAAATGACTGTTTTTGGGATGCCATGCAACCTACAAATTTCTCTCATGAAAGTATCGGCAATCTGCACCGTTTTGTAAATGGATTGCATGGTATGAAGTGAGCTGCCTTACTCAGTCTATCTAGCACCACCTTTATGGAATAATTATGCCTTTTTGATCTTGGTAAAGCGGTAATCAAATCTAATGATATAACCTCCCAATTCCATTTAGGTACAGGTATGGGCTGCAAAAATCCTGCTAGATGTTGATTCTCCACCTTAACCTGTTGACATTCAAGAAGCTTGTTTAAATATTCAACAATATACTTCTACATACCATGCCAGAAATAAACCTTCCTGATTGTTATCAGCATTTTTTGGTATCCCGGGTGTCCAGAATAATTACTGTGGTGGTACTCATCCAAGATCAACTCTTTCAAACTATCTAATTCATAATGTAAAGCCTTCCTTTAAAGGTTAAAATTTGGTCCTTGCTAATCCCATAATATGATTATTTTTCCTATTTTTTTGCTTCCTTCGATTTATGCCATAGGAATTGGTATTCAGGATATTTTTGAGCTTCTTCTTTTATCTGATCCTGAATTTAAATTTGACTTGATTAAAATAGATTTCATACACACAATGTAGTTTTCTGCCAAAGGTGCCAAACCCGCAATTTTCCTTGTCTTGAACATGCTGAATGTCAAAATCAAATTCACTTAAAAATGCATTCCACCTTGCGTGGCGAGCATTTAAATCAAATTTTTTGAAATAGCCAGTTAAAATACTATGATAAATCTTTATTAGACTTCTCTTTCCCAATAAGTAGTGTCTACACACCGTGAGTGTGTGCACTACTACTGTTAGTTCCAAATCATAAGTGGAATATCGTTGTTCATGCTCCTTTAATTTTCTTGACTCATAGGAAACAACCCTTCCCTCTTGAGATAATATTTCTCCTATTCCTTCCTTACAGACGTTGATGCATACTTTAAATTCCTTGTTGGGGTCATCTACCCTCAACACAAGGCCAGAAGTCAGCAAGTGTTTCAATAATTCAAAACTAGCGCAACATTCACTGGTTCACCTAAACACCTTCCCCTTTCTCTAGAGAGATGTAATATG
The DNA here is from genome assembly GCA_034641835.2 of Pinus albicaulis. Taxonomy (NCBI): domain Eukaryota; kingdom Viridiplantae; phylum Streptophyta; class Pinopsida; order Pinales; family Pinaceae; genus Pinus; species Pinus albicaulis. The sequence goes on from JAXQQM020059472.1 coordinate 375,675, forward strand.
AAAGGAAAGCTTCGAGAATGCTTCAATGAAACGTCTATAATATCCAGTTGATACCATAAAAGAATGTATATACGCCACGTTCTAGGGTACCCTCCATTCCATGATAGTCTTTATTTTCTCGGGATCTACTGCTATACCTTCAGCGGAAATGACATGGCCTAAGTATTGTATTTGTTCTTTGAAAAAGTCACACTTGTCGAACTTAGAATACAATTGATGTTTTCTCAACATCTCTAGCACTTTCCTTAAATGTTCCTTGTGCTCTTCCATGGTTCTTGAATAAATCAATATGTTGTCAATAAATATAAGAACAAAATTATCCAAAAAGGGATGAAATATGCCATGCATCAAACTCATGAATGTTTCTAATGCTTTGGTTAAACCAAATGGTAGTAATATGAACTCATAGTGCCCATATCTGGTGTGAAAGGTTGTTTTATAAGTTTCCTCATCTTTAATTCAAATGTGGTGATATCCAGATCTTAATTCTATCTTTGAAAACATATTTGGTCCCTTCACTTAATCAAATATATCATCCATACGTGGTAGTGCGTATTTATTCTTGACTATAAATTTATTGAGCTACTAGTAATCGATGCACATTCGCATGGTTCTATCCTTCTTCTTTACAAACAGCACCGGTACTCCCCACGGGGATACACTTGGTTGAATATACCCCTTATCCAATAGTTCTTGTAGTTGCATTTTTAATTCTGTTAACTCGGGTACACTCATCTGATAAGGTTCTCTTGAAACTGGTGTTGTATCAAGCATTAATTCGATTGTGAAATCAATGTCTCTTTTCGGAGGTAAACTTGGTACATTTTCTGGAAACACGTCCATGACGTATTGTAATAAAGGTATATTTTCTTTCATAGGGGTCTTTTTCTTAGAGTTAGAAAATCCTACTTGGATGGCATAAATTTGACATCCTTTTATGATACATTTACTCAATTGAGAGGTTGTGATGGGACGTAATTGTAAAGGTTTCTTAATCGCTTGCAATTCTTAGCATGTCTCATCTTTGGCTATGAAGTATATGACCTTTTCTTTACAATCTACCAGAGACCAATGCCTTTCTAACTAGTCCATGTCAAGTAGTATTCCATAGGAACCGAAAGGTAGAATATTCAGTTCTACGTTTAACTGTTGGTTCCCAATTTCCAAAGAGCAGTTTGGAACCTTGGCACTTGCCCTTCTCTTTTCCCTAGTAACTAGTTTTACTAGCGAGGGTTTTTTGAATTTCTGACTTTGTAAGTTATAATTTTCTACTATTCGGGGGTTTACATAACTTAAACTAGCACCAAGGTCAACCATAATAGAAAAAGTTCGTGAAAATAAATTATCTTCTAGTTCAATCATTGTCGGTTTATAATCTGGTTGTCGGTCTTCAAGCATTACATTAATTATGGGTATATTTTGAGCCACATCTCCCACTGTAGAAGCCTCTTGCAGGTTAGTTATTCTTTCAACTCTCCCTCGATCAGGGTAATTATTGTAGTACTGTGCCTCTCCGCATCCACAGCATTGTAGGGAAGGTTTCTGGGCTTGTCCATGTTCTAGCTTACTGGAGGCATCTGTGGGTCTTTCTTCTGTTGGCCAATTTTTTCTCTCTTTATTTCTCCCAAACTACTTACTTACTGAATTTCTTGCAAAATTTTAAAATTGCTAGATCTGGTATATTTATAATTTGAATTACTTTTTTGTCCTTTCTTTGGCAGCCAATTTCTTTCCTAATTCTCCTTTTAACTTTTACTATTGATATCACATTCGTTATTTTTGAATTTCCTTGTCCATTATCTTCAGATTCATGAATTCGATTATTTCCATCATGTGAGCAAGTAAACTGCACACAAATCGTTGAACTTTAGCCTTATCATCTCTCAGGTAAGGCGCATACCTTAATAAGGATGTGAATTTGCTTATGAATTAATCCATTGTCATCTATCCCAGTTTTAAATCATGGAATTCCTGATATTTTTCATCATAGAAATTTTTTGTTAAATACTTATCCTTGAAATATTGCTGGAACTCGTCCCATGTCATGTTATGCTCTTTAATACTTCGAACATTTTTGACTTCCTCCCACCATAAAGTAGCTTTCTTCCTCAACTGGTAAATAGCCAAGCAAGCTTTGAGGTTGTTGCTATAATCATATACCCGAAATTACTTGTTCAAATTAATTAACCAGCCCTCGACCACTTCTTCGCCCTCTCCATCGAAAGTGGGAGGTTTTATTTTTCGGAACTCGCCCTGTAGTTCCACTTTTTGTTTCTTTATATCTTGTTGATTAGACATATTACCAGCTTCAACTTCATTATAATTTTTTATTTTATTGCTTCATTGTGAATGGATCCTCTCTAGTCTATCATTATTTTTGTCATTGATTTGTCGGTGTCATTAATTTTCTCCTTCAGTGTCCCTTTCAGGACTCGGTTGCACTATTCCTTGGTTTGACTTGTCAGAAAGGCTATTGAGTATCCTGTATTATTCTTGCATCAGTCTTTCATTGTTGCTCCTTACCCCGACCATTTCTTCCTGTATATTATGCACTATAATCAGAAGTATACTAGTTTGATGTTGTTGTTCCTCTAGTAATATACTGGTATGTTGGTGGTGGTCAACGTTTAGCTGTATCCACATCTACGGATTCATTTCAGGATTGGTTTGGGGTGGAGGTTCGCCTGCATTCCAGGGTACTTGATGCGTCGATCCCTTTCTCATTACATTATTTCTGCTTTCTTTGCACAATTTACACATGGTGTTTGTTATTCAATTGACCAATTTGGGTCCCAGCGTATAAATGTGGCTCTGATACCACTTGTCACATCCATTACAAAAAAAAAATTTAATAATTTATCAAATTTATTCCTTAGCACATTACATTTAACAATACATGTTACCTTACATATATATTTAAATATTTTACCTGTACATGAATTTTAATTAACATGCGATCCTATCCCTAATGAACAAATACTTATCTATTTGAATTTAAGTGGAATAATTCTTAATACTATGCCATTCCAAAGTATATATAAGTCTGAGTCTTTAGACTTGACTTCGATTAAGAAAATAGTACAATAGATATTTGATATTGACTCTTATGATGCTTTTCATGTTTTGAGAATTCATACTTGTAACGCTTATCCATATCAATCAATTGCAATTTATGATCTCTTAATTACATGTGAATCCTTCCAACCCGAGCCATGTGATATTAATATGAAAATTAATTATTTTTTACACTTTGAGATTTCTGATGATTTCATCGTGCCACATAACCCGCGTCTAACTGAAACTTGGGGCTCTATTCACCGTTGCATCTGGGGTTGAATCAACGGTAGGATTGAGGTCGGTTGAGGGTTAGGGTAGTCGACCTCCCTCAACCCTAACCATCTCACTCGTTTTCTCGAACTCTGGCTGTGTTCGGCTTTGTCGCTCTGTAACTTCTTTCAATTGCCTGTCTCCTAGTGATGGTCCATGTTTCCGTTCATAGCCTCTTGTTTTAAACACCTGCATCAACATCATGATTCAGTGATAGGTATGGTTTTCTTATGGTCATATGTGCAATCTCAGGTCCATTAGTTGGTATGTTGTCTTCTTTCAGCCATGAGAAGGTATGTTTTTGTTATGGTCATATGTGCCATCTCAGCTCCATTAGTTGGTATGATGTCCTCTTTGAGCTATGAGAAATTATTCAGGATTTTTGGCTAATCCCTCACAATATTCCTATTCGGCACTTAACCCTCTGTGTTTTCTTAATGTAGGGTTATGGTATGGAGAGACAACTTTGCTACCCTTGGGAGTTCAGGCTGCCATCTCTGTCATGAACATTACAGGTAATATTTGTGTCTGTATATACATAATTACAATTTCTAATTTTATTTTTAAGTTGTTTACCAAGGTTAAATTATGGCTTTAGGTTGTAACCATGTTTTCCTACCTTGATTTACTGTGCAGGTCTCGACTTTGGTAGTCTCAGTTTCTGTTCCTCACAGGTAACCCTCATTTTCCGTTGTAAATGATAGAGTTGAAGTTCGAATGATACTATATATTACAGGGTTGTATTTAACGTTCTTATGTTGTAATATAGGTACTATGATTCGATTCCCTGCTCACAATTTCTGCAAGGGATATGCCGACTCTGGCCTAACCATAGCACCTATGTTTTCCCTGTATACAGGTATTACGGCCATTGAATCATCTCTCCAGTTTTTAGATGAGGATTTGTAGGGTTCTTCAGGGTTTAATTATCGATCCTTGCGGTCCTTCAGGAATTGCGTTATTATTTCTTCAAGTCAACGTATTTTCGTGCACTTTTCTAAGAAGGAAAACTTTTGTTATATGTTATGCATGGTTCTTTGTTCGACACTATAAATTTACACCCACAGTCTAACGGTAATTCCCTCAGGTATTACTTTAATGTTTTTAATTAAATTATGTGTTGGTTTGTCGTTGTTTTTAATTAAATTATGTGTTGGTTTGTCGTTTGGGTTCTATGCTGCACAGATATGTCATTTAAATTCTCCTTTTCATTACTTGTAAAGGTATTCCTCCTATTACTCAAAGTTTACTTTGTTATGACAATGAAAGCCCTATAGGCGCATTTTTCTTACTATTCACATCAATAATTAATTGTATTTTTACTTAGTTACTGTTTTTCATTCAGTTTTGGTACTCCTCTAACATGTATATATAGGATTTATTGGTTTATTGAATTCAATTTCTTCAGACCTAGCTCGTAACAGAATAGAGATTCTATAATTTTTTATGTTTTAGGTGCTTGTACCATTTAACTCTTCCTTATAACGTTTTATCTCTTATGAATATAGTGTCTCAGTTTAATATGTTTTTCTGTCTAAAATTGTTTATTCGAGAGTTCACATATCATTTTTTTGTCCTCCTTATGTAATTTACAGTTCTACTATTTAATTTGATGACCAGGCCATCATAACTCCGGGTTGTTTTGTTATTACCCTAGTTCAAGTATAGCATGAGAATAGGTATGGAAAGGCAATCTGTCGTTTCTGGAGTAATTAATCTGGACTAAAATAGCAGTCCGTTCATTATTCTCTCATAAATACTGTATATGTAACTATAATTCTTCTGTTTATATTTACTCTTTCAACATTAGACATTTATGTAGAAGGGTACTATTCTAGCTTGCAAGAATGAAGGCTAGGAATAATTTATTCATAGCAGATCATTTCTCTTTTATATACATATACATAGAAATCGTGTATTCTTTCTCCTTCATACTCATATAAATATTAACATTTATAACAGGAAGGGAATTAAAAGAAAAAGAGTTGTTTCTAGTAAAGTATTTCAGTTTTTGTCATTTACAGAAGTATCTATTTATATGACCAGAAAATACTTATAGCTTTCATAAACCATTAAATTTCATGTACATGTATGGATACTTATCTTACTCAGAAGCTTCTGATGATGACCTCCCAACCTTGAGAGAGATTGTTACGTCCTTGTCTCCCTTGTGCTCCGCACCAGAGTAGGGCTTATTTAGCAGTAATTTTGGTTGAGACCTGAAGACCTCTAGTCCAGTCTTCTTTTCTTACCATAATTGAGGGTTTTTTAGTTTTCTTTGGTTCCAAAAAGTTCTATATTGACTCTTTCCCTTCAACCTTTTGATTGTTTTCCCTAGTCACAGAATCCCATTTCCTCATTGATATTTGATTTTTATCCTCAGAGGAAAATGTAACTGTTTTAACTATTTTTCTCAACTACTCGGGAATCTTGCAATACTTCATCATCAGTATTTATGGAAAAGGATTCCATAATTAATTTCTTTATTCAAAACATAAATAACCATGTTCATTCATTTAATCTGATTAAAAAATTTAATCTATTATCTTCTTTAAAAAAAAATTAACAGGAATCGGTTGGAAACTAATCCAGTTGTCAAAGTTTGAGATTAATTACGTTTCTTGGACAATATTTCACTCACTATGATTACCAGTAATTGGCTTAATTATGACTTATTTTTCCATAGTATGTCTCCAAGAACAAGGGGGAAATTTATTCACATTGACACAACAACTTTTTGTTTCTATCAACTCTAATTGTAGGATTTTTACTGTGAAATAAGTCCATCCATAAAACTTCAGATCCAATTTTTTGTTTCTCTAACTCCCACGCAGTTTAAGGCTTTTAGTAGCCAGTCGAACAAGATTTTTAATGCGAAACAATTCCACCCATTAAAATTCTCATCCCATATATTGAATTTATGTTCAAATTAGTAAATCTGGTTAGCAGAATAACAACCATAAAAATTCTGATCCCATCTATTGAATTTATGTTTGAATTAGTAAATCCAGTTAGTAGAATAATAAAGTCAGAGTTAGGATTTAAATGAAATTATCATATCCCATTTCATTTTCACATAATTACTTAGCTCAAATAAATACTAGCCATGCTGGATTAGAAATTACAACTATAACAACGAAATTGATGCTCTTAAACCATGGGGAAGATTTGATTAATGTAAAATGCATGTTCTTCAACTCATAATAAGTCAATAAATATTCATGTGTGACCTAGGTAATGAAAATGAAGTAATTATGTCTTCCAGTAGAGCCCAATCATTAAATCCTTTATTTCCTATTCATAAGGAGTATTATATTAAACTTCAACAACATATATCTTCTTCTAACAAAAGAATTGGATATTTTATTGAAATTCAACAATCTTCTAGCCAAATTAGAAAATTACTTTTTCACCAAGAGAATTGGAAGGCTAGGGGATGGTACCATCCTAAAAAATTTGGGACACCCCACTAGTGGAGTTGTATTAGAGGAGCGTAATAGAGGAGCTTTGTATTTCTTCTTCTTCTTCTCTGAATATGCAGAAAGGATAATCCCTTACCAATCGATGAATAAGTTTCAATGTCTTGACAACTACCATAAAATATTTTGTTCGACTTAAATTTTCCTCGACAATTTTTTTTTATAGAACGTTCTTCCATTGCAACCACCAAATTGAGGAGGTGTTTTTCCTTGGGGGAATATCATTTTGGCAAGTGGCTTTAATAAATTGAAAATATATATATATATGGATAATATCGATGGATAGAAGTGTTTCATAGGTCATGATGGAATATCCAACTAAACCAAAGTCTGTCAGTGAGGCTAATTATTTTCCTGGAATAATGTATATTAATTTTTTAGTAGTTTTAGAAGATTGGGAGTTGTCATTTTTAAGAGCTTCAAAAACCTAATTTTCTCACTATTTCTATCTAAAAAAAAATGTCTTACTCACAAATTTCTTACTAAATTTGAAACTTGCATAGATGTCTACCGTCTCCATTTTAAAATGGAACAAGAACCCTATTGAATGGAAAACATATCAATGGCATTTGGAAGGAAAGGAAATTGGTGAATGGATGTTGCAACTATATAAGGTGGGAAAATATTTAGATAGAAATTGGAAAATGATTGAAGAGATTAGAGCTAAGGAAATTGGTGAATGGATGTTGGAACTATATAGGGTGAGAAAATATCAAGATAGAAATTGGGAAAGCGTTGAAGATATTAGAGCTGCCAAATGCATTATGAGACTTATAAGCTGCCAAACCTATTATGAGACCTATAATATTTATTTTATTTGACATAAGAGTTTTTAATGTTTAGTGATTTCAAAATAATCAATTTTTAAATCTTGTATTCCTTTGATGTACCTTTTAACCTTTAGGGACAATTTCTAGTTATATAATTATTTTATTTATATTAAATCAATGTTAAAAATTAGAATTGTATCTTTTAACCTTTAGGGATAATTTCTAGTTATATAGTTATTTTATTATATATTAAATCAATGTTAAAAATTAGAATTTTAAATGTGCATAAGATTTTTTAAAGTGTCTTCAATTGCATATCTAAATGTCCAAAACATCGTAGGAAAAAGAAAAAAAATATATGAATTTATAAATTATAAAAAACTTACTATTTTATCAAATTTGTATATAAATTAAATGGGATTTTTGAAAATAAATTTAACTATATAAAAATATAATTTTATATCTCTCATAAATTAATTATATTTAATATTAATTTACATAAATTTTAATTAAATTTCCAACCTTTATTTATTTAATGAAATGAGTAATTAAGAAAAAATTATATAACATAAAAGTTGAGAGGTATTTTCAAATAGATTTTAACTGAATCCAAAATGCTCATCTCCTAGGTTGACATAAAGATGCATAATCTATATTAGATTATTAAGGGGCAAAAAAGTTCACCATATTTAAAAAAATAAGGATAATATTACTTCCAAAATGATCTATATTAGATTATTCGGGGGAAAAGGAGTTCACCATCTTAAAAAATAAAGATAATTAAGATTAAGTTCCAAGATAAAAACTAATCTTGAAAAAAAAAGTTAAGATGAAAAAAGAGTTGAAGATGAAAAATTGACGGACTCTTGTCATTTATATTTTAAAAACATTCGAATAACTATAATCCAATTAAATCATGTTTAAATTAAAAATGGAATTAAAAATTACACGTGAGCGAATGAAATTTAGCAAAATTGTGACAAACTCATTAAGAGTTAACTAGCCACAACCAGTTAAAATACAATTGGCTTATTTGTTTATTTTTATTTTTATTTTCTTGGCAAGAAAGACTTATTTGTAATTGTTCTTGAAACAAAAGTATTATTTTATTTTGTTACTGAGTTAATAGGAGGAACAAGTGAATGGAAAAGAAATCCTTTAAGCTTTTGGTGAAAGTTTCTAAGAATAGGAGGTGGTTGGGAACAGTTGGAAAAACATTTACCTACCCTCTGGGATAAAATGGAATCCCAGGAGAGAGGTGGGGATTCTGTAAAATTTGGAAATAGGGTGAAGCATTTTCTAGAGCTGGGTGGAAGACCAGTTGAGAATAGCTTCTGCAACCCTTGTGAACCAGATTACCTGTTTTGTGACTGGATTGGCCATCCAGAGGTCACATCAGAGGAATTATCCACTGTTACCCATGGTGCCATCCAGAATTCTAGAGCTAGGGGGCAAGAGGAGGACGTCATTGCCTCCCTTGATGGTTTGGAGGACCATAGTTTAAAGGGTTATTGTTCCTTTTCAGATAAGTGTTCAATAACTGGAACTTTATGAATACAGGTTAATTGTTTTTTTTTAGAGATTGTAGAAAAATTAGACTGTTCATGGTTTTTACTGGTTAGAGATTTTTTTTCTACTAGTAAGTTCTGAATGTTCTAGTGCTACAAGTACATTTCTAGAAAATTATCAGTAAACTGGAAGTTTCCAAATAACCTGGTATGTTAATACCCTGTGTAGAGGAAAGAAAGATTGTATGCTAGATTTAACTTCTTTCTACTTCTGTAATAATACCATGTGTAGCGAACAAGAGAATTGAAAAGATGAATTTACTTTCTCTCACAATAAGACTCATATTGAAACGTACAGGGGTTTTATATTTTTATTTTAAGAACAAAACTCTGTGAATAAATTAACTGTGTTTATAAAACGAAAGGAAAATAGGGGGTAAAAAATTTAGTAATGATTTAAAACTACTGTACGAGTGAACACTGTAGTTATAAAATGAAAGACAGGAAAGAAAATGGCTATGCATGCAATAGTAAACAATGATAAATGTACTTTCCAAATAGTGTTATTGTAGTAAATTCGAGTTAAGGAGGTATTGAACTTGAAGAACTGGGTCTGGGTCGAAACCCTGCCCTGTTCCTGTTCGTTTTATAAAAAATATACGCAGCCCTTTAAAATGGCGGACTGGTGCCGTAGGGTCTAAGCGAGTTTTCAAAAATTTAATAGCCTAAATAGCAGTATGCAAGGCAACCATAACCCTCTGTTTCAAGTAATGATATCAGAGTAAATATTTGCAAGAAAAACGTAGAAACCCATGATGATGGAAACACAGAACGATATAAATCTTTAGTGCATTTAACGATTACTATCATATTGGACAAGACAATATGAATATGTGAAACCGTAAAAAAAAAAAAGAATCCATTGTACAGTTGTGGCAGTAATCCGCGCATAAGTTCATAATACAATAGAGGAATAACACAAAGCTAGAATGCCATAACACTATAATGAATACTATACTGTCAGTGGAGGCCCATAAGTGTTCATATGTTTTCATACACCATTCTGACGATATGAGTCAATAGGAGATAAAAAATACTTACAGATACCTCTTAAAAGGAAATATACTTTAATGTAGTGGGAACTCTGTCTACCAAATGATAAACCTGTAAAGGGAAAAGAACCCTCTAATAAAACAAAAGGGTAAAAGAGTACCAGACTAGGGTATTACAAACAACATGACTGTCATACTTTGAAGCTTCATTCACATTAACCAGAACCTTAAATAGTTACATAGGGAAAAAATCGCCACAATCCATAATCTTCATACATATTGAAACCAAATGAAGCTCAGAGAGCTAACAGTATAAAAGAACTAGACTCTGCGAAGCTACAACCCCTAGGCAGAGTATTCTAGACTTAAGACATAAAGATTATGCAAGCTTTGGAGCCACGGCTACCTAATACTTGTATCAGCACACGGTACCTGTGAATGGACGACGAAGTCATATTAGCTGCAGGAAGAGATTTGAACTCGAGGAGCTGAGGGAAGGGTTTGGCGAGACTTCCTAACCTGCAAGCAAACCACCCAGCTAGAAACTAAATAAACTCATAGGTAAGTAAAGGACTGGTGAAAGGATAATATGAGCTAGGAAGAGAAAGCCTGAAATAGCTTACCCGTCGAGGGTTCCTGTTTCGTGAAGCCTGACCAATTCCGAAAGAAAAAAAAGGATGAGGGTTAAAAGAAATATCCTTAAACATTCAAAAGGCCGAACCAAGATTACAACTTAGCTTGAAAACCCTTAATCATGCAAAGGCTATCGGGTAAGTTTCCATACTTGCCGAAGATGCATAGGGGTTTTGCTGGAAGGATATTTTTCTTCGAGCAGAGGTGGGGATTCTGCTCCAGTGTGAGCCGAGTAAACCTGGAAGAATCATCATGATACCATGGTAAACACATAAAAAGAAATGGAAGTTAAAACCAGAACTGAACAGAGCTAATAAAACTGGAAAACACTGGGAAGGCATGTCGAGGGGATGCTTACCATAAAAAAAGAGAAATCTATGCCATATAAACTGGAGCAGATTTGAACCAGCTAGCGCGCAACTGGGAGAGCGAGAGTGCTGAGAAAATTAGTCGACTGGTTGTAGACTCCAGTTTTTTTCCCTTGCTATCTCCGAGGAAATCAAGGCGAGAATCACACCTGTCCCAAAAACTTAATAATCCTGTATAGCATTGCCAGAGGAGTTGACACATCCACCTCGGTGAGAGGAGTTAAGCACCATGTGGCATGACCAACAGTCCATAAACAGGACACTACAATTAAGTCTAAAATTGTATAGGGTTTGTTGATTAATGCCCAACAATATTCGAGACACTTGACTCGAGTAGCAATTAACAAATCTTGCACCAGTACACAGATGTTACATGCGCAATTGTTTTCTGCATTCAAACACACATGACATTCCCATGTGGGGCTTTACCAAGATTTAAACCATAGCAATCACCAAATCGATTATATATTTATATTTTCATGATAACTACATCATTTCAGAACGAATGGTTGGTGAATACATTTTAAGGATTAAAAATCTGATGTAAATATGGGTTGTGGTAAATATAAGTGTGAAATTTTTTTTTTTACTAAGTGTAAATAGATGTGGATGGAAGTGACAAGTGGTATCAGAGCCAGATTGCTACACTGGGATCCTAAGGGTCTACTAACAGTGAAGCTGTGTATGTGTATATTGCACAAAGGGGAAGAAAGAGAAATGCCAACCCAATCACAACCGGAGGAGACTCAAGCCCCAACAGTTTTGAATTCGGAAATGTGGGTTCAATTAACTGTGGAACAGCACCAAAAGACGAGTCGATTTCTTGAGGAACAGTAGAAAAAAACTTCATTTCTGCTAAATACAATACAACAACTCCAGGAGGGAATGATAAGAGTCCGGAGGGACAGTGAGAGGTTGTTACAAGATCAAGAAAGGATCCTAAAGAGTTTTTAGGATAAACAAAATCAGGAGACGAGACACCCCAGTAGTGAGAAAGAGTTATCGATGGAATCAGAGGACCAAAAAACTCAGAATAACACTGTTGGCAGAACTGAAAATATTCTCTCCCAGAAGAGCAAAAATAGGAATTTTAATGAGGCGGAGTCGGGTAATTTGTCCAATCAGCAAGATCTTAAAAGACAGAAAGTGGAACTACAAGGGGAATTCCGTAAAATTAAGCCACCAACATTTGATGGTGAGGCAGAGGAGGTGGCTGAAGCCTGGTTAATAAATATAAATAAGTATTTCCAGGTATATGAATACAACAACAATCTGAAGGCCAGATTGCCTATATACCAGTTATGAGAAAAAGCCACCCTGTGGTGGGAAGAGGTGAAGAATGTATGCAGCATTAATGAATGTGGCATCACATGGGAACTCTTCCAGCAGTACTTTAAGGATAAATACTTGACAGAAAGATTTGATGATGAAAAATCTAAGGAATTCCATGATCTTCGGCTGGGACAAATGACCATGGACGACTATGTTACAAAATTTACTTCCCTGTTACGATACATACCTTATCTTCGAGAAGAGAAAGCCAAGGTGCAGAGGTTTTTAAGTAGTTTACCTGCTCATATGAGAGAGCGGATAGAATTTTTTAACCCTCAAACTATGGATGAGGCTATCTGAAAAGCACGAATTTGCTATCAACAGAATAAGGCCAAGGGTGAAGGAGGAAAGAGCTAGCAGCCAAAGAAAAATCAGAAAAATAACTCTACTTTTAAAGGCAGTAAAAACAACAACTTTAAAAGCACAGCACGAAACTCTACCAGTAAGCAGTTCGGTAAAAATCATCAAAGAACCAAGTGGCCAGTTGAGGTGAAGCCCACAGAAGCATCAAGCAAGCCAGATCAAGGGCAGATTTCTAAACCTCCTCTACAGTGCTGGGGCTGTGGGGAGGCTCATTATTATAACAATTGTCCCCAACGGAATAAAGATGAAAACGTAGAAAATCTGCAGGAGGCATCTACAGTGGGGGACGTGGCGCATAACATAACTCGCATCAATGCAGCCTTGGAAGATTGGCAGGTCGATTTTTAGCCTACAATGATCGAGCTAGAAGATACTTTACTAACTAAACCTATTTCAATTTTGGTAGATCCTGGAGCAAGTTTGAGTTATGTAAGTCCCAAGTTAGTGGAAATATGTAAATTAAAGGAACAGAAATATAAGAATTCTTGGCTAGTACAGCTAGCTACTGGCGCAAAACGAAAGATAACAGCAAAAGTTCCTAACTGCATGATAGAAGTGGCAGAACAACAACTAGAGGTGGATTTAAACATCCTTCCAGTGGGGTCTTATGATGTCTTACTGGGTATGGACTGGTTGGAAAGACACTAGACACTAGTGGACTGCAAAGAAAATATTATCTCTTTCAGAATGCAAGATGGTAAGCGGAAAGAGATTCAAGCAATCAAGAAGCCTATACAATTATGACCAATAACAGCATCCCAGATGGGTAAGTGTATCAGATACGACTACCCTCAAATGAAACAACCCGACCCGAACGCGTTTGGGCAGGTGCCCTCACACGACACGACAAGACTGAATGAAGGCACAAGGGAGAAAACGAAAAACAGGTGGCACAAATGTGCAAAAGGCACCCGTGCGGTCACAACTTAGTAAATTTGATACGGCCACCCTCAAACGAAACGACCCGACCTAACCCAAATGCATTTGGGCAGTCGCCCTCACACAAAGCACCCGAACGTACAAAGGCACAAGGGAGAAAATGACAAATGGGCTACACGAACATGCACAAGGCACCCATGCAGTCACAACTTAGAGAATTTGATATGGCACCCTCAAACGAAATGACCCGACCTGAATGCGTTTGGGCGGGCACCCTCAAACGAAACAACCCGACCCGAATGCGTTTGGGCAGGCACCCTCAAACAAAATGACCCAACCTGACCCGAACACATTTGGTTGGGTACCCTCAAAGGGAATGACCCGACCCGACCCGAACGCGTCTTGGAGGGCGCCCTCAAACGAAACGACCCGACCTGAACGCGTTTGGGCAGGCACCCTGACAGAGCGTGCCTGACCGAACGAAGGCACAAGGAAGCAAATGGAAGATGGAGCGTACGAACATGAAAAAGGCACCCGTGTGGTCACAACTTAGAAAATTTGATAGGGCCTTCCTCAAATGAAATTTAAAAAAAAATTATTGAAGATATTGAAAAAAAAAAATCTAAACCAAATATTTTACTTTTTAACATCCACAATATTCCTCAACACTAAGAGCTCAGCCTACAACATTTTATGCCATCCCTTAATGTATCCCACGATATATTGGTGAAATATGAGATCAAACAACCCGTATCTATGGTAAAACAATATTTTAAGATAAAACAAAAAGTTGTTGAGTGATGCATTAATTTAAGTTCATTCTAGGTATTAAAACCTACATTCTCTATAGGCTTTTGAAATGCATAGTCACAATGTATATAATTGTTTTATTTTACTTCAGTACATCATTGAATGTCATGTGTTTTCTGATATGTAGTAAATTAAATGCTACCCAAAACAAAAAGCACAAATCAAATTATTTAGCTTGAGAGTTGTAATATAAACTTTATCATAGGCCTTTAACGTTGCAATACTGACGGAATTCCTAAATGTCGTAAGACCGACAGTGACTCCTAAATGTCGCAAGACTGACGTATGACTCCTAAATGTCGGTATTTTGATGGTTTTTCCCTCAACGTCACAAGACTGACAGTTTCCTTAAACATCGCAAGATTGACGATGGTCTACTAAACGTCGCAATATCGGAATTTGTCCTGTAATGTTGGTATTTCGACAGTTTTTCATGTAACGTCAGTATTCCAATGATTGTCCTAAATTTTGTTGTTCGGAAAATACTCCAAAAATGTTGCTAGAGCAATAGTGGTTGGCAGCATTTGAAAATTTATAAAAATTGGGGAAATTTCCGATAATACGTCGAAAGTGTCGGAACTAAATTATCGAAATTTTGACCAAATGTACTAATGTTCCTTTCAAAATAGCCATAGCGGTGAGAGTGCTTGCATTTAAATGGAAGCTACTCATAATCCAACTCCTGGATATGGGTCCAGTTAGGAACCGTTTGTTTGATAGCTTTAGGTAGCCCAACTTCCAAATCCACCTCGACACATATACGTGCACATGAGTATTGATATTTTCTCACTGCCTGATCAATATACCTTCTGAGGGTATTGCCAATGGTTTGCAGAGACTTCTGGTTCCAGTAATGCAGTGGGAGATGTGGGAGGCTTACCCACAATAGAACAGTTGAAGGCACATATTCAGCATGATCTAAGTTAGGGGTCCTTTTATTTAAGTATAGTCCCTTAGGACCCATAAAATATGGGCCATTCCTAAAGATGAGGCTTCTGTCTTCCACATTCTCAAAAACAAAAAAAAAAGTAGCCTTTGCCTACGAAGTGGCTTTTGATGCCTTCCGAGACTAAAAGAATCCAATTCCTTTGCACGCAGTCTTCCACAACTTTGGGAGAGGGCCAGAGGCCAGTAAACTGTCCAATGAGCCCTCTTTCAGCTAGGTTCAATGCAGATCGGCAAGTTTCTTCGATTTGAAGGGTCACCGAAGGGATGTTATCCAGTTTCTTCATGAACTTTTGCTGAGATTTAGTCAGAGGGCGCTTGTTGCTGGTTGCTATCAGTTCCTTGAATGCAAGGACTTATAGAGGAGGAGGAAGGCGAGCCTCGGGTCCCCCTCCTGGTGCCATGGTGGCTGGGAGGTCGCAAGTAGGTTAGCTCGCACTTGACCTGTCAGAGCGCACACTAGCTGGTACAATAATATCATCTAGTCGTATATTTTAACCCTAGACTAAATTACTCATTTAAATTAGTCATTTTTAGTTCAGTCGCTTAAAATTGATCAAATTTAGTAGTAATTTACTTGAAGTAATTGTGGTGATTAACTTTTTTAGTCACCTAGTCACTAATTTCATCATTTTCTACTAGTGCATCCTCTCGGAGAAATGTATGCTAGATGATTGGAAAATGGCTCCTCAGGAAGAAATAATTCCCCAGGGCTTCCACCTAGCGCCTAGCATGGTATCCCAAGCTTCTTGGAAAGCTATCCATGACATAGGGGACACCATCAAGATCTTCAAACTTCTTCTTGAAGGATTCATCAAACTGAGCTTTGATGGAGCCTTGAAAGGCAATCTGAGGCAAGCAAGGGCTGGAGGGATTTTTCGAGATCATCATGGCACAAAAATTTTCATATATGATGACTCCTGTGGCTGTGCCAGCAACAATGAAGCAAAATTCATAAGAGTGCACCAAGTTCTCCTCTTGGACATCAGGCTAGGATAAAGAAAGCTAGTAATTAAAGGAGACTCTTAGTTGGTTATGAACACTCAAAAAAATTAATCATGGAACGAAGTGGGGCAAACTAAGCCAAGGATGGTGTACTTCTTCACATGTGCATGGATTGGAGGATACAAAAAATAAATATGATTATATCATTATCACCCATGTAAGGAGGGAAGGAAACATAGTAGCTAACCTCGTGGAAAATTGTGGTAGCACTCACCTGAATGAACCTATTGAATTAAGCATGCCTCATAATCTTAGGGAAGAATGATGGATCAAGCTACAGAGCATCAAAGAGTAGGATAGGTTGGAGGGTAGAGCTCACCCACAGTTCTCAAACTCGGCTCCCCGATCGAGGTGTAACAAAGAAGACCGGTGTTCCCATCAGTGTTAATGGTAGTGTCCCTGGGGTTGAAGCTAACCACCTTCCACATGAGTGGCAAGGGCGACAGGTTGTACTATCGCATGCCGCACGAGGTGAGGTGGCGGGACGGAGGCCCGCACATGGAGCTTAAAACATGGTGGAGGATGGCATGGGTTTTTTGTTATGATGAAAGACTTTGGTCCAGGCGCGACAACGGGATAAAATACCTCCATTGCACTTCCACCATGATGAAAATTAGGTATGTGATTGGTTTCCTCTCCCTTGTTCATGCCATGTATATATTTTATGATTTGGGTCGGTCTCTATGGGAGCCTAAGGTGATTAAGTTGGATTGGTATAGTCTTCTGCTGGGTAGGGGAGAGTGGAACCATTACGACTTTGGTTGGGGGAAGGTCGGAGTTATTTTGGGTCTCTACCTCTGTGTCAGAGTAGGAGTTGGGCATGGCCTCAACTTGCACCAGAGTATGAGTCTTTCAAGTAAGGGATGCCAACAAGATGGAAGGGTGAGGGGTCGGGAAATCTTGCTAGGGTATAGAGTTAAGGAACAGTCATGGGCTGTGTTTAGTTTAGATGATTTTCTCGTTTATACCACCTTGAGCTACTTGGGCTTAGTGCGCATGAGGAATGGGAGAGGGAATTCTACCCAGGCCCGAGCAATGGGCAGCGACGCCTCCTTTGTCAATTTCAAGGGTGGGAGGTATGACGAGAGAGAGGACACCAAAAGGGAGGGCAGGCGATTTAAGGAAGGCATGATCTCGTTTGGTTATGGGGATAATTTATGGGGTGTGTACGACCGTTAGGGATAGGGGGTGGCAGAAATAAAGCAGGGTATGTGGGCGATGGGTCCACAGAGGGATGGGTAGGGGAGAAGTCTTGGGAAGAGTTCCTCGAGTCACCTTTCTTCTGATAACTGAGATTCATGGACCTTTGATCATTTTCATTATATGGAATTATGCCTTTGTTAGATTGTGTGGACAGGTCACCTACCAGAAACCTAGTCAAATATTGTGGGATGGCATGCTCCAAGAGTCCTGCAGCTTGTGACCATTCCAAGGGCCCTGCAGCTTGAGGCCGTGGCCAGAAAGATAAAGGGAAGGCGGTAGAAGCCCAACCCAGCTCACCCCTGAGCAAGCTGAGAGGAAGGAGGGCTGCAATCTATGTGATCCAAGAGGCAGTGAAAGCATACCGCAAGAACACTTCAAAGGAAATTCAAAATCTCATTGAAAAATGGGAAGCTGACATAAATAGACATGCAGAGAAAAATATGGATACTAAGGAATGGATAGGTTTAATACCAGATTTGGGAAAAACAAGGGGTAGACTAACATAATTCAAGTAGACACTATATCTTTACTGGTATATGAAGAGCATCCTTGGCAAAGCCTTAGAGAAGATCTCTATATGCCTGGTGAAATTAGCCCAAGACTTCCCAGACTACGAGAGCGAGTTCGATAAGATCAAGTTCCAGTTGAGGAAATAGGATGGGCACCTTGAGCGTATTGACTACCACCTCCCATGTATTTCCAAGTATTTTGAGTAGGTTGGTACCTCGGTTTAGGATCCGGCACCATTGGAGTCAGCCTCGGTTCCAGATGAGTCTAAGTAGTTCATGACTGTTTTAATATGCCTTTTTGCTTAGTATTTATATGTGGCTAGCATTTAAATTTCAAGGATCCAGTAAATATGTTAGTCAATCTGTGAGAAACGGTATATGTGTGAGTATCCAAGCTTTGTTTGTTTGGTATGATAGACTCAAAACCTTATTTTTTTGGATGGCATACCATGCCATTAGGTGGCCAACAAACTCGGTTCCCCACTCAGGGCAGGTTGAGACCACCAAACTGGTAAATCTAGTTGTTTGTTGTTTATAAAATCAATGAAAAAGGAGTCCTACCAAGCTTAAAAAAAAAAAACACTATAAAATTAATAACAATAACAATTTCTAAAATTACATACATACATACATATATGTAATGAAATAATAAAAAATATACTAAGTATAATATAAAAATGCAGACCATACTATACCATGTGAAATACTATTGGATTCTCAATGCCATGAGCCCATAAAACACTATCATTAACTTGAAGCAAAATTTAATGGCACATGTACATATTATAAATCTATCAAGCTATGTGTCTCCATCAAGCTCCATAGCATGATGAGCTATGTATTTTAGTTCAGGGTTTTATTTATTCCTAGATGGACCTTTTAAAAGCTTTGATGGAGGGCTTAAAAAATACCCTCACAAAGATACATTTTCAACCTTTCGAACAGAGTAACCCAACTCCATCGAATTCACCCTTATTTTATTTTTAAATTACAATAATATACAAATATTTATCTTAATTGGCTTATTCATATTCTTCCAAAAAAGAGTAACCCAGCTCCATCGAATTCACCCTTATTTTATTTTTAAATTAAAATAATATAAAAATATTTATCTTAATTGGCTTATTCATAAAATAAATAATTATGTATTATGGTTTTGTTTATTTATTTTCTCATGAGAATAATATAAAAAGTAAATAATTGAAATAAAATATTTAGAAAACAATTACTTTGAATTTTAGTTTTACATGTAAGCATGACAAACAAATAAATATTATAAAATAAATATTTGTGAGTTTAGTTCTAATTTATATATTCATAATATAAATATTTGTAATTTTTTTATAGTTATGGTGGCAATTCAAGTTAATAAATACACTTGTACATGCCAACATGGCAAACACAAAGTTAAATACCCTACTTTACAGGAATTGAAAATATAGCATACACCACTTCTTTAAATATATGCTAATATACTCCACTTCCAATAAGATCAATAAAAAATTATTTCACTTTAACACCACATAGTAAGAATGATGCTAACTTGTCCATCAAATATGGTGATTATATACTTCATTTTTAATATGATACATAAACATTTACACCACATTAACACCACATAACGTAAGTGGTGCTAACTTATGGTGATATAATTCATTTTTAATATAATACATAAACATTAACACCACATAACTTAAGTGGTGCTAACTTATGGTGATATACTTTATTTTTAATGTAAAACATAAAAATTTACACCACATTAACACCACATAACTTAAGTGGTGTTAAATTATGGTGATATACTCCATTTTTAATATGATACATAAAAATTTACACCACATTAAAACCACATAAAGTAAGTGGTGCTAGCTTATGGTGCTATACTTCATTTTTAATATAATACATAAACATTTACACCACATTAACACCACATAACTTAAGTGGTGCTAACTTATGATGATATACTCCATTTTTAATATGATACATAAACATTTACACCACTTAACACCACATAACGTAAGTGGTGCTAACTTATGGTGTTAAAAGAGAACTTTTCTTGTTGTGTGGTTCTATACAATGCATAATCTTGAAAATTCCGAAGTGACAAGTATAATCCTAATAAATGTCTTCCTTTTATATTAATAAATGCAATAATTAAAAACATTTTATCGTTCAATTATATAATTTTTATCAAAGGTAAATTGGGGATTCAATCCATCTCATTTTATCAACAATTTGAAAGCAAATTTAGTGCAAATTAGTTTATAGCTTTATATCATGAAAACCGGATAAACTAAATAAAATTTTACAGTGGCGATGGATCACCCAACTCGACCACGTTTGATGAAGAGGGTGGCCTTCACTTTGGTGAGCTCCAGCAATGGGGGTCTGCTTAAATGCGAGCGGGAGGCTGGAATCGGCCGGAGAAAACGTGTAAAGGTAGTGCACCACATGATACAGAGCTTCTTTTAAAGTCGTCTTACATTTTTCATTGAAAAATAATTAATGTCACTCCGCTGTCGTAGAAGTAAGCAGCAGAGGAGTCAAACTCAGATGCCGCAAAATATGAGTCACTGAAAAAGTGAGGCATTGAATGAAACAGTGAGACATTGAATCAATACTTCTTGAATCAATACTGGGCAGCTATTCCCAATACCATCAGCTATTCCCAATACCCTAATTGACGTCAAACCGGCGTTGTACTGGAAAACTGTTGCCTTTGACTTTCACTAATCTGGGCGTTTGTTTACGTGGCGATCTCAATATTGGTCGCGAATGGGCAGGGCATGTTCAGAGGTGTGGACGCCTATTTAACTTAAAAACTGACTTTAATTTGATGGTCACGATGTAAATTATTTGGTTTTCGACTCAAAATGGAGTTCTGTTTGTTGAAAGTTTAAATGCAAAACGAAGAGACACCATGGTTGTGATTTGTATATTGAATTTCATCTTCTTTTATGTAAGAGAAAGTTTGGCTTCCGATTCAAGTTAAAGAGGTGTTCAGTAAATATGATCTCGAAACAAGGAAACTGACGATTAAAGAGCTGTTCAGTAAATATGATCTCGAAACTATTTTGTAAAAGTTTATTTTAAATGTTAAATATTTTTCTTAAGTTAATTAGTTTATTTTAAATGTTTGATTCTTCTTAAGTTAATTTGTTTAAAATTTAGTAGATAATTATTAGAATTAAAAATTTGAAGTCTATAATGTTTTTTTTATTGAATTTATATTTAAAAAAACAATTAAATAAATAAAAAATATACTCTCAACAAAAATTGTATCATTCTATACATATTAAACTGTTTTTTTTAAATATGAATTCATATTAGGAAACACAACACAAACACATATAAAGATAAAAATTAAATCCAAAGTAATATTGAGTATATGTTCTTTTTGGGAAAATTTCTAGATTATGTATGAACAAACTTAGAAATTAATTTAAATTTAAATTACTATTATTATATAAATGTGAGAAAATTATTAAAAATAAATAAATATAATATTTGTATAAATATATGTTTATATAATTTGAAGTAATTGTTTAACAATTTATTAGAGATAGATTTGGGTAGTCCATGCCATAAGTATTAGTTGAAATTCACTTGGATGAGATACATTCATTTACACTAATGATTTAATTGAAAAGTAAATTAAAAATATTATTTATCAATTTTTATTAAGGTTTTTAAAAATTATTTAAAAAACTGGAAATTTTGAAAACAATATTAAAAATATATAAATGGTACTTAAAAAAAATCAAAAAATAAAATTTTCATTTAAAACTTATATTATAATTAGATTAAAATTATAAAATAAATCAAATTTTAAACACATTATTTCAAAAGAAATCATAAAAAAATGCTTAACTAAATTTATATTTTTAAACTAAGAAATCATAATTTTATAATTTTTATAAATTAATTATATTTAATATTAGTTTATATGTTCTTTTAATTAATTTTAAAAAGTTTATTTATTTAATGAAATGAATCATTAAAAGGAAGTTATATAATATGAAAGTTAAGAGGTATTTTAGTTTTTAACCTAAGTCAAATCCTCCATTTTCAACTCTCAAGAGAGGTTGATATAAAGATGCATGATCTTTACTAGACTATTAGGGGGCCAAGAAGGCCACCATATTGAAAAATAAAGATAATATTAAAAATGTTTTTACTTTCAAATTTAAGGATAAGTTGTGAGATGATAAGAAGTTAGAGGGTAAAATGAAGATAAGGTAATATAAAGAGGTGATCAACCCCAATTTTGAAAACAAAAATTATGTAAGTGATCAACCTAAATTTCGAAAACCAAAATTACCCTTATGTTTGGACCAATGCTAATAAGAAACTGAACACTTCTAAGATAAGAACTAATCTTCATGAGCTTTAATGTGAATTGGGAAATTTCTTATTTTTAAAACACTTTGGGATGAAAGAGTTTGTCTTGGAAAACGCTTTCTCTTGGATTGTCCAGCTCTTATTCATATCCTTTGCATAACTATCATCATCCAGGTATGCTTCCCTCCCTTCTTTCAAATTATAGGAATAAAATGTTAAAGAATCTCAAATTACCTCTTACTTTCTTAAAATATGATAAACCATATTGGTCTTAGTAGACATTTTTTATCATTATTGTTATAATTGTAGAAATTCCTTGTAGATTCAAAATGCTAATTGTAATATACTAAAACAATAGACTTCAATCTACTCTACCAACTATAAAAACAATTAACGATCATGAAATCATGAACCATACAAGACAAAGAAATCAATCAACACATTACACAATGATTTCCTCGGGAAAGAAACAACTAAAAAACCTCTGCTATATTGCAATAGTTAGAAAATGTGATAATATTACAATGCTTTTCTCAAGCCCGAGCTACCACTGCAGTATCTCTATTTGTCTCATTGCTTCCTAGAAAAGCCCCGACGAATACTTAAACCAATTTTTTTCTTGCCCAAGTCCCTATTTCCTTGGGAATTAGCCACTATTAATTCGGGAAATTCCTCATCCACAAATACACAATGCACCATAGGCATTCCACTGAGTGCATGCACCACTTGTACATTATAGATGATTATACAATTGATAGTACATTTCCCTTGAACTCCAATCTAGATTGGGTAACTAGTATATCATGCATGCATGAGTTATTTATGCTTGAATTGAATAGTGAAGATGTACATCCTACTAGTTCCTTCAACAACTGCAACTATTTTAAC
The DNA here is from genome assembly GCA_034641835.2 of Pinus albicaulis. Taxonomy (NCBI): domain Eukaryota; kingdom Viridiplantae; phylum Streptophyta; class Pinopsida; order Pinales; family Pinaceae; genus Pinus; species Pinus albicaulis. The sequence continues at coordinate 399,087 of JAXQQM020059472.1, forward strand.
TGACTTTAACTCAGTTAAACTGAATTAGTTAATTACAACTCAAAATAAACTCAACTAGGTCTCTGTTAAAGTAGGATCCACTCTATATGACTCAAGTTAGACCCGCAACTCAAATTAATTGAACCAACAAAGTCAAACTAACTTAGTTAACTTGTACAAGGAACCAACTAAGTCAAACTAACTTAGTTAACTCGTACAAGTTGTCATGCAATGTGGTAAGGTGCCTCTAGATTCAGTCTAAAATCGGGATCTATCATGCCGAGAGGGACAAATCTCTTGAGGTAAACCTATTTTTTGAGTGCAAAAACTTGAGGAAAGGTTTGCACCTCGAGAGATTTGATCCCTTCTCAGCGCATGATAGATCCAGAGTTAGATGGATCTAGGCTAGTTCCATTCGGAGGCATCAACGTCACATTTTTCAGATTATTAAAATTTTTGTATTATTTTTGAGATGTAAGATAGATCTAGGCTGGTTTCAGTCGTGTGCTGCCAAGGAAAGTCTATCAAAGATATGATTAATTTTATCGGTAATATGTAAATATATCAAATATTAATATAATCATTTTAAATATGCTAAATATTTCTGAGATTGACTTGGTCATTTTAATTTTAAATTTTCTTAGTTACCTCGGTTCGTTGAGATGATAATTATTGTTAATAACTATAATGATGAAAAATGATGAATTTTTTTTTTAAATGCAAAGTGACAATAATAGTGTTGAAAGATAGAAAATGTGAATAATAAGAACGTACTCATGTTACAATCAATCTCAAACTATTTTCTTCTACTATTCTTATTTCCTCCCATGTTAGTTTTGTTATCTTTTCATATTGATTATATGAAAAAGAAAATTTAAATCGTAAACCATTTAAATCTTTAGCTTGATCTATTGTAGTAAACATGATACCTTGTCTCTCTTGCTCTCCAATATTAATAGCTTAAATTACTATAACACAAAAATCAATCTACATTGTTAATAACTTTTTGTGCTTACACTAAAATCAATGCATATTGTTAATCCAATCATTTTAATATTAATGTACCATCATATATCCAATTACATCAAATCATAAATGAACATATACATTGAAATCAATGCGTTTAATGCAAGCAATCAAATAATATTAGAAAATAACTTCTACATTGAAATCAATGCACCTAATACAATCAATCAAATAAGATTAGAAACCAACATCTACACTGAAATCAATGCATTTACTCAAAGCAATCAAATAGGATTAGAAATCGCCATCTACACTGAAATCAATGCATTTAGCGCAAACAATCAAATAATATTAGGAATAATCTACATTGAAATCAATGCATCTAGTGCAAGAAATCAAATATAATTATAAATCGACGTCTAAATTGAAATCAACACATCCAGTGCAAGCAATCAAATAGTATTAGGAATCAACACCTACACTGAAATCAATGCATCTAGTGCAAGTAATCATATATCATTAGAAATAAATATCTATACTAAAATCGATGGATCTAGTGCAAATAATCAAATAGGATTTTAAATCACCATCTCCACTTAAATCAATCCATCTGGTGCAAAAAATATTCTTCCCTCTCTCCACCCTCCATCCATATCTATATCCCCATCCATCTTTTTTTTTTTTTTTGTCTCTATCTCACCCCCCTAAACACACACGCTCTCGCACTCCATATATATCATTCTCTTTGTCGATCACCCTCTCTCCCCATCTCTCTCTTCTTCCCTCTCTTCCCCTTCTCTCACTCTCCCCCGCTAATATCTCTCTTTCCTCCTTTTGTCCTCTCTCTCTCTCTCTCTCCATCTTCCTTATCACTCACTCTCTCTCTCTCTAGGAACCAACATCTACACTAAAATCAATGCATTTACTCAAAGAAATCAAATAGGATTAGAAATCGCCATCTACACTGAAATCAATGCATTTAGTGCAAACAATCAAATAGGATTAGAAATCATCTACATTGAAATTAAGTCATCTAGTGCAAGTAATCAAATATAATTATAAATCAACATCTAAATTGAAATCAACGCATTCAGTGAAAGCAATCAAATTGTATTAGAAATCAACACCTACGCTGAAATCAATGTATCTAGTGCAAGTAATCAAATATCATTAGAAATAAATATCTACACTAAAATCGATGCATCTAGTGCAAATAATCAAATAGGATTAGAAATCACCATCTCCACTTATATCAATCCATCTAGTGCAAGAAATATTCCTCCATCTCTCCACCCTCCATCCATATCTATATCCCCCTCCATCTATTCTTTTTTGTCTCTCTATCTCACCCCCCTAAACACACGTGCTCTCGTACTCCATATATATCAATCTCTTTTTCAATCACCCCCTCTCCCCATCTCTCTCTTCTTCCCTCTCTTTACCTTCCATCTATATCTCTATCTTCCCCTTCTCTCCCTCTCCCCCATTAATATCTCTCTTTCCTCCTTTTGTCCTCTCTCCCTCTCTCTCCATCTTCCTTATCACTCTCTCTCTCTCTCTAGAAACCAACATCTACACTGAAATCAATGCATTTACTCAAATAAATCAAATAGGATTAGAAATCGTCATCTACACTGAAATCAATGCATTTAGTGCAAACAATCAAATAGGATTAGAAATCATCTACATTGAAACCAATTCATCTAGTGCAAGTAATCAAATATAATTATAAATCGACATCTAAATTGGAATCAACAAATTCAGTGCAAGCAATCAAATTGTATTAGAAATCACCACCTACACTGAAATCAATGCATCTAGTGCAAGTAATCAAATATCATTAGAAATAATTTTCTACACTAAAATCGATGCATATAGTGCAAATAATAAAATAGGATTATAAAACACCATCTCCACTTATATCAATCCATCTAGTGTGAGAAATATTCTTCCCTCTCTCCACCCTCCATCCATATCTATATCCCCCTCCATCTCTTCTTTTCTGTCTCTCTATCTCACCCCACTAAACACACACACTCTCGCAATCCATATATATCAATCTCTTTGTCAATCCCCTCCTCTCCCCATCTCTCTCTTCTTCCCTTTCTTCACCTTCCATCTATATCTCTATCTTCCCCCTCTCTCCCTCTCTCTCCATCTTCCTTATCACTCACTCACTCTCTCTCTCTCTTCACCTTTCTCTCTCTATTTCTTTCTTCTTACCTCTCTCCCCCTACCCCTCCAAGTCCATCTCTCTTTCCCTCCCTCTCTCCACTCTCTCACATCCTCTCTCTTCCTTCCTCTCTTTCCCTTTCTCTCCCATCTCTCTCTCCCTCTCTCTCTCTCCTCACCCACCAACTATGTCACTATATCCCTCCCTCTCTCCTTATATCTCCTTCTCCCCCCTTATCTCCATCTCTCCTTATTTGTCTCTTTATCTCAGCCCCAAACATACACGCTCTCTCTCTGTCTCTCCCTTGTCACTCCTTCTCTCTCTCCACTTCTCACTATCTATATTTCTTATTTCCTACATCTCTCCCCCTCAAAATCCATCTCTCTTATCAATCCCTCTCTCCTCCTCTCTCTCAAGTCCTCTCTCTCGTCCTTCCTCTCTCTCTCTCTCTCTCCCCTAAATCCCTCTCTCTTCCCTGATCTCTCTCTCTCTCTCTCTCTCTCTCTCTCTCTCTCCAATACTCTCTCTTCCCCATCACTCTCCTACTCTCTCTCATCCTTCCTCTGTCTCCCTTTCTCTCCCACCTCTCTCTCCCTCTCTTTTCCCTCCAATCCTGTCTCTTCTCCCATATCTCTCTCTCTCTCTAATCCTCTCTCTTCCCCCATCCCTTTCTTTCTCTCTCTCTTTCCACCCCTCTCTCTCTCCAACTACATTACTATATCCCTCCCCCTCTCCTTCTCACTTCTTCTCTCCCCCTTCTTTCCATACATCTTACTTTGTCTCTTTATCTCACCCCTAAACATACACACTCTCTCTCCATCTCTCTCTATCTCACCCCCCTAAACACACACACTCTCGCAATCCATATATATCAATCTCTTTGTCAATCCCCTCCTCTCCCCATCTCTCTCTTCTTCCCTTTCTTCACCTTCCATCTATATCTCTATCTTCCCCCTCTCTCTCCATCTTCCTTATCACTCATTCACTCTCTCTCTCTTCACCTTTCTCTCTCTATTTCTTTCTTCTTACCTCTCTCCCCCTCCCCCTCCAAGTCCATCTCTCTTTCCCTCCCTCTCTCCAGTCTCTCACATCCTCTCTCTTCCTTCCTCTCTTTTCCTTTCTCTCCCATCTCTCTCTCCCTCTCTCTCTCTCTTCACCCACCAACTATGTTACTATATCCCTCCCTCTCTCCTTATATCTCCTTCTCCCCCCTTATCTCCATCTCTCCTTATTTGTCTCTTTATCTCAGCCCCAAACATACACACTCTCTCTCTGTCTCTCCCTTGTCACTCCTTCTCTCTCTCCACTTCTCACTCTTTATATTTCTTATTTCCTACATCTCTCCCCCTCCAACTCCATCTTTCTTATCGATCCCTCTCGTCCTTCCTCTCTCTCTCTCTCTCCCCTAAATCCCTCTCTCTTCCCTGATCTCTCTCTCTCTCTCTCTCCAATACTCTCTCTTCCCCCATCACTCTCCTCCTCTCTCTCATCCTCCTCTCTCTCCCTTTCTCTCCCACCTCTCTCTCTCTCTTTTCCCTCCAATCCTCTCTCTTCTCCCATATCTCTCTCTCTCTCTCTCTAATCCTCTCTCTCCCCCCATCCATTTCTTTCTCTCTCTCTTTCCACCCCTCTCTCTCTCCAACTACATTACTATATCCCTCCCCCTCTCCTTCTCACTTCTTCTCTCCCCCCTTCTTTCCATACATCTTACTTTGTCTCTTTATCTCACCCCTAAACATACACACTCTCTCTCCATCTCTCCCTTATCACTCTCTCTCTCTATTTCTTCTTAGTTATTTAAACCAATGAACATAAATATTCGTAAATATAAAGCAGATTATGGAGTAAATATGAAAAGAGGTTTTATTTACTTACCATACCCCTAGTTTATTTATATTTTTATTTGTTTACCATACCCCTTTTCTTTACTATGGTATTTGGCCCATAGGCTTGTTATATAATTATATTTTTATTTATAATCCTATTTGATATATTGTTATTTATTTACGTTACCTCTTTATGCCTCTTTTATATTTATTTATTTACCCATGGTATCAATATTAATTTGTCCCATGGTATTCGTCCCATAGGCTTCATCTAAATAAAACCTCTTTTTAAAGTTTTTTTAAATATAAAAAGGTTTATGGAATAAATATAAAAAGAATTTTTATTTATTTACCATACATCTAGTTTATATATTTTTTTTATTTATTTACCATAGCTCTGGAGTAAGTATAAATTCATTTTACAAATATTTAATTAAAATAAATATTAAAAGATTTTGGATTTTGATTGTTTGTGTTGAATTAACTCTTTTCTTTTGATTTAGAAAATGGTATTGACTTTAGTAAAGAGTAAACATGTTTAAAATTTTACTTAATTTGGAAATTCAATGTGGTAATTTTTTTGTTAAAGGTAAATTTATGATCCATTCAAATTCACGTATATAATTTACTATCCATTCAAATTATATAAATAATACATAATTTTATTAGAAATTGATATATGTTCTAGCACAATGAGATTTTTATTTTTATTTTTTTTTAAATTTAAAACTTAAGCCGACACTTATTTTTTATTTTTATTTTAATTTAAAATTTCAGCCGACATTGAGGACGTGACCCACCTGACATCGAGGTCATACTGGACTGTAGATGCGCCTCTCGGCGCAACAATGATTGTCTAATTTAATTCAAGGGAAAATTAAATTAGAATCTTTCTTGATGCCATTTTCAACACTCCATCTCATCAAGAAAGGGATTATCAGATATGCCAATCCTGACTCTATGGAACTCAAATTTGCCACCTGACAGTGCCTTAGTCAAGGTATCTGCGTCTTGTTCCTTTGTAGGAATGTACTCTAGCAACGTGATTTTCCTTTGCAAAAAATCTCATAGATGGTGGTACCAGATGTCGATATGGTTGGACCGATCATGAAAAATTGGATTTTGAGAGAGTTTGATAAAGCTCTTATTATCATTAAAAATCATTGTAGAATCAATTTGCTGACCAAATAATCCAAGAAAGATCTTCCTCATCAAGATAGCCTCACAAGTTTCTTTACTAGGAGCCATGTACTTTGCTTTTTATGAACTAAGTGCAAATAATCTCTACTTTCTTATGTACCAGGAAACTAAATCTAACCTGATGCTGAAGATTCCCCCTGATGTGCTCTTCTTGTCTAATGCACTCCTTGCCTAATCTTTATCTGTGAATCCTTGAAGCTTCACTCCCTTTGTCCATCTGTACCAAATACCAAATTGAGTGGTGCCTCTGAGATGTCTCAACATGTGTTTACTTTCCTTAAAATAGAGTTTGGTTGGCTTAACCATTGCTTTACTAAGTGCAACAACCTCGACAACTTTTTCATCAGTAATATTGATTGAAGATTTGAAACTTTCATCAATTGTAGAATGAAGTTCCTTATTTCCTAGCATATGATTAGAACTTCCTGAATCTATAGACCACACATTAGTAATAACATTTCCATTTTTTCCATGTGATGGAAATAAAATATTTGAGGCACCATCATTACCCACTTTTTCATAATTAACACTTTTGTTGTTATTAACTTTTAAATCTACATTGTCCTTCAAAGTGACCATACCTTTTATAACAATTGCATTGTATATTTTTCTTATGAAATCTTCCTCTACCTCTTTCTCAGGAAAAAATTATTATTCCTCTATAACCTCCTCATGAATAATAATGATTTTGACCTTTATCTTGACATTGGTTGCTACTAGTGATGGCACCTTCACTTTGGTTGCTACTAGTGGTGGCATCTTTAATTTTTGTAGTTGATAATTTTGAAGAAAAAAATTTCTTATCAATTTTTTGAAAAAAAACATCTCAATATTTATTCATAAGACACAAGAGACCGAGATAGATAATCAAATTGAAAGATACGAAAATCATTACTTCAATTATTATAGCAACATGGTTCCATTTTTGGTATTAGAGATCTAAACAACTTTTCAACCACAATCTCATTATTTAATATTTCTCCAAAAATGACCAACTTATTAACTATGTCTTTTAGTCTCACACAATAATCACTTACATTTCCAATTTATTGCCTCTTAGAATTCTTAAATTCTATTTTTAATATATTTATCTTGACAACTTTGACTTGGTCATTTCCTTCGCAGGTTTCCTTAACATGTTCCAAGCATCCTTAACAATATTTGCACCTATAATTCTCGGAAATAGGCTATTATCTAGAGCGATTAGAATATGAAACAAGGTTGGTTGCATGGCAGCTAGTCCCTGCCTGCAGCTGGAGCAGGGAGGGGTGGAAATGAGCTAATTGGGATTGTGAGCTTCAGAATCTTTTCTGATCAAAGTTCGTCTTGAATGAGGTCATGCAGCTTCCTCTGCAAGTTCCCAGTTCCTGATCAAAGATTGTGGATGGTAAGCCTAGTCTCTTCGCAGACACAGAGTTGGAACAACCATAAGAGCCTCTGCTGCAACACCTGAAAACAAGGCATTCCAGCACGATGGAAATGTTCCATCCAATTCAACTAGTATTCCAAACAGGAGATGAGAGGAAAGCACGACTGTTGTCGATGGAGTTGGTATCGGGGTTCTTGACGAAACATCAGACTCTTCAACACCCACTTCATTCAAGGACCCCATGCCATTGATGAAGGTATCGCCAGAGTCTCTGGAATATGAACCAGAGTACCTTGGGGCCATTTCAGAGAAGACGAATCCCCACAGTGATACTAATGGGAATGGAGGGCCAACCAATGTGTGTTATCTTACAAGTATTTTGTCCTCTAAATTTTACGAGGTGGCCATTGAATCCCCGCTACAGTATGCACCCAAGATAAGCCGGAGGCCTGGGGTGAGAATTTTACTGAAGCACGAGGATTTGCAACCTGTAATTATATTCGTTATGAATGAATATGTCATCTGAATTTGTTTTTTGGTAATTTTCGAATGTGGTTTTGTGGATCTGTTTACTTTTGAATTGTTAAGAAAAATGTTGACATACGAGTCAGTCTACATGTACATGTGTCTTGGCTATGCAAAGCAGTGATTATGTGTATGGGATATATATAATGCTAAAAGATGGACAAGATACAGTTCTAGATTGTCCTGCACACAACAAAATTTGTTCTTTGGGCACTGTGAAACTCTGGGATCAAACGTAACTCATGCTTATTAGACACCCACTTTTTTATTTTTCCTTGGAAGATTCACTCTGGCTACTCATAGCGGCCCTAGTGACCTAAAAGAAATCTCTAAATCACTCTTCCAAAGAAAATCCAACTAGGTTGATCAAAAGAGTGTGGGTTAAGTGAATAATAAAAACCCACTAGTCTGTCTTTGAGAGCCCTGACAAGAGGGCAGGTCTTATCCATGTAACATTATTACATAGAGAGTAACTGATTCACGTAAGCTCATAGCAGAAACCATAGATGAAACAATTTAACTTCAAAACCAGGAATGGATTATAAGACCATCTCATAGATTCATGTACCCTGAGTTGATGGTAAAATGAAACAAAAACATGCGATATCATATTCACCTTTATATATTCTCAGGAAGTAAGTTCAACTCTTCTATTTTACACATAGAATCTTATAAAAGTGTTATAAACGATTCATATTCAAAGTCATAGGGTTAATTGAAAATTGGAAATGATTCATTAGAATAGGCAGAAGAGTTAATGCTTGCATGTTAGGTTGGTAGAAGAAAGGTGTTGTTATTGCCTTCTACTAGGGTTAAAGCCTATTCAATGATATGTGCTCTGGTTGTACTTCGTGCTTGTGATAGTGTCTGTGCTTGAAATATTGGTTGGTGCCAAGGATAAGTCCTGAATGTCTTTGGAAAATTAGATATCCCCCACCTGCCACTTCTAGGCAAAGGAGCTTGAGTAGTTGAATGTTATAAGAATACTTTGCTCCATTGAATATATCTTCATATTCAGAAGGTTCAGATTTTCCGCATTGTCTCTAACTATATTTCTCTCTTGTTTTTCTACATCGTTTTAAAGATGAGATTCATACATTACCATGGCATCATAGTTAAATGCCTTTTGTTTAAAATTAAAAACATTTTTTCTTTTTAGAATATCAGTGTAAACCTAAATTAAATCACAGTGACAGATAATCTGACTTGAAAATTCCAAGCTTCACATGAAAAACCTATAGAAAGAAAGCGAAAATAAAATAAAAAATCAATGATAGTAATATTGATCATAAAAAATTTGATAATTGAAAATTTTTATATAGTAATATTGATAATAAAATATTAAATAATTGAAAAAATAAATAAATAAGTGAATTTGTTGGTCGATACGTTGTGATGAACGCAATCCATGTGCCCAATTCCACGTGCCCCCACTTCCATGTGCCCCCACCTGCATACGATAGTTTTACATTTTATAAACTAAGAGCAACAAAACAAGCTCCAGAACCATCAACGACTGAACCTATTGATTCCGTCGAAGAACTAGGTTGAACGCTTTGACACCCCCCCCCCCCCTTATGGTTGTTTGAGAAGTAGTTTCACCATAAGAGCTAATTTATCGAGTGGTTTAAGCTGCATTAGTGTCAGAGACATTCATTAAATATTCAAAGCGATACAAACACCCCTGCCTACAGAAACAGGGGCGACTTAGGACCATAGCCTGCTTCATACCTAGCTCCAAAAATTCGATGGGCACACAAAGAGTGAACCCATGTTTTCCATCATTTGAAGCCTTATCTTGGCTTTGTCAATTATGACGCTAAAAAGTCTATTATGGCTGAAAAAATGTTTGGTTTTGAATCAACTTGGTCGACTGTCACTTTAATAGGCTGTCAATATGAACAAGGCTAACATGTGTACCTAATCGTAATACAGAATGAAGGGTTTGATAAGGAGCTCAATGCCTAGTAGTTTCCAGCCACTGCCAGGAATTATTGTATAAGGTGAACGCTTTCACATTCACTGGAATTTTCTCCCCGTTAATAGCCCTGTGTGTTCATTGAAAAATTGAGGGGATTTATGTATAAAAATCTTGTCTTTTTGAAATTTTTTTTTTAATAATTTTGTAGAGTAGGTCAACCAAACTTAGACCACCAGCAGCCTCTTAGAGTGGGAGACTCTTCAGCTGGATGGGCATTTTTCCACACCAGACATCAATTCCTTTTGCCATGCTTTTAGGTTTCAAAACCCTACCCATTTTCTTTGCTAGATTTTTGTATGTCAGAGCAAGCCGGAAACAGTGAAGGAGGTAATCTTCTGGTACATCTTACTAATAAAAAAAGAGATTACTGAGTTTAAGTATGGAAGTAAAATTATATGGGAAAGAATTATTACCCAATACTCACAATCCTAGATTAGGTAAATCAAAAGAATGACAAGAAATCCACATTATTGCTTTCAATAAATTTAGGTCTTTAATCTACAAGTGTCGACTTTCATAACTTGAAGAAGAAAAACCATTGTTACATAGAAATTATATAAACCTGAGCATTTCTTCATAATAGCGCACAATACCACACGATCGTTAAGAGTGTTTGAGAGGACATCATTAAATAAACCTAAAGTGAATTATCACACAACAAGCATTCTATTGATAATTATCAATCATAAATGGAAAAGAAATCTGAGTCTATTTAAGGATTTAAAATAGGAGCGATCAGGCATACAAAGACAAAATGAAATGGAAAGGTCTCAGAAATAAGGTACGCAAGGGAAAAACTAGAAAGCGTGAGGCTCTGCTTCTATACAAATATGCCCTCTGTCCAGAAATTCTATTTATAAACTAGCTATTTGAAAGCTAATCCATTGAAGAGTGCATCTTACCTGTAAGAACAAAATAATCCATGGGTTGAATGAATTGCCATGGGTTGAATGAATTTCCATTGCATTGTTCGCCTTCTTACATCGCTTGGTTCCTTCAGTATCAGTGTCGATAGCCAACAACAACCAGTCCAGAGAGAGCTCTTAGCCCTTCAATCGAATGCTATAAATGAAAGTAAGGTGGGCAGTAAAGATATTCAATCTTCTGCTCTGTCCCTTTTTCCCAAACTTGTTATGCAAACTCAGTTGGCTAAGGAGGTGGGTTAAAGCCGTGGAATGTTGCTAGAGGTTGTTGATCCAGGAGGATCTCCACCAATAAAGAAGTTTACTTATGCACCATGAAGACACTTTATGATGGGTGACAAAGTAATGAGTAAATTAATTCATTATTTCATTTAAAAATTATGAAGTGGATAATGTTCTAAGTGAGTGGAAAATGACTCACCAAAATATTCACTTATTTTCCATTTGAGAAATTAGTTTTATGTGAGAATTGACCTCACAACTAATTTGCTATTTCTCATTAAGAGGTTGAGCTTTCTTGGCATGGTTAAGATCCTTGAAGTTGGGTTTGCCATTTTTTCCTTGAGTAAGTTTTGAAGTCCTAGAATCATGGAGTTTGTCTTTCCTTAAAATGTCTTGAGATCCTACTATTGTGGATTGGGAAGTTATGGGGAAAAACTATATAAACTCATGATGTGAGCCTTTGAAAAGGGGAGAGGAGAAAGGATAGGAAACTTAGCCTTTGAAAGCCATAGTGCTTGGCTAATGCTCAGCCATGGAACTGGAATGTATGAAAGCTTAATTTGAAGATGAAATATAAAGGATCTGCCTTCCAATTGAAGCAGGTCCAGAGATGTAACCCCAGTGAGTTGGAGGGGTGAACTCCGTTACCAATTTGGTTGTCTTTTGCTTATGTGTTATGTGCTTCCTGATTATGTTTAATTCATGTTAATATGTGTATGCAAACTAACATGCTCATTTAAACCTGTATAAGCCATAGTCGTTTTAAAAGATCTTAGTACCGTACGCGTGATGGTTGGGTAGTACTCGACCCGTGAACGGATCGATTTGTCATAGAGACTTCATGAAACCAGGAAGAGTAGGCCTTCTGAAGTGAAAAGAGGCTCTAGTAATTGGTGATGAGGCTTGAATTGGGACATGCATATGACAAAGAAGTCGAATTGAATACAAGTGGAACATGTAGATGACAAAGTTGAAATGAAGACAAGTGGAGTATGGTGTTTAAACATTTGAGAGCCATGTGTAAATCTTTTGCAATCTTTTAAACATGAAGATATACTATTAATTTGAAAACATAAAATGTTTGCTAACTAAAGCTAGCATTAGATAATACAAACTGAAAATTTTGTGAGAAAATTTGTATTAATAGACATTTTGGCTAAGTTTTAATAGGTCTTGCCTCTATATGAGGCCAAATAAGACCTCCAAGTTGCCTATTGGTCAAGAAAATAATTAGCTGAAGCTCATTGGTAAATGAAAAAATGCTTTTTAAATTATAAATAAAAAACTTTAAATTAAATTGATTAACTTTAATTTTTGTGCACTGACTAATGTGAAGCTCATAAACCATTACTATAATCCCTTGCACGTAGGCAGGAACTAATAAATCTTGAACATTCTTTTTTTAATTTCCTATTTAACTACTTTATCATTGGCCGTAAGAATGGTCCAATCTTGTGGCTCTCCATAACAACTTACTTTCTACGATTTCTCATAAATCCTTTTATATTAAAAATATCATAATTTCATTTGACCATTAGTCATAATTTCCTATTTAACTACTTTATCATTGGCCGTAAGAGTGGTCCAATCTTGTGGCTCTCCATAACAACTTACTTTCAACGATTTCTCATAAATCCTTTTATATTAAAAATATCATAATTTCATTTGACCATTAGTCATAATCACGGCATGATTAACTTATGCTCCGATAACAAATGAATATTCTGTAAACTCGGGCAAATTCTTTAAACCAAGAAAAAATATAATTGGAGAGTAAATAAAAACACTCCCAATTTTGCATTCTTTTTGTTTGTTTTTGCAATCTCTAGTAACTTCTCCAAAGGAATAATCTTCTATTATTATTACCTTCTTTTCATTATTTTTATATGATTTATTCTCCTTCCATTAAGTGGTTAAAACAAATAATTTTTATATTTATTTTATATAAATAAAAATTAGATAAATATAATTAAAAATAATATTTATTGTATATAGAGATTCATTCTACAACTTAATATAGAGGAAATGTGTAAATTTGTCTATTAACATAAAATTTCACTAATTTTAACAAAAAATAAAAATAAAAAAAAATATCTAAACAATAACTAAAATAACCATATAAATAAACAACTAAAAATGGGAGCATGAGGATTGGGTAGTACAGGGGTTGGAAGGGACAATCCTTCAACAATTAAACTTGAAGGAAGTGATGCTAGCACCATCTTCCTGGAAACAAGTACCTCCTCGATATATTGTAAGAAATAGTTTTGACAGGCTGCAATCGGCCTTCATAAAACTAAATTATGATGGGGCCTCGAAAGGAAATCTTGGCCAAGTGGGTGCTGGAGGTATCTTTCGAGATTGCACAGAAGCAATTTTATGAATTTTTACCATTGATTTAGCATATGTCACGAATAATGAGGCAGAGTTAGCAGTGGTGAAATTATGATTGGAAATTGCGAGTCGTGAACATTACAACAGACTGGAAATTGAGGGGGATTCAGCAATGGCTACCGGTATTATTAGAAAGCTTCAACAAGGGGCTAACTGGGAGACAATTACTAAAAGCTAGAGAATGGCATGATTAGTATAGGAAATTAAGCTAACATTGGGCAGAATTGAATATACTATAACTCTGCATGTGAGAAGGCAAGGAAACAAAGTAGCAGATTGTCTGGCGAACTGAGTGTGTAAAACAACTGAAGGATTTCTTGATCGGCCATGGAAATTGGAGGTGTATGTACCGGCGCCTGAACTTCAGAATATTGTAGTGGAGGATCAAATTTATGCAAGACTGGAACATATTATTCCCCGATCGGGGTGTAACATGGTGGGGATGGTTCCATTTCTACATGGTGGTGACCGTATCATGCAGCATGGGGAGGGAAAACACCACGTGGATCTAGCATACAAGCGACGAGACGATGGAACGAACAATGGGACATCCAACACCTAACGCTATTAATGAGAAGCACTTGCATCAGACTCTAGTTGGGTATGCCAGTAGGGTTGTCAAGAAACTTTGTGGAAAAGCGCGAGAAAAATGGTAAAATACATGGCAAGGTAAGGATTTGTGTTTTGTGGTTTTGCTGGGAAGTTAGTTACGCATTCAGTGGCGATCTGAAGCGAAGGCACAGGGTGACGGTCTGGGCAGTTAATTGGTATGTATTATCATACTTCCCCTCTAAGCCAAAGGTTTCTGATTTTCATCGAATGCGGAAAATGGTTATGGTTTTTTTAGACTACTTTTTGAATGGCGATTTGGTTGTTTCTGGTATGAGCAAATGATGAAGGTTGTTGAAGCTGGGTATATGCTCATTCTTGCTATGCAGATTTTTGTTCTGTTGCCTACAACTTCGTTTAATTTACTTTGGAAAGAATCCTTCGAATGGGGAAGATGGTTACAGTCTTCGTTTCCTGCTTCTCCTCTCTGCTTAGTTATGATGTTGGTTTTAAACTACTCTTATAAATACTTGTTGGTTCTGCTCTTTTACGGGCCTCAGAACAAGCTGAAATCTCTTGTTGTTTATAATTGGCAGTATGTGGGAATTGGCCGGGTTGTTTTCTTTTATAGAACCTTTATTATAGCTGGGCACATGGTGTATGTTTTAGTCTCTGTCTTTCGATTTCCTGTTTGTGATTTTAACTATAATAGGAGGCTGGGTAGAATTTGGAAAATTTCTGAGAATTGTCATCTGCTGAAAGTTAAAAGTGATTACCTTCATGCTGGTCTCGAGACTCTCACGCAGTAGGGTAGGGTTTCCTTTTGTCATCTCATACATGGTTTTTTTGTCAATAGGGTTTTGTTAACATTTGCGAAGGGGATTTCGCATTTTCGCCTGCTGTACAGAATCCCTCATAGGTTCAATTTTACCTGGTCACTCTGTAATATTTTATGGACTCTGTTTCTGCCTTATATTTTTCTGGTTTCACTTAACCTGGGTTATGGAACCCATCTGTCTATTGGTTCTCTAAACTTTGTTACCTGGTTTCTTTGTAATAGTGTATGGACTCTGTCTTTGCCTTATAATTTTTTGGCTTCACCTAACTTGGGTTATGGAACCTATCTACCTGTCGGTTCTCAAAACTTTGTTAGGAATCTGACTGGTATATGTCGTCATGTTGTTGTTTGGATGGTAGCTTTAGCAAACTCCTTTTCTGGTTACTCTAAGATGGTCAAGAGAACATGAGGAAGAAAGCCCACTGGAGAGAAAGACAAACAACCTATTTCCGAGCAGCCTCAAAAAAGAGGAAGAAAATCTATGCAGGAGCATCTGGAACCGCTTGTACAAACATTTTCTTCAGAGATCCCAAGCTCTGTTCGATCCTGCGTTTATGGTTGGGAAACTGAGGTTATAAACAATTTGGATAGGGAGGATGATATAGCTTATGAGGACATGCAGAATGTAGTGACTGACCCAGGGCACACCCGGGGCCAAATTTCCTTGTTTCAACAGTCAGTTAGAACTTACTAGTTGACCAAATGCTTGCTAGCCAAGGCAGCCATGTCGACAATAGAATCCAAGTTGGAATTAACTCTGGCAGTTATTAACAGGGACATTCAGGAAATTAATCTTCGACAGTTGCATTAGTATGCTAGGGTAGGAAGGTTGGAGAAGGATATTAAGTCCATGTAGCAGGTTGAAGTTGAATTGCCAGGTTCTAGTGCCAAAGACCCTACACCTATGGAATTAGATTCGAGACTTAAATATTAAGTATCGTCAGATATGGTATAGATTATTAAGATTTTTCATGTTTTGTTTGACATACTTTGCACTTCAATGGCCAACATACCTTGTTTCCTACGAGCAGATTCAGATCTAAATTTATATATTTTTGCCCAGCTTAAATTAATAGAAAATGAAAAGAAACTACTTCAACTTAAAAAAAAACCAAAACACCAAAAAACAAAACAACAAACAAACAAAAACTAAAAGTTCATTAACAAAACAATCTCTATAAATATAACCCTTAAAAGTAGAAAGTGTATGCATATCCTCTACAAAGTAAAGTGTGAGCGACGGAATGCGTAATCTTGAGAATTTGGAAGTGGGATTTATCGTTTGATTATATGATTTTATCAAAAATAGAAAGTGTATGCATATCCTCTAGAAACTAAAGCGTGTGCGACGCAATGCATAATCTTGAGAATTCGGATGTGGGATTTATCGTTTGATTATATGATTCTATCTAAGATGAAATTAGTAATGAATGCATAATCTTGAGAATTCGGAAGTGGGATTTATCTTTTGATTATATGATTTTATCGAAGATGAAATTAGGAATGAATCTGCCTCATTTTAAGAAATATTTAAAAACAATTTTACCGTTACAGTGAAAATTGACACCTTTCTTTTAATTAAGATAATAACATTATATTTACATATCAAGAAAACTGGATAAATTAAATAAAAGAAAACTTGATAAATTAACAAAAGTGTATTGGACAGACATGATGCATAGAGTCGAGCTGTAAATTTTTTTTTGAATTGTATTTTTAAAATAAAAAATAAACAGAATACTAATCAAAATACAAAAGTGTGAGAAAGTAGAGATAGTTCGTCGAAACAGAACTCAATCCCCACGATATAAAGAAACGCACAGCCTTTTTAAGAACACAAAACAGTTAGCCGATCAATAAAAGAGGGTAATAAAACCAAGCGAACGAGACTGAATGTCACAGTTTTCAACCCCGATTTCCAGACTTATTTTTTAATAGAATAGGATGCCTAATGGAGATCCTGACGCCTAGCCTGAAATTTGACTATCCATTACCAGATGCTGCCAGTGCAATTCACTAGAGGATGAACTTATGTGAATAGTTCTCGGTGAAATTGAATCACATCTGACATTAATAATTTATTATGGTTGCTCGCAATGAAGCAATACAAAATCATACCCAACACCTTGGGTAATCCATCATTCAAAATCACAGCAGATTCAGACAATCAATGTCTTTTAGTTCGTAATTTCTTAATTTTGTTTATCAGCTTGTGGCAATCAACCACCTCCTCTTTTTCTTTGATGCTCTCAAGCTTCAGTCTCCAGCGTTGGCTTCTGGAGGCTACCAGCTTCTCATAATCCTTCTGCAATTCCGGCGTATTGCACAGCCTGCTCCTGTTATCTGCCGAAGCGCTGTCCACTGCATGGCCCCGTCCATCGTCGTTGCGCCTCCCGTCTTCCATGAGCTTTGTAATGAATTCTATGGATACTCTGATCCTCTGGCCTCCACGTGCGTCCTTCTCTATCACGAACGGATTGAAGAGAGCAGACGCACGTTCGATTCGGCGAAGACAGGCTGATACACTTTGCGACGGCGGTGATTGGAGCGATAACGCTAGTGATTGGAGCGATAACGCAGAATTGTAAAACCTCTCCGGCATGAGGAAGTACTTATTTCCAACATCCAGCTGGTCATTTGGCGAAAGCGGTATAGTCTTCTTCCCAATGTAGAGGGACTGAGAGTGGCATACGAAATGTTGAGGGAATTCTTGGACGATTTGGCCGGCTTTGAGTGGCTTATGAAATATTTGAACGCTGCCATCTGAGTGAACCAGTTGGATAGTTTTCTCCTCCTCCTTGTTCATGCACAATGGCATGAAAGACTTGACCATATTCCTGTTCTCAACCAGCAAGTCGTGGAAATACAAGAATTAAAAGATATTAGGAAAATACAGGAATTAAAAGATATTAGGAAAAAACAGTGCTGCTATTGCCCTTGGGTGACTTGATAGTAGATTTACCTGATGGCTTTCATGGCGATACGATCCACATCCACCAAGCTTGCTAACTCAATCTTGAAGTAAAAAATCGGCCAGACTGTCCACGCTTGCGAAACGGATCAGTGCGTTTAAGTCCTCATGCAGTATCCAGTGAGGGTTAAATTTAAAGTGTGGCCACAGATCGACAGCATCCCGCCACGCGATTGATCACCCAACTCGACCGGGTCTTCACTTTGGTGAGCTTCAGCAATGGGAGTCTGCTTAAATGCCAGCGGGAAGCCGCAACACTGCAATCGGTACGAGCAGACGTGGAAAGGTAGTGCACCACATGATTAACGTCGTGTTACACTTTTCATTGGAAAATAATTAATGTCAGTCCGCTATCGTACAAGTAACGACAACACGAGTCAAACCAGTGAGGCATTGATTCGATCCTTCTCAACTATTCACAATACCGATGTGTTGTACTGTTGGCTTTGACTCCTCACTAATCTGGCGTTTGTATACGGGGCGATCTCAATATTGATCGCAAATGGCCAGGGCATGTTCAGAGGTGTCGTTGACTATTTAACTTGACATCGGAACTTTACTTTGATGGTCACGATGTAAATTGTTTGGTTTTGACGAAAATGGGGTTCTTTGGTTTAAAGACTGGAATGCAAAATCAAGATATGTTAATGGTGGCCATTTGTATAATGAATTTCGCCTTCCTTTTAGGTAATAGAAGAGAAATTTCAGCTTTCTTGCATTGCATTTAAGAGAATCAATGACTCCTAAACAATAAACAATTAGACAATTAGATTGGTATTCGGTAAATATGATCACGAAACTATTTTGTGAAAGTTTATTTTCAAATGTTAAATATCTGGTTTTAATTTAATTTCTTTATTTTAAATGTTTACTTTTTATTTTAAGTTAATTTGTTTACGGTAAATATGATCACGAAACTATTTCGTGAAAGTTTCTTTCAAATGTTAAATATCTGTTTTTAATATAATTTCTTTATTTTAAATGTTTATTTTTATTTTAAATTAATTTGTTTAAAATTTAATAGAAATTTATTGGAATTATAAATTTGAATTATATAAATTTTTTTATTGAATTATATTTAAAAAAATATAAAGAAAAAATATACTTTCAACAAAAATTTATCATTATATATAGCTATGGTTTTTTTAAAATATATTTTCACATTAGTTAAGTCTAAAGTAATGTTGAGTTATTTTTTTATTATAAAATTTATAGATTATGTGTGATGACGATGATGATGATGGTCAATGTCCACTGAGGCCAGACTTTGGTCTATAGGTCCTAAAGAAACGAATTATTTAGTTTGCTTTATAATTGTACTCCTATCCTCAAAGAGTTTGGAGCAAAGTGTCCAGAGCTCACTATAATTTTGACATGTTAAAAGGCTAGGAAGGTCGATAGTGCGACAAAGGTTATGAAACTGAGATCTAATGTGGGTGTACGCAGGGCAATCTAAGAGGAAGTGATTTTCATCCTCAATGTTCATATTCTCACAGAGATAGCATATCGTTTCCACCCATGGTGTTTTAGGAACTGCCCAATGACCTGTTTCCCTATGGAGCCCATGAGAGTTCGTTCTTATCTTGGCTATATTAATTTTTTTCTTTGAGCTAGTTAAAACAGAGAGATACTTTTGATCTTCTAGAGTAGGGTTGATGACCTCCTTATAATATCTTAATTTTCTTTTAGCCTCTATATCTTTCTCACACCACATTTTCTCTTTAAACTTAGAAGTAACAATATTTTTAATGTTATTAATATTTTGTAGTGTAACATTTTCGTCGATCTCCCAATGATTTAACTAAGCCCAAGTATCTTTATACCAACCTAGTTTGAGCCTTAGGTGCTTTTAGCTAGAATTTAAAGCTAGCTTAACAAGTCTAAGCTCTCCCATGTTATTGATTTTATGCTTGTACAACAGGAGCCTGGTCATAGCTAGGCTCTCGATAGGGGAAAGACCCACTTTTATAAGGAGAATAGGATAAGGTTTATTGCTTTTAAATTTGAGGTTATACGTTTTAAAACGCTTCTAGATTTGCTCAATCTTCCTCCAGGACTCTCTAGAGATGCTGCAACCCCAAACCTCACATCCATACAAGAGAACATGAATGACTAAAGTTTCAAAGAGGAGCTTCTTTTTATCCCACATCACAAGGTTTGTTTTTGTACAACTATTTCAAGACCAAAGTAAGATTTACACCCTCCATTAATCCTTTTCTCAATGCTATAGTTTCAGTTGAGCTTGTGATGAATATCAATTCCTAAGTACTTGTAAGAAGGCACTTCCTCCAAGTTGCTATTGTCATACAGAAAATTAGCGTAAGTGTCCTTCTTGGATTTGATAATCATAACCTTTTTTTTCAGTGTTAATAGTCATACCCATGGTAGAGCAGAAATCCTTAAGAAGTCTTAGTTGCTTATCAAGTCAGATGGGCACCTTTCCAGAAGAACAATATCGTTAGCATAGAGAAGAAGGATGATGACTATTCCAGCTAAGATAGTGCCATCACAACCCTCTAAACAACCTTCTAGCTTGTCGATGTAAATGTCAAATAGTGTAGGGGAGAGGGGAAAACCTTGTTTAATTCTGATATTACACTTAATATCTTTCGACCACCCCTCATTTCTCTTAAACTTAGCAATTACATTCTCGTATAACCTTATAGTAGCAACTCTCAACTCAAATGGAACCTTTAGCTCTTCTAATCTATTTCATATGTTATTTCTAGGAACCGTATCGAAAGCCTTTCTAAAGTCCATAAAGCAACAAAAGGGATTGGATTTATCATTACGACATTCCTCCACAATGATCCTAAGTGTAACGAGGTGGTCCATTATTGATTGATGCCTTCTAAACCCCGCTTGGCCTTTAGCCCGCTTACCTTCACTTTCAAGTCATATGCTCATCTTCTTTTCCAAAATAATACCATATAACTTGGCTAAGAGAGGGCTAATGATAATTTTATGATAATTAGAGGGGTTATTTGTATCACCACTTTTACAAATAGGAATAATGAGGCTGTGAGTCCATGGTTTAGGGAACCCTTTCTTGACTACTTGATTGAAAAGCTTGTGGATGTCAGGGATGAGGACAAGACCACCAATTTTAATATTTCTTCCTGGTAACCTTCAATTTCCTTAGCTTTTCCATTTTCCAAGTGCTTAACCTCAAGATCTATGTCTTCTAATGAGAAAAATTGTTCCGTTGTGAGCAAGGTTTCAAAGTTATCAATGAAATTAGGGGATTCATAAAGCTTTTTAAGATAGGAGTTCGAGTCGTGTAAATAAATTATATTATTATCTTTATTTTTTCTAGTTAGAATATGCCTCCAAAATTTCTTAGGAGCTACCTTAGAGAGGTGTAGATTTTCTTGTCTTTTGTGAATATAATGCATTTTTTTCCTTTTAGTTAGGGCTTTTTATATTTTTATCTTGCTAATTTTAAGAGACTCATCAACAACTTGCTTAATATCTCTCCTCCCAATTTTACAATCTTTATCATACCAAGGGTTGGTTTTGTTATTTCTTTTATTGCTTGAAACTTCAGTTGAGAATTTATTAATAGAATATAAGAGGGTTGTAGTAAAATTATGATAGAGGTCTTCTATGTTGTCTATACTAGATAAAGGAAGCAAATTAATTTTTAATTTATCTAGAAAAGATCATTTTTATTTCTATCAAAGATTAAATTCGTTTGGCTAAAAAAGCTTAGTGATTACTTTAAATTTTAAATTACTATTATTATATAAATTTTAGCAAATTATTAATATATATATATATATATATGAACATATGTTTATATATATATATATATATATATATATATATATATATGAACATATGTTTATATACATTTAAGGTCCTTGTTTCAACAACTTGTTATAGATAGGTTTGGGTAGTCCATGTGATAAGAATTAGTTGGAATTCAGATGGGTCAGTTACATTTATTTTGGAATAACAAGGTACCCCTCACAGCCATTGGAGAGCACGTACACCGCTCCCGAGCACGTTCCCCAAGCTCTCGAGCTCGAGAGTTAGTAGGAAACTCTCCCACTCTTATGGGATCTTGGGATCTTGTAGGAAAATTTCTAAAATCACCTAGAGGTTCACTACAACAAGTTTTGACGTTTGGGGTATCTATTTTGAGCATATTTTCACCTTTTAGGCACCTATTTTGAGCACAGAAAGTACCATTTGTTTGTTTTCTAAGTGATACATGATAGGTGTGGAGATCTAGAAAAGATGTCAACAAACTATATATACAGTTGCCAGTCATTCCTTGGCAGATTTTGTTGCAAACATTGAAGTTCAACATTTTCAAATAAGTCTACCTTCTTGAATGCTATCTTGAAGCTTTAATGATAAGATTCAACAAATTACAATGATGGTGAGAAAGAGAAAGAGTAGCATGGTAGTCACTTTCACTTTATATATTTCCAAACCTGAATCTAGAAATTGAATATAATATAATATTGCATGAAATCACATAATAATCAAGTAATAATAAAGGTTTCCTGTAAATTTGGGCAAAGCTTCTAGCCGTACCACATACTTGTTCTCCTTACTCGAAGTAACGACATATTGGAAACTCGTGCAACATAAATTTTAACACTTATCTAACCGAAGTAACTACGTACTGGAAACTCGTGGAACATAAGTTTTAAGTTTTAACACTTATCTAACTCATGCAACATAGGTTTTAACACTTATCTAACTTTTATAACAGCATGGAGTTGAAACTTTTTATAAGAAAAATTGCTTTAATATTAGTAGGTAAAAAAATCATTGATTTAAATATTTAAATATTTAATTATCCAAAAAGAAAATACAATTTTTTTTTTAAAATTTTAAATAAAAATTAATTTTATATTTTTCAATTTAATTTGAAAGTTTTTTTTTGGTAAAATTAATAACTTTACTCATGCAAAGAAATTAATGATTAAAAAAAATCTCATTTATCCCTATAAATTATAGGCATGTTGAGTGAACTAATATTTTTACATAGAAGGTGTTCCTATGATTGGTTTGGTTGGGAGATTCAACCAAGAGGATCAATTTTGACCTCCTGTGTCCAACAATTTTTTAACGAGAGGCCAAACACAAGACAAAAAAAATTGAAAGTTCGGGAATATATATGTTTAATAATTGTTAAATGTAATCTTGTAAGATTTTTTTATTAATGAAAAGTTTTATTTTAAGAAGAATAAAAATTAGTTTCTAAATTAAAAATTCGAGATTCTTTTTATATTAAAATAATAATATTTTCAAAATCACCAAGTTGGTATAATAAAATTAAAAGGAAAAAAGAAGAGTAAAAATAAAAATAAAATAAATAAGTTCCATTATATAACATTGTAAAAAGAAGAGTAAGTTTTATATTTTAAAGGTTTTAAAAATTTTAAAACACATTTTTTTTTTTTACTTTTCATAGTCTTTTTTTATGATAGTGATTATAATGTTTGACTATATGAGGATTATTACTCTACATTTTTATTTCAAGAAAACAACATTATTTGAGGAAGGTTCATCACAATGATTAATATGGACCTGATAAAGATAGTGATGGAGAAATAAATTTCATGTCATGTAGACATCATTCAAACCTACTATTTATATTTAGTATCTTACTCTTTGCATTGGACTCTTATGTTGAATTTTTATAACTTATATTATTAGATTTTACTTCCATGTTTAATTTGATGTAATTTGTTTCTTATTATTTCCAGATAGTCTTAAATAAACAGAAAAGGCTAATGTTGGACATAATTTAATGAAATTTATGTATATTTTTGAATATAATATTATTTCATTTCCATTTTTTTTTAATGCTATAATTTTTAATATATATATATTAAGTATGGTCAAAACACAACAATTAGAAAGTTTTAGATCAATTATGGTTTTTTGGACAACATTTCACACAGTGCCATTACCACTAATTCTATTTTTTTTTGCCACACAGCTTCTCAAGGACCACTGGGCAGAAATATCTTCCCCTCCATTTTTTTGTTTCTCTACTTTCACTCTCCGTTCCAGCAAAATGTATTGCAGATTATCCTTCCTTGTAAGATTCTATGTGGCTCTAAGTGCCAGTTTATTAAATGGTACTTTCTTGTCATTTTGATCATGTGTGCAACCCCAAATATTTATTGACACAATTTCCTTTTTCTTTTGGTAGAAATAGTGGATTCTTGCTTTATTACTTTAAACCAAGGAATGCATGGTGAATTCTTGCTTTATTGCTTTAAACCAAGGAATGTTGTAGATTTTTTCTTATGAAATATTTATATTTCTTGTATTTTATAAAGTAGAAAGTTTAACAAAACTTTACTTTATTATTTTCCCAAAAGTGCATTTTTTTGTAAAAAAAATAAGAATAAGGAAAGAGATAGAATTTTTTCCATGAAAAATTATTAAAAAACATGTACTATGCATAAAAAATGACATATGAGAAATTTAGAACATTTAATCTTATTCTTTATTTCATTGTTTTTTCTTTCTTACTTTCATATTTATCTATATTATTTGTTGATTGCTTTAAAAATTCCCTCTCATAGTTATGATTTTTCCTATATATATTTATTAATTCTATTACATTTTAATAAAATAATGTTATGGGTTCATGTTTACATATTTAATGATTTTCATTTAGGCATTAATCATTTGTAAAAAAAAACACAAAAATAGTTTTGGAATGTGAACACGGTATTTTACTTGAAACATATTATTCATAATTTTCAATTAATTTTGATGGGATATATAATGATGTTTTCTTGTATGGTAAAGAAGACATTAATACAAAATTTTGAATTTATTTATAACATATTTACACCAAATTTGTTTCTATAATGGGCTTAGATGGAAGATACAACTAATAGTAGAGACTGAAATTCATCCTTGCAACATTTTTTTGAGCAAGTGGAAAAACACAAAAATTAGAAAGTTGAGTCAAAACACAACAATTAGAAATTTTCTGTGACATCCATTACAAAAAAATTACTTAAAGATTTATCAAAATTTCTCCTTAGCACATTACATTTAACAATACCTCTTACCTTACATCTATATTTAACTATTTTACCTATACATGAATTTTAATTAACATACAATCCTATCCCTAATGAACAAATACTTATCTATTTGCATGTAGAAGGCATAATTCATAATACTATACCATTCCAAAGTATATATAAGTCTAAGTCTATAGACTTGACTTCGACTAAGAAAATGGTACATAAGATATTTGATATTGACACTTATGATGCTTATCATGTTTCGAGCATTGATACTTGTGATGCTTATCCATACTAATCAATTGAAATTTATGATGCTTTAATTACATGTGAATCCTTTCGGCCCGAGCCATGTGATATTAATATGCAAATTAATTATTTTGTACACTCTGAGATTTCTACTGATTTCACCGTGCCACATAACCCGCAGCTAACTCACACTTGGGGTTCTATTTGTCGTTGGAGCTAGGGTTGAATCAACGGCAAGAGTGAGGCCAGTTGAGGGTTAGGGTAGTTGACCTCCCTCAACCCTAACAGTCTCACTCATTTTCTCGAACACCGACTGCATTCGGCTTTGTCACTCTGCAACTTCTGTTCCATTCCTCGTCTCCTTGTGCTGGTCCATGTCCCTGTCCATACCCTATCATCTTAAACACTTGCATCAACATCATGATTCGATGATAGGTATGGTTTTCTTATGGTCTTATGTATTGTCTCGGCTCTCTTAGTTTGTATGCCGTCTTCTTTTAGCTATGAGAATTTATTGAGGATTTTCGGCAAGTCCCTCAGAGTCTTCCTATTTGGCACTTAACCCTCTGCATTTTCTTAATACAGGGTTATGGTATGGAGAATGACTTCACTACCCTTCGGAGTTCAGGCCATCATCTCTGTCATGACTTTTACATGTAATATTTGCATTTGTATATACATAATTACCATTTGTAATTTTATTTTTAAGTTGTTTACCAAGGTTAAATTCTAATTTTAGGTTGTAATCCTATTTTCCTACCTTGATTTACTATGCAGGTCTTGAATTTGGCAGGCTTGGTTTCTCTTCCTCACAGGTAACCCTCATTTCCCGTTGTAAATGATAGAGTTGAAGTTTGGTTAATACTGTATATTCCAAGATTGTATTTAATGTTCTGCTGTTGTAACATAGGTATTATGATTTGATTCCTTCCTGACAACTTCTGCAAGGGCTATGCCGACTCTGGCCTAACCATAACACCTATGTTTTCTCTGTATACAGGTATTACGGCCATCAAATCCTCTCTATATTTCTTAGATGAGGATTTGTAGGATTCTTCATTGTTTAATCACCCATACTTGGGGTCCTTGAGGAAATGCCTTATTATTTCTTCAAGTCAATGTATTTCCATGCACTTTGTTAAGAAGGAAAACTTTTGTTATATGTTATGCATGGTTCTTGGTTCAAAACTATAAATTTACACCCACAATCTAATGGAAATGCCCTCGGGTATTACTTTGACTTTTTAATTAAATTATGTGTTGGTTTTCGCCGAGGTTTTATGCTACACATATATGTGATTTAAATTTGTCTTTGCCTTACTTGTAAAGGTCTTATATATATATATATATATTCTTGGTTTATTGAATACAATTTCTTCGGACCTAGTTGGTAATAGAATAGAGATTCTCTAATTTTTTATGTATTTAGATGCTTGTACCATTTAACTCTTCCTTATAATGTTTGATCTCTTATGAAGATAGTGTCTCAGTTTAATATGTTTTCTGTCTAAAATTCTTTATCCGAGAGTTTACATATCATTTGTTTACACTCTTATTATGTAATTTATAGTTCTACTATTTATATTCAATTACCAGACCATCATAACTCTAGGTTGTTTACTATTACCCTAGACTAAGTATTACATGAGAATAGTTATGGCAAGATGATCTGTTCTATCTGGAGTAATTACTCTGGACTAATATAATAGTCTCTTCATTAATATCTCATAAATATTTTAGATGTAACTGTAATTCTTCTGTTTATATTTACTCTTTAAACAATATACATTTATGTAGAAGGGTACTATTCTAGTTTGCAAGAACGAAGGCTAGGAATTTTTTTCTCATAATAGATAATTTCTCTTTACACACATATACACAAACATTGTGTATTATTTCTCTTGCATACTCATATATATTAAAATTTACAACACGAATGGAATTAAAAGAAAAAGAACTGTTTCAAGTAAAGTATTTCAGATTTTGTCATTTACAAAAGTATCTATTTATATGACCAGAAATTACTTATGACTTTCATAAACCATTAAATTTCATGTAGGTCTAAATACTTATCTTACTCAAATGCTTCTGATGATGACCTCCCAAAATTGAGAGAGGATATTACGTCCTCACCCCCCATGCTCTGCACTAGAGTAGGGCTTGTTTAGCATGCTATTCTAGTTGAGACCTCAAGACCTCGAGTCCACTCTTCTTTTCTTACCAGAATTGAGGGTTGTTGAGTTTCCACTTTTTCCAACCAGCTCTGGATTGAATCTTTCCCTTCAACCTTATGACTATTTTTCGTAGTCACAGAACTCCTTTTCCTCAATGGGATTTAATTTTTATCCTCAGAGGAAAAGGTAATTGTTTTAACTTCTTTTCCCAACTACTCTAGAATCTTTGAATACTTCATCATCAGCATTCATGGAAAAAAAATTCCATAATTAATTGCTTTATTCAAAATACAAATAACCATGCTCATTAATTCATTTAATATCATTAAAAAAATTAATGTATTATCTTATTTTAAACAAAATTAACAGAAATGGCTTGGAAACTAATCCAGATGTCACATCTCCTCCCTCCAAAAGTAAACACCTTCCTCAGTGTTCTATTCTAGATCAAAAAATAAATCTGGGTATGCATCATGCACAAATCCTTCGTCTTCCCAAGTAGCCTCCTCTGGGCCAAAGTGCTTCCACTGCACTTTAACTTGGATGATGGCTCACCTCCGGAGCGTGATTTCTCTCTGATCAAGAATACATTGAGGTTATACTAGAAATTTGTTGTCCGGTTGGACCTGCATTTAGCAAGGAATTAAATTAATAATCATAAGATTCATTCCTTTTAGAGATATGGTATTAAATCTTATCCTAGATTAATGTTTTTCCAATGTTTTACATGCCCTGGATCATGCACATATCGTTTCAGTATTGATACATGAAACACATTGTGCACTTGTATGTGACTGGGTAATGCTAATCGATAGGCCATATGTCCTACTCTTTCCAAGATTTGGAAAGGTACATATAACCTGGGAGCCAACTTGGCACATGAATTCCACCTTAAATTGATTTTCTTAGGTTTTATTCTCACATAGACACGATCAAACAATTCAAATTCCCGACAGGTTCTCTTTTTTATCTGCATAAATATGTTGTCGATCCTGTGCCGCTTTTAGGTTTTGTATAATATTCCTTACCTCCAATTCCATCTCACCCAACATCTCCGGGCCAAGCCTTAATTTGGTTTTTGGATTACTCCAGTTAATGGGAGTTCGACATTGTCTTCTGTATAAGGCTTCGAATGGACTCATTTTAAGAGACTCCTCGTAACCATTATTATACGTGAATTCCACCAAATGTATATAATATTCCAATTTTGAAGGTTGTTGCATTACGTACATGCATACCATGTATTCCAGGATTTTATTTACTCCTTCAGTTTGTCCATCCATTTATAGATGATAAGTAGTGCTGAAATTAACTTGTGTTCGCAATCCAGTAAATAGTGCCTCCAAAACATTGAAGTTAACTTTACATTCTGATCCAAAATGATTGTTTTTGGGATGCATGCAACCTACAAATTTCTCTCATGAAAATATCTGCAATCTGCATTGTTTTGTAAGTGGAATGCATGATATGAAGTGAGCCACCTTGCTCAGTCTATCTAGCACCACCTTTATGGAATAATTATGCCCTTTTGATATTGGTAGACCAGTAATAAAATCTAATGATATAACCTCCCAATTCCATTCAGGTACAGGTATGGGCTGCAAAAATCCTACTAGATGTTGATTCTCCACCTTAACCTATTGACATTCAAGAAGCTTGTTTAAATATTCAACAATATTTTTCTACATACCGGGCCAAAAATAAACCTTCCTAATTTCTATCAGCATTTTTTGGTATCCCGGGTGTCCAGAATAATTACTATGGTGGTATTCATCCAAGATAAACTCTTTAAAACTATCTGATTTATAATGTAAAGCGTTCCTTTAAAGGTTAAAAGCTGGTCCTTGTTAATCCCATAATATGATTATTTTTCCTATTTTTTTGCTTCCTTTGATTGCTGCAATAGGAATTGGTATTCAGGATATTTCCGAGCTCTTGTTTTATCTGATCCTAAATTTAAATTCGACTTGATTAAAATAGAGTTCATACACACAATATAGTTTTCTGCTCAAGGTGCCAACCCCACAATTTTCCTTGTCTTGAACATGCTGAATGTCAAAATTAAATTCACTTAAAAATGCATTCCACCTTGCGTGGAGAGCGTTTAAATCAAATTTTTTGAAATAACTGGTTAAAATACTATGATAATTCTTTAGCACAATTCTCTTTCCCAATAAGTAGTGTCTACACATCGTGAATGTGTGCACTACTACTGTTAGTTCCAAATCATAAGTGGAATATCATTGTTCATGCTCCTTTAATTTTCTTGACTCATAGGAAACAACCCTTCCCTCTTTAGATAATATTTCTCCTACTCCTTCCTTACAGATGTTGATGCATACTTTAAATTCCTTGTTGGGGTCATCTACCCTCAACACAGGGCCAGAAGTCAGCGAGTGTTTCAATAATTCAAAACTAGCGCAAGATTCACTGGTCCACCTAAACACCTTCCCCTTTCTCTAGAGAGATGTAATATGAAAGGAAACCTTGGAGAATGCTTCAATGAAATGCCTATAATATCCAGTTGATACCATAAAATAATGTGTATACGCCACGTTCTAGGGTACCCTCCATTCCATGATAGTCTTTATTTTCTCGGGATCTACTACTATACCTTCAGCAGAAATGACATGGCCTAAGTACTGTATTTGTTCTTTGAAAAAGACACACTTGCCAAACTTAGAATACAATTGATGTTTTCTCAACATCTCCAGCACCTTCCTTAAATGTTCCTTGTGGTCTTCCATGGTTCTTGAATAAATCAATATGTTGTCAATAAATATAAGAACAAACTTATCCAAAAAGGGATGAAATATGCCATGCATCAAACTCATGAATGTTTCTAGTGCTTTGGTTAAACCAAATAGTAGTACTATGAACTCATAGTGCCCATATCTGGTGCAAAAGGTTGTTTTATAAGTTTCCTCATCTTTAATTCAAATATGGTGATATCCAAATCTTAATTCTATCTTTGAAAACACAGTTGGTCCCTTCACTTGATCAAATATATCATCTATACGTGGCAGTGCATATTTATTATTGACTATAAATTTATTGAGCTACCGCTAATCCATGCACATTCGCATGGTTCTATCCTTCTTCTTTGCAAACAGCACTGGTACTCCCCATGGGGATACAATTGGTTGAATATACACCTTATTTAATAGTTCTTGTAGTTGTATTTTTAATTCGGTTAACTCAGGTACAGTCATCTGATAAGGTTCTCTTGAAACTAGTGTTGTATCGAGCATTAATTCAATTGTGAAATCAATGTCTCTTTTCAGAGGTAAACCTGGTACATTTTCTGGAAAAACATCCATGACATCTTGTAATAAAGGTATATTTTCTTGCATAGGGGTCTTTTGCTTAGAGTTAGCAAATCCTACTTGGATGGCATAAATCTAACATCCTTTTATGATACATTTACTCAATTGAGAGGTTGTGATGGGATGTAATTGTAAAGGTTTCTTAATCGCTTGCAATTCTTAGCATATCTCATCTTCGGCTCTGAAGTATATGACCTTTTCCTTACCGTCTACCAGAGACCAATGCCTTTCTAACCAGCCCATGCCAAGTAGTATCCCTTAGGAACCTAAAGGTAGACTATTCAGTTCTACGTTTAACTATTGGTTCCCAATTTCCAAAGAGTAGTTTGGAACCTTGGCACTTGCCCTTCTCTTTGCCCTGGTAGCTAGTTTTACTAGCGAGGGGTTTTTGAATTTCTAACTTTGTAAGTTATAATTTTCTACTATTCGGGGGTTTACATAACTTAAAATGGCACCAGGGTCAACCATAATAGAAACAGTTCGTGAAAATAAGTTACCTTCTAGTTCAATCATTGTCGGTTGATAATCTGGTTGTCGGTCTTCAAGTATTGCATTAATTATGGGTATATTTCGAGCCACATCTCCCACTGTAGCAGCCTCTTGCAGGTTAGTTGTTCTTTCAACTCTCCCTCGATCAGGGAAATTATTGTAGTAATGTGGCTCTCCGCATCCGCAGCATTGTAGGGGAGGTTTCTGGGCTTGTCCATGTTTTGGCTTACTGGAGGCATCTGTGGATCTTTCTTCTGTTGGCCATTTTGTTCTCTGTTGATTTCTCCCAAACTGCTTACTTAATGAATTTCTTACAAAATTTTAAAATTACTAGATTTGGTATATTTATAATTTGAATTACTTTTCTGTCCTTTCTTTGGAAGCCAATTTTTTTCCTAATTCTCCTTTTAAATTTGACTATTGCTATCACATTTGTTATTTTCGAATTTCCTAGTCCATTATCTTCAGAATCATGAATTCGATTATTTCCATCATGTGAGTAGGTAAACTGCACATAAATAGTTGAACTTTAGCCTTATCGTCTCTCAGGTAAGGCACATACCTTAATAAGAATGTGAATTTGTCTATGAATTAATCCATTGTCATCTATCCCAGTTTTAAATCATGGAATTCTTGATATTTTTCATCACAGAAATGTTTTTTTAAATACTTATCCTTGAAATATTGCTGGAACGCGTCCCATGTCATGTTATGCTCTTTAATACTTCAAACATTTTTTACTTCCTCCCACCATAAAGTAGCTTTCTCCCTCAACTGGTAAATAGCCAAGCGAGCTTTGAGGTTGCTGCTATATTCGTATACCTGAAAGTACTTGTTCAAATTAATTAACCAGGCCTCGACCACTTCTTCGCCCTCTCCATTGAAAGTGGGAGGTTTTATTTTTTGGAACTCGCCCTGTAGTTCCACTTTTTGTTTCTTTATATCTTATTGATCATACACATTACCAGATTCAACTTCATTATAATTTTTTATTTTATTGCTTCATTGTGAATGAATCCTTTCTGGTCTGTCATTATTTTTTTCATTAGTTTGTCATTGTCGTTCATTTTCTCCTTGAGTGTCCCTTTCAAGACTCGGTTGCACTATTCCTTGGTTCTACTTGTCAGAAAGTCTATTGAGTATCCTCTATTGTTCTTGCATCAGTCTTTCATTGTCGCTCCTTACCCCGACCATTTATTCCTGTATATTATGCACTATAATCAGAAGTATACTAGTTTGATGTTGTTGTTCCTCCAGTAATATACTGGTCTGTTGGTGGTGGTCGACATTTAGCTGTATCCACATCTCCGAATTCATTTCAGGATTGGTTTGGGGTGGAGGTTCCCCTGCATTCCAGGGTACTTGATGTGTCAATCCCCTTCTCATTACATTCATTCTACTTTATCTGCACAATTTACACGGGATGTTTGTTATTCAATTGACCAATTTGGGTCCCATCGTATAAATGCGGCTCTGATACCACTTGTGACATCCATTAAAAAAAAAAAACTTAATAATTTATCAAATTTATTCCTTAGCACATTACATTTAACAATACCTGTTACCTTACATATATCTTTAAATATTTTACTTATACATGAATTTGAATTAACATGCAATCCTATCCCTAATGAACAAATACTTATCTATTTGAATTTAGGTGGAATAATTGTTAATACTATGCCACTCCAAAGTATATATAAGTCTGAGTCTATAGACTTGAATTTGACTAAGAAAACCGTACAATAGATATTCGATATTGACTCTCATGATGCTTTTCATGTTTTGAGCATTGATACTTGTAATGCTTATCCATATCAATAAATTGCAATTTATGATGTCTTAATTACATGTGAATCCTTCCAGCCCTAGCCATGTGATATTAATATGAAAATTAATTATTTTTTACAATTTGAGATTTCTGATGATTTCACTGTGCCACATAACCCGTGTCTAACTGAAACTTGGGGCTCTATTCACCATTGCATCTGGGGTTGAATCAACGGCAGGAGTGAGGACGGTTGAGGGTTAGGGTAGTTGACCTCCCTCAACCCTAACCATCTCACTCATTTGCTCGAAATCTGGCTGCCTTTGGCTTTGTCACTCTATAACTTATTTCCATTGCTCGTCTCCTCATGATGGTCCATGTTTCCGTCCATAGCCTCTTGTCTTAAACACATGAATCAACATCATGATTTAGTGATAGGTATGGTTTTCTTATGGTCATATCTGCCATCTCATCTCCATTAGTTGGTATGTCGTCTTCTTTCAGTTATGAGAAGGTATGCTTTTGTTATGGTCATATGTGCCATCTCGGCTCCGTTAGTTGGTATGTTGTCTTCTTTGAGCTATGAGAAATTATTCAGGATTTTCGGCTAATCCATCACAATATTCCTATTCGGAACTTAACCCTCTGTGTTTAGGGTTATGGTATGGAGAGACAGCTTCCCTACCAGTGGGAGTTCAGGCTACCATCTCTGTCATGAATATTACAGGTAATATTTGTGTTTGTATATACATAATTAAAATTTATACTTTTATTTTTAAGTTGTTTACCAAGGTTAAATTTTGGCTTTAGGTTGTAACCATGTTTTCCTACCTTGATTTACTATGCAGGTCTTGACTTTGGCAGACTTAGTTTCTATTCCTCACAGGTAACCCTCATTTTCCGTTGTAAATGATAGAGTTGAACTTCGGATGATACTCTATATTATAGGGTTGTATTTAACATTCTTATGTTGTAATGCAGGTACTACGATTCGATTCCCTGCTCACAACTTCTACAAGGGCTATGCCGACTCTGGCCTAACCATATCGCCTATGTTTTCCCTGTATACAGGTATTATGGCCATCGAATCATCTCTCTAGTTTTTAGATGAGGATTTGTAGGGTTCTTCAGGGTTTAATTAACGATCGTTGCTGTCCTTCAGGAACTGTGTTATGATTTCTTCAAGTCAACGTATTTTTGTGCACATTTCTAAGAAGGAAAAATTTTGTTATATGTTATGCATGGTTCTTGGTTTGACACTATAAATTTACACCCATAATCTAACGACAATTCCCTTGAATATTACTATAATGTTTTTAATTAAATTATGTGTTGGTTTGTCGTTGGGGTTTTATGCTGCACATATATGTGATTTAAATTATTCTTTCCATTACTTGTAAAGGTCTTCCTCCTATTACTCGAAGTTTACATTGTTATGACTATGAAAGCCCTATGGGTGCGTTTTTCTTACTATCCACTTCAATAACTAATTTTATTTTTACTTAGTTATTTTTTTTCATTCAGTTTTGGTACTCCTCTGACATGTATATATATATAGGATTTATTGGTTTATTGAATACAATTTCTTCAGACCTAGCTCCTAACAGAATAGAGATTCTATAATTTTTTATGTTTTTAGGTGCTTGTACCATTTAACTCTTCCTTATAACATTTTATCTTTATATGACCAGAAATTACTTACAGCTTTCATAAACCATTAAATTTCATGTACATGTATAGAAACTTATCTTACTCAAAAGCTTCTGATGATGACCTCCCAACCTTGAGAGAGATTGTTACATCCTCGTCTCCACTGTGCTCCACACCAGAGTATGGCTTATTTAGCAGTAATTCTAGTTGAGACCTGAATACCTCTAGTCCATTCTTCTTTTATTACCATAATTGAGGGTTTTTGAGTTTCCTACTAGTTCTATATTGACTCTTTCCCTTCAACCTTTTTTCTGTTTTCCCTAGTCGCAGAATCCCATTTCCTCATTGGGATTTAGTTTTTATCCTCAGAGGAAAAGGTAATTGTTTTAACTATTTTTCTCAACTACTCTGAAATCTTGAAATACTTCATCATCAATATTTATGGAAAAGGATTCCATAATTAATTTCTTTATTCAAAACATAAATAACCATGTTCATTCATTTAATCTAATTAAAAAATTTAATGTATCATCTTCTTTAAAAAAAAATTAACAGGAATAACTTGGAAACTAATCTAGTTGTCAAAGTTTGACATTAATTACGTTTCTTGGACAATATTTCACTCACTGTGATTATCAGTAATTGGCTTAATTATGACTTCTTTTTCCATATTATGTCTCCAAGAATAAGGGGGAAATTTATTCACATTGACACAACAACTTTTTGTTTCTCTCAACTCCAATTGTAGGATTTTTACTCTGAAATAAGTCCATCCATAAAACTTCAGATCCAATTTTTTGTTTCTCTAACTCCCACCCAGTTTAAGACTTTTAGTGGCTAGTCGAGCAGGATTTTTAATGCGAAACAATTCCACCCATTAAACTTCTCATCCCATATATTGAATTTATGTTCAAATTAGTAAATCCAGTTAGCGGGGAATATAATCTGGGTAAATTCCGGTCCATATTGAACCATCATTTCCTATTTCATTTTCACATAATTACTTAGCTCAAATAAATACTAGCCATCCTGGATTAGAAATTACAACTATAACAATGAAATTTATGCTCTTAAACCATGGGGAAGATTTTATTAATGTAAAATGCATGTTCTACAACTCATAATAAGTCAATAAATATGCA
This sequence comes from Pinus albicaulis, assembly GCA_034641835.2. Lineage (NCBI taxonomy): Eukaryota > Viridiplantae > Streptophyta > Pinopsida > Pinales > Pinaceae > Pinus > Pinus albicaulis. The sequence goes on from JAXQQM020059472.1 coordinate 434,814, forward strand.
TGTATGACCTAGGTAATTAAAATGGAGTAATTATGTCTTCCATTAGATCCCAATCATTAAATCCTTTATTTCCTATTGATAAGGAATATTATATTAAACTTCAACACCATATATATTCTTCTAACAAAAGAATAAGATATTTTATTGAAATTCAACAATCTCCTAGCCAAATTAGAAAAGTACTTTTGCACCAAGAGAATTGGAAGGCTAGGAGATGGAACCATCGTAAAAAATTTGGGACACCCCACTAGTGGAGTTGCATTGGAGGAGCGTATTAGAGGATCTCTGCATTTCTTCTTCTTCTTCTCTAAATATGCAGGAAGGAGAATCCCTTACCAATCAATGAATAAGTTTCAATGTCTTGACAACAACCATCAAATATTTTGTTCGACTTAAATTTTCCTTGACAAATTGCTTTATATAACGTTCTTCCATTGCAACCACCAAAATGAGGAGGTGTTTTTCCTTGGGGGAATATCATTTTGGCAAGTAGGTTTAATAACCCAAAAATACATATATGGATAATATCGATGGATAGAAGTGTTTCATAGGTCATGATGGAATATCCAACTGAAGTAGAGTCCCTCAGTGAGGCTAATTCCTTTCTAGGAAATATGGATATTAATTTTTTAGTAGTTTTAGAATATTGGGAGTTGTCATTTTTAAGAGCTTCAAAAACCTAATTTGCTCACTATTTCTATCTAACACCAAATGTATTACTCACAAATTTCTTACCAAATTTGAAACTTGCACAGATGTCTACCGTCTCCATTTTAAAATGGAACAAAAACCCTATTGAATGGAAGACATATCAGTGGCATTTGGAAGGAAAGGAAATTGGTGAATGGATGTTGCAACTATATAGGGTGGGAAAATATTTAGATAGAATTTGGAAAAGGATTGAAGAGATTAGAGCTAAGGAAATTGGTGAATGGATGTTGGAACTATATAGGGTGGGAAAATATCCAGATAGAAATAGGGAAAGTGTTGAAGATATTAGAGCTGCCAAACCCATTATGAGACCTATAAGTTGCCAAACCCATTATGAGACCTATAATATCTATTTTATTCGACATAAGAGATTTTAATGTTTAGTGATTTCAAAGTTTTTAATTTTTAGTGATTTCAAAATAATCAATTTCTAAATCTTGTATTCCTTTAATGTACCTTTTAACCTTTAGGAACAATTTCTAGTTATATAAGTATTTTATTTATATGAAATCAATGTTAAAAATTAGAATTTTAAATGTGCATAAGTTTTTTTTAAGTGTCTTTAATTGCATATCTAAATGTCCAAAACATCATAAGGAAAAAGAAAAAAAATATATGAATCTATAAATTATAAAAAACTTACTATTTTATCAAATTTATATATAAAGTAAATGGTATTTTTGAAAAGAAATTTAGCTATATAAAAATATAATTTTATATCTCTCATAAATTAATTATATTTAATATTAATTTACATAAATTTTAATTAAATTTACAACCTTTATATATTTAATGAAATGAGTAATTAAAAGAAAAGTCATATAACATAGAAGTATTCTCAAATGGCTTTTAACTGAATCCAAAATGCTCATCTCCTAGGTTGACATAAAGATGCATAATCTATATTAGATTATTAAGGGGCAAAAGAGTTCACCATCTTAAAAAAAATAAGGATAATATTACTTCCAAAATGATCTATATTAGATTTTTCGGGGGCAAACGAGTTCACCATCTTAAAAAATAAAGATAATTAAGAATAAAGATAATTAAGAATAAGTTCCAAGATAAAAGCTAATCTTGAAAAAAAAAGTTGAAGATGAAAAAAGAGTTGAAGATGAAAAATTGATGGACTCTTGTCATTTACATTTTAAAAACATTCGAATAACTATAATCCAACTAAATCATGTTTAAATTAAAAATGGCATTAAGAATTACACGTGAGCGAATGGAATTTAGTAAAATGGTAACCAATCGAAAGGTAAATCGTCCCGAGAGCAACTCTTTTATTGACTTAAATTGATATGTATATGACGCGGAAAAATAGAGTGTGTATGCGTGATCGGCCGTTGACTGCTGCAGAGTGCTATACAATGCATAATCTTGAGAATTCTAGCAAGCATAATCCTAATAAATGTCTTCTTTTTATATTAATAAATAAAATAGGTATATATATTATAAAGGAAATATGCATGTATATTGTGGTTAAATAATTATATTTTATCCTTCAATTATATAATTTTTATCAAAGCTAAATTTAGGATTCAATCTATCTCAGTTTATCAAGAATTTAAAAGCAAATTTACTGCAAAATTAGTTAATAACTTTATATCATGAAAACTGGATAAATTAAAGAAGTTTTTTCATAGTTAATAACTTTATAGTTTGAAAACGGGATAACATAAATAAAAATGTATTGGATAGACATGATGCAGAGAGCAGAGTCTAGCCTGTTACCTTCTTTTCAATTGTTTTAAGAACATAAAACGCACAGCTGAACACAAAACAGTCGTGTTCAATAAACTCCAGAAATGCGGGAGGCTGCAATCGGTCGGAGCAAACGTGGAAAGGTAGTGCACCACATGATACAGAGTTTCTTTTAAAGTCGTTTCGTCTTAAAATACTTTTGTCTTAAATTTTTTTGTCTTAATTTTCTTTGTCTCAAATTGTTTTTGTCTTAAATATTTTTGTCTCAAATCGTTTTTGTCTTAAATATAAAGTTTTATCTCAAACTATCTTTGTCTTACACTATTTTTGTCTTAAATTTTATCTTTAAGAAAATTCAATTGATATTAACTTTTAATATAAAATAACTAAAATAAAAAGTAACTTTTAAGACAAAAGATTTCTTTTGTCTTAAAAAAATGTCTTAAAACAACCCACATGTAGTAGTGTTAGTTAATTACAACTCAAAATAAACTCAACTAGGTCTCCTCTAAAGTAGGATTCACTCTACATGACTCAAGTTAGATCCCCAACTCAAATTAACTAAACCAACAAAGTCAAAATAACTTAGTTAACTCGTACAACGAACCAACTAAGTTAAACTAACTTAGTTACCTCGTACAAGTTGTCATGTAATGTGGAATTACAATTTTCTTCTAATTTAATTCAAGGGAAAATTAAATTAGAATATTTCTTGGTGCCATTTTCAACACTCCATCTCATCAAGAAACGGATTATCAGATATAACAATCCTGACTCTATAGAACTCAAATTTTCCACTTGACAGTGTCTTAGTCAAGGTATCTGCATCTTGTTCCTTTGTACGAATGTACTCTAGCAACATGATTTGCCTTTGCAAAAAATCTCATAGATGGTGGTACCAGATGTCGATCGCAAAATGGCTAATTAGTTACTAAAAAAACGACTAAAATTTTCATATAAATGACTATTTTTCGGTCGGTGACCAATAGTAGCTAATTTACAATATCTTATAACGCGACCAACTTTTGGTCGTTTTTAACTTAATCATTAAAACACATTATTCCCCTAAACCCTAAACCTCTAACCCCTAAGCCCCTATTCCCCTAACCCCTTATTATACCAGGCTTGTGGTGCTTTCTTGAGGCCATACAAGGATTTTACTGCTTGCATGCTTTATGTTCCTAACCCTTCACAAAAACTCCTTCTGGTTGGGACACAAAAACATTCTCTTTCATATCTCCATTGAAGAAAGCAGTTTTTACATCCATTTGATGGAATTTCCAACTTTTTGAGTTTTTAGGGCAAAGAATGTCCATATGGTATCCCATTTTGCTATGGGGGAAAAAGGTATTCTCATAAAAGACCCCTTATTTTTGTGTAAAAACTTTTGCCACAAGCCTAGATTTATTCTTTTCAAATGAGCCATCTGCTTTATACTTTTTTTTGAAAAATGTTAGCGCTTAATTTAGCAAGGGTCGTAGGAGGGGTTCCAAAGGGACTACTACTAGATCAAGTGGAAACAATGGGACAAGGACCCATTGTCACCTCATTCAATTTCCCCTGCTCTTTATGAACTTTCACTGATGGGAGGAGTCTCGGTATAGGGAAATTACTAGAATCATGAGACCAATAATGATGCACAATGTGATTTCCAATGCCCATTCAAAGAAGAGGATTAGATAATAGGTTCCCTACTTTAGAAGCAAAAGAAGGACTCTCCAAGAAAGGCTCGAGGGAAAGATGATCTCGGGTTTAGGGAAATACTATAAGAGACTAAGTTTTGGGAGATATACCATGGTAAAGGCTCATCCAATGATCATTTATAGTTAAGATAATAGGTTTTGAATGATGAACTACGAAGTGCAAACCTTCAAGAAATCCTCAAGTCAAAGGAGCATCAAGGGTTCCCTCTTGGTGTGATAGTTAGGGCATCAATTTATGTGAAATTCCACCATCGTATTTTGTTCAAAATTGGAGGATGGCTAGAGCTCTAATCTAGCCTAGGAAGCGATGCCTTGCTTGAGGGCCTTTTGCTATTTTTATACACCTTATCCTTTTTTATTTTAGCCTCTCTATGCATCATACTATTTTAGAGAAAATAAAACTTTATTCCCACACCTTGCGTGTGAGCCTCTTCTTGGAAACTCCACATGATGCAATTCAACCTAGCCATATATGCATGGTTTCTTTTCTTCATGAAGTCAAATTAGCCTTACATTTTTTAAATGTTCCTAGCCATATATGTTGGAAATTCAACGTAAATGCTCCCTTGTGTTTCCCTGACAGTCCCTAACACTTCCTAGCGCATGTTGGCACACCTTGGCACCTGGCACATCTTGGATGCATGTCGCCATGACACTATAACATGACTTAACACTGCCTATCATTCCATGTTACTCCCTCCTTGAGACACCTAGAACTCGCTAACACTCCCTGTCACACACTCTTATGCAGGCGAGCAAGTTGATCCTAGCTGAGGCAACCCACCCATCACAGGTGAAGGTGTGGTTATATCCTAACTCAGAATCCTTGTCCCTAGCCTTGATGCTTTCAGATTCATCACCTTCTATATTCTTTGAAGTCTCCGTCTTCTAGAACAACCCAAATCTCAACTCCCACATCAGAGGCGTGTTTTCTGCACCTCATAAAGCCCTGACCAGCCAACAGGCCAAAAAAATCCGTGGGAGCCGTCGTTTTTATGTATGCAATGCCCAATCACGTTAAATCCCGCACGGTTTTGAGGGCCTGACTGGTGTGACAAAGCTCCGCTTCAAATCGAAGTTTGAGTTTGGGTTTTAGCTGTGCGG